>JANVCC010000035.1:14692622-15154025 GCA_025345505.1 Todiramphus chloris collaris | reverse complement strand
AGGAAGGAAGGAAGGAAGGAAGGAAGGAAGGAAGGAAGGAAGGAAGGAAGGAAGGAAGGAAGGAAGGAAGGAAGGAAGGAAGGAAGGAAGGAAGGAAGGAATTGCAGGGACATGACATAAAAAACTAAAGACACCATTATTAAATGCAAGGTAAATCTATCCACAGTTATTACTGAGAAGGTTAATGGGTTTGATGCCTTTCTGCTGCAGCCTTTGCTAGGAAAGATACTGTAATCAGATGGTTAAAACGATCACACACAGACTAGAGAAAACCAGACTAGATAAGCTGAGATGTTTTCATGTCAGCTGGACCAGATGAATTGTACCTGAGAGAATTCAGCAAGTCAGTGAACTAATCTCAGACCCATTACAGGCTTTCTTTGAGGATGCACAGGCAACAGCTGAGGTTTTAGAAAGCCAGAAAGAGGCAAGTAAAGTGCCTGCCTTTAGGAAGGGGAGCACAGGAACAGGCCAGACTTACAAACAGTGCTGTACCACTGCAGGAGAAGCAAGCCCCATGTTGGGGCAAAATAACCTGGTCTTCTGCTCTGCAGGGACGACTCTGTTGAGTATTGCTCCTTGTTGTGACCACTGCACTTGAGGAAACACACAAATAACTTGGAGAGAGTCTGGAGCAAAGTGCCTGAAATCACTACAGCACTGGCAAACCCAAGAATAAGAGCCCTTGGTTTGTTTAGTGTGGGGCACAGAAAACAGGAAGGAACAGGGAAGCATTTTTCAAGTACTCTTCTCAGTCACCCTTTACCTAAGACTTTTCTATGGCCACTGAGGCTTGGGTTAAGTTGCAGAAAGGTTTAAGGTACTGGATGTTAGAAGAAACTTTTGCAGTAAGGGGAGTTATCCACTTGATTCTTTAGGGGAGTTTTGGAAGTTTTAGGGGAGCTCATGGGCAATTTTTAAGAACTAAGGAGACAAACCTCTATTAGGAAGGGCTTAGGTAGTATTGATCCTGCTCGGGGTCAGAGAATGCTCTAAGGGATGTTTTGGGGTCCTGTCAGTGCACAAGACCAGGGACATGATTCTCTCTCCATCTGGACACATAAATACATATACATGCCTTACTCATTAAACTCTCTAACAGAGGTATCACTATGCAAACGTAGCTCTCTTCTATGCCTCCTTAATTCAGTTTATAGACCTTAACTATGTGAAACAGAGGAGAATAAGGAACTTGGGCCATTCCTTTATGTTATCGGTGGGAAAGGACATGAGATTGCAGCTAGAATTTCTTCCAACGATGACCAACCTGCCCTAAATGGAAAAGGAACATGATATGCCAGACTTGTCGATGTCTAATAGTTCCAGATGTGCTCCCAGTGAACTTGGCAGTAAAAATCTGGTAAAAATTTGTTGATGCTGTAATCTAGCTAGGGGATTTGTCATAATGAGGAATAACTTTTACAGAATGTTCTTGGTTCAACCTGACATGTTGATAAGCATGGGGTACAGCAAGAACGCTTGTCCCGCCTGTTTCAGGTTTGGCTGCACACAATGAGAACCCACTTGGGCTTGGAAAATCATTTAAAGGACTCAGACTTTTCCTTCATATACTTAGAGAATGGGTTAGGAGGTATGGTCATGTAGGATGGTTCCTGGAATGGAAGAAAACAATCATTGCTCAAGAAATTAATCAGGGAGTCAGAAAATAATTTCTAAACCATATTTTTGTGACCATTGTCTTTGTTATCCTGAAGTGTCACAGTGTCTGTCTTTGCATCCACGGGTGTGTGATGGGGATGAAAACCCCTACCAATCTTTGTACAGCATTTTCAGATGCAAGGTTGGAAAACAGAGTCAGAGTTGTGCATCTAGAAATCACTAATGCATTTATGCAGAAGTATAACTGAGTATCTGAATAGGGCCAGCACTTTAAATAAAGGCATGAAGGAGAGGATGAGATCTTCCTCCTCACAGTGGCATTATGCAATAGGCTAACATGGCACTAAGGAATCTGACAAGGATTCCTCATGTTTTCAAGGAAGACTTGCTGGTACAAAATTGTGGCAGATCACCATAAGACAGCCCTCCAAAGAATCTCTTCACAGTTGTTGGCATATAGAAAATAGTGTCAGAAGAAGAAACCGACACAGAAATACCAAAGAACTCTTATAGCAGCTTCTGGGCGCTGCAATAATTAGGTATGTTCAAGATTATTCCACTTATTCCAGAAGACTCTCCCATCTCCAGAACAGTCCAACAACTAGGAAGGTAAACAATGATGCAAAAGTCACTTAAATTCAGCCAAGTCATCCATCATCATGCTTTGCCTTTGTCTCTACTTCTTAAGAGCTACAGCCCCAAATTGAATCCAATGTATGTGCGTTCTCCATTTTGGGAATGTCATGATAAAGAAAGACTTTTTTTCTTTTTGTCTGAAGAGTTTTAGTGAGGGAAAGAACAAAAAACAGAAGCTGATTTTCATATGTACCTATGTATGTAAAGGTAGAAGCGCAAAACAATGGACATGAAGGATAGACAATTCTGAGAAAGAAAAGAAAAATTCCTTTTTGCTAATAGATATAAGTACAGGGAGCAGGACAAACAAAAGGATTGCATCTCTGACATAGGTGGGATATCTGAAACCCTCATTGCAAGTCAGAGGTAGCCATGTCCTGCTAGAGAAACTCTTATGGTAGTGGGGAAAGTTTTGGTTTTCTCATTAGGAGGGGGAGATGATTCTCAGGAGAATTCTCAATCTCACTAATTCTTAAAAAGCACAAAAAAAATCCAACCAAAACCAGAGCCCTTAAAATGAGACAAGAAGGAGCCGAATGTGTTTTTTAGTGCATGGTAGATGGCAGCTTTCTCTAAGGATGGTGACCATACACAGGGCCACAGAAGCAACCAAACTTCTGGGACAAATCCTTTCCTGGATTAAAACAACACAGATCCTTGAAAGTTATGTAGCACTTCACCAGTTTAATTGCCGGTTGTTCCAGATTGACATATCCATCCACCTGAGAGGTTAACAGTGTCAAGACATTCAGATTCCGTGATGACAGCTCTAAAGACAAATGGAAATTGCCCTCTTTACTTGAAAGCTCATCATCATTACTTACTGCTTACATAGCAGCAATAACGTGTACTTTGGGACTTAACAAAAACTGTGCAGAAGTCAAGCCTCAAGAACAGACACTACCTATTGCTATTGTCATTCTAGTAGGTGAGCAAACCTGTAGCTTCTCTCTTTTCAGCTTATTTACATCTGTAAACACAGATGAGAGAATAGCTTTGTGCCCCAGCTTTCTATGTAATGAAGTGAAAACAGTTACCACTTTTAGCAATTTACAGGTGAGGAAGATGAGTGGGAGTAAAGGTCTTTAAGGCTGCCAAAACAAAGATGACATAACGGCTACTGAATTAAAGAACATTTGCCATAGTACGGGAGATACAAAAGTGGGAACATAATAGTGGGTGACTTAATATTAAGTAATGACATCCAGTTCTGATGATGTGGTGATACTTACATACGTCTCAAATATCAGAGTAGGGCAGAATAAAGTTTTGAAGGGGCTCTGAAGACAGAGAAAGAGAAAGCTGTAGAAACAAAAGAGATGAGCTCATGGTCTGAGGGAGTGGAAGACAGCAAGAGAACTTTCACAATGACATGGCTGATACAAAAAGTAGGCCATGCTAGTGTAAGAAGCCATTTTCAACTGGATGAAATATGGAAAAAGACATTCTGAATATTTTAGGTAAAATCACTTCTCTTCATTACCAGAACATCATAGTTTGAAATGTTGCTATATTATACTGACTTTTTCTTTAAACCACAGTACTTACACATTTTCCATCAAAAAATCTGTGTTCCCATCTATTTCAAATATCCTTTAGCCTTGCCAGTTATAAATCACAGAATATCCATCTCCATTACACTGCTATTGTAATTACAAGATCCATCACTAGCTCCGTAAATCTTTTACAGCTCTGATTGCTGGAGAACAGGATGGCATATCAGGGAAGGATCACTCTGAAAAAAGCAGGTCTTTCATTTCCTTGTACTGGCCACTACCAGACACAGGCACCAGGCTAAGCCATGCTTTGGTCCAGTGTGCTCTTCTCATTTCTGTGGGGTTCTGAATCATTTCCATTAAAAAGAAAAGAAAAGAAAAGAAAAGAAAAGAAAAGAAAAGAAAAGAAAAGAAAAGAAAAGAAAAGAAAAGAAAAGAAAAGAAAAGAAAAGAAAAGAAAAGAAAAAACCCACCTTCGTTTCATTCCTGTTCAGCTTTGCGATTTCCAAAGCACAAGAACATTCTCGACACTTCTTATGGTATTCTCTTTAAGTATATATATGACAATAATAATTTTAAACTACAGAAAGTTCTACAAATATGTAAAAGTGCTGAGTTCAGATGTTCATAAAACCTGACTCACAAAATTCCTGAAAAAGAACAGCAGATGTTTCCTATTTGCTTCTGTGCTACTGTATTTATTTAACTACCCTTCCTTCTAAGAGCAAAATTCAAAAGAAAAGGGGAATACACAGTAAAAACAGGCAGCAAATCATGAGAACTCAATTTTTATCAGAAAACATCTTTTACTTGAGTAGCTTTAATACCACCATTCCTTTACAAAAGAATACCCCAAACACATCAAAGTACTGAAAGTAAGTGACCTTTTTGAAGTCCTGTAAGCACAAACATGAAAATAATGGAGTAAACCCAACTTTTTTTTTTCTTTTTTTTTCTTTTCATAAAGCAAAACGAAGACTATGAGTTGAGTTTGACACATCAGCTCTGTGTTTTTAACTTACAGCAAGGTCAACATCAAGTGAAATGAAATGATGAATCCTGGTGGGGGGCAGGAATCACATAAAGGAATCTGGCCTAGCTATCAGTGGTTAAAGCAATTTAATTACTTAAGGGTGTTGTGTAGTGTGTCAGTCTCTACAGCATGAACAAGCAATCAATTATTTCCCTTTGTGGCATTTTTATCATGCATTTTTGTATTTTGGTATTAAAAGAAAACATAGTTATTGCATCAACATTTTTCAAGTGACGTAATGCATTTTCACATGCTCAGAAAAGAATGAACGTAGCCAAGTTTGCTGTTACTATAAATTTAAAGAAAAAGTAAATGAATTTTGATTGCACGATGGAATTTCAGTTATACAAATAAGTTTGTTTCAATGATATATTTTGATTAATTTAAAATATGTCCCTCTTAAAGCTCTGGGCTTATATGCAAAATATTTGTAAAAGCTTCTTACATCCACACTCTTTCCAAGGTCTAGAAATAATGCCTTTCTTGCCTGCCTTCATCCCCAGCTCAGCCTCTCCCAGCACACCCTCTCATCCATTTAGCTCTCTGCCACTGCCAAGATCTGGAGAAAGCCTGGGAAAGGGGATGCTTTGTGTGGAGTGGCTGGGAGGTCACCCAGCACCTAATTGCTCTGAGCAGTGTGCTCTGCTCTCAGGCTCCTTTTCTTCAGACAGCAGGGTGGTCGACTTGAGCACCCTGGTCCCACTTGAGCTGATGAGACAGGCAGCCAATATTCCTATCAGCATGAGCCAACGCTTCAAAAACGACAGCTTAAACTTTGGCAAACTGCAGTCAGTAGAAATGGAAGCTGTAAAGCAATGCTACAATTACTGTGAACATCTCTTGGCAAAGACACATTTTGCCACAACTACAATCAGTGAATTATTTGAAGGTGTGTAGGAGCATGGTGTGCGTATCAGCCACTTGCCACCACAGAGACCGCATCCCAAGTGCTGTCTTTCCAGTCAACCAGTCCAGTCCTTTGATTCATTTTTTCTCTCAGGTGAAACAACACCTGGCACAACAATTAACATCAAAACACAAGCAGCATTGATAATGAAGATGCACATCTGCTTTAGACAGGCTAAAATGAGAAATGCTGAGTTGCCCAAGTGTGAGCTTTTGATGAAGCTTCTATTTTACAAAACAGTTATCTTACCTATCATGGTATTCATGGTACTTGATGCTGAATAAGAAACATCACAGAAAGTTTAAGTATCATTCTACCGTAGGAAACATTTAAAATTAACTTCATGTGGATTTATGAGTTTATAAAGAGTTGAACTGCACAGAATTACCCAAAGCTTTGCTTAGAATGTCACGTGCATTTTGCGTTTAGTTTAGAATCCCTACCATCTCTAAAATGAGGTCATACAGACAAAAGAGAAGTCACTTTTTGATTTGCAACATCAAATGGAATCAAAGAACAGGAGATAATAATATTCTAAAAAGTCTTAAAAAATCCAAAGAGGATTAAATTTTGAGCTGAAACCTAACCTTATATACATGTGTCCATAAAGCATCACGCTGAAATCTGCCATTAGAAGTAGGTATTCACCTTACCAAAGTCACTGTCAGATTAGTGTTATAGCACTAGCTGTCAGGTACTGAAGGTGTTTTGAGTCAAATTTTGTATCACTTCCATCTTCCTTTCATGGCATGGGAACATCTAAGGGCTAAACACTGAACTTCTGTGTTCATCTTTATGCAAGATACTATCGCTGGCAAAGCTAGAGCAAGAAGAAAACTCCTCTTATAACCTCAATTTAACTTCAGACGGATGTGCATGGTACAAAGCCAGTGAAGTGATAAATAGTTTCTGGCAGCTCAGCCTTCCTACCTTGAGTAGTGTTACAGTTTATCATTGGGGCTGGCCATTCAGCACAGGAAACAGGGGAAGCAGTGTCGTGTTGTCTCAGGCTATATTCACAGATACTTCATAGAAATCCTTGGCAAATATTCAGCAAGTACTAAAAAGCATAAAAAGTGGCTTTATTTTGTGAACAGATATATCTCAAAAGGATCCGCTAGGAAGCCCAGGAGAGGGGAAGCCTAGGCTGAGGTTAAAATAGCTGGTTTATTCACTTCTCCACAGAGCACAATAGTTTCACTGATTCATTCCACAAGTCATTTGCTAATTTTGCACCTTGGAAATGAGTATGGCTGCACATACAAATCAACATTTGCAGCAAAGGCATGTGAAATGGCTATTTTTCAAAGCAAATCCCAATGAAAACATTTTCATGATCTTATTACTATTTGTAACAGCTTCTTTGACAATATTGTAACTTAAGAGCCCAATTCTGCTGTCATTACTGCCCATACCTCACAGCACCAAGCTACTTCAGTTGACAGTTTGCAAGAATACGACCGAACTGTACTCACAGAAGAGGATATTCAGTAATCTGCAAAGTCATTGTTCTCCCAAAAACAAAAAAGAGGGATTTCTAAAAATACTCCTTCTTCTCTCCAGTGCTAGCCCTTAGCAAAATAACAACACTCAGAAAGACATCTAGCCAATGACTTGCCAAGTAGAAAGAAGTATGGCTGACGACGCTTTTCCCATATCTCCATGTATTCTTATTTTACCATAGATTTTCAGAGGGCAACACTAGTTACAAGAAGTTAATTGAAAAAACAATTTGAAATTAATGTCATAAGCTAAATGACCCCTGCTAATGCCACTCAAATCAGTTAAATTGCTGCAGGAATTAATTGATGTCCATGTGTTTAACATTTGTTATTTGAACAAAGAAGAAAAAAGGTGCCAAATTTCTTGCCACTTTAGTTCTAATTAAAGCAGCCATAGTGTGAGCCTTTACATCTGCAGGAATCCTCATGGAAAGAACAGATCATGTACAGCATAATGAGTATCAAATGCAGTAAAACTGCACAATAACCTTTGTAGTGCAGAATTTAGGAACTGGCTGCTTATTTGGACCATATCTGACTCTTCCCTTCCCAAAACCAAGACTTGTCTTCTGCACTGAAAACTACAATTAAGTGAAGGAAGAGTAAATAAATTTACTGACAAAATAAATTCATTTTGTTACCAACAAAAATTAATTCCTAACGGAGACAGAAAAACACATCTCAATTTCACAACCACAAACACTGTTTGATAACGTGTGGCACAACCCAGGGTAAGGCCAGTTACTGCTGAATGGTTCCACTATTTGCAGAAGGCTCACCATGAGATTGGACCTAGTGGTCACAGCCCGCCAAGGGGCTGACCATAAGCAGAACACAGGAAAAATGCAGGCAAGGCATGATCCAGCGTGGGTCTGTGCTTGTACCTTGACTTCAGGGTCTATTCTGTACTCTGAGATGAGGCTCCCTATATACCACTTTCTGACAAAGAGACAAAGCCCCACGTAGGTTTGGTGCTGTTACAGCCACTATTACTGTCACCAGCAAAACTCTGGGAGGTCCCAAAGCCAGACCAGTTCCTCCTAAACAGGATGGCTCAAGCTGCAGACCATGTGCCTTGTTTCAGCGGCTTCCTCACCATCTACAGTCGCTACTCCAGGTCCTAGCCTCAGACCCCAATGCCTGAAGGATGGTTCCATTCCTTTCCAATCCAGCACCTTTGCCAAAGCCCTCTGCAGTGTGAAGTGCCTGCAATGGATGCCTTTCCTAGGTCAGCCCCTGTCCTGCTGAGGGTTGAAGTGCTAGCTTTCCAAAATCACCCACTTTATTAATGTCCTGCTTCACAGAACCGCAGCATGGTTTTGGTTGGAAGGGACCTTAAAAGATCATCTAGTCCAAGGCCCCTGCCATAAGCAGGTACTTCTTGAACTAGATCAGGTTGCTCAAAGCCCTGTCCAACCTGACCTTGAATACTTCCAACGATGAGGCATCCACGACTTCATTCATTAGTTCTAGACTGAACCTTAGTCACTTTAGACCTTACTGAGAGCACTTTTGGAGGAAGCTCTACCTTTGATAGGATGGAAAGAAAAATTTTGTAGCAGGGCTTTTTTGCCTTTCTATGCAAGGAAAACTGCAAAATCACCTGGGGACAGTAATATCAGATGCTCTTGAAAACCAGATAAATGTCCAGCATGCAGGTGAGAATGTCACAGGCATGTGAAAAATGACTGTGTCGCATGACTACAGCTCATCATGAGACTCTCAGCTCTCTAGAATATCCAGTGTGCAGAGAATAGATATTTTATACAGAACTATGGATATGGATAACCTGCCTTTACACTAGATAAAATATGATACATAAAGTAGGAGAAGATTGTACTCCTTTTTATAATTCAGTAACAGACTGAATGAGAGGCTGTATGTAGAATTAGTTAACCTCTCTAAGAAAGCTCTTGCCATCATAACAAAGAGTAATTTTAAAGTTGAAGGGGTAGACCACAATGACATTCTATGCCTGATAAAGAAAGGATTTTGTACACAATCTATTTTTCTTTTGAGACTGGAAATGTCATTATCAGCACGATCTGAAGTATGTGTGTCTCTGTGTGTACAGATGCACACATATGGACACATTTTAATGCTTGGAATAATGTAACTGATCACTTTCCAGACAGGAACATGTGGCTCCCTTTCTTGCTGTGTGTCACGCAGCCAAGCAATGAATCTAGACAGGCTTCCTACTAGGAGGTTTGGGTTAATTAATTTTTTAGAAGTGCCTATGTTTAGAGAATATTTCTGCACTAGGAACATGCCTGTAACTGACTGGAGAATCATGACAGTTTTTGAAGACAACACCGAATTACTCATTGCTATTGAAGTCAGGTAGTGGAGCAATCAAGCAGGAAGGCATGTGAATGTCTAGTTGTTGACGTACATAGCATGTATACTACACAGCTATGGAAAGAAATCTTCTTTCTGGTAATCTTCTAACATGCTATAATTCATATATTTGAGAATGATGACAAGATTTGGGACACCCCCAAACAACAGACAAAAAATTGCACCCAACCTGACTTGGCTATGAGATTATCCATACTTTCTTCAGCTGAGTTTTTCCTAAGTTCCAGCTTTCAACAGAGGTCATCATAAAAGCAGCACAGCATCATCCCAATCACTTTTTATCAGATGTTTGGTTTTGCTGATACACATTTTTGAAGAGAATGGGGAATGTTTTCAGTGGCTTGGGAACTGAAACTCTTACTGAATAGGAAGATGTGGAAACCATTTCACAAATACAGGAACCATCCTGGCTGCTGTAGGATGAAATGAATGGATGGAGAAGAACACTGAAACACTGCACACAGCAGGTGAAACCCCAGCTCTGTATCAGTCAATGAAAGTTTTGCCATTGGCTTCGGGGCTGGGACATCACATTGCTCCCCCCACTTTTCTTTTGAAAATAAAGTTTTCTGATGCTCTCCAGTCATTATTTGTGAAATTAGCAATTGCAGTCTTTCACTGTTTGATGTACATTACCCTTTTCTCCTAATATTTTAGTGATTTGTTTCAAGTAACACCTCTGTATCTGACATTTATTAGAGCACAAATCTATGTTAGATACTTGCTAGCTCATCAGGTCCAGCAGCAGACTACTCGAGTCAGCTTGACAAATTGCCAGAGTTCAGAGTTTTTCCATAAATAATGACTTTGTCTTGTCAGTTGTTTTGGCCTCCACAGTACAGCAATGCATTTCCAGAGCAGATGGAGCCGCTCTCGGCTGCCATCCCGTCTTCTGAACTTCCTGTTCTGTGCATGGTTCTCATCAGCGCCCATTCTGCAAAGAACACCTACTTCATAACACTGAATATGTCTTTTTTTTTTTTTTTTTCCAAGCAGAAAGAAAATGGATGAATATTTTCTGTTGTTACAGAGTTACCAAAAAATGAAATACCTGCATCTGAATGAAAGTCTTAACCACACTGAAAGCTATGCATTGTTTCAGTTCAAAAAACCACCCCTAGCCTGAGCTTCAAATGGTCTTAAATTCTATCGCAGATTATTCAGAAACTTTTTCTTTTGTGTAAAAATGCTGTTATGATCTTTAATACTTGCTCACATAAATGTTATTACTAACTTCTGCATTCATAAAAATATTTATTATTTTCTTCTGTCCTATAATTTTGAGGGTTGATTTGCACAGTGGTGTCTAAAGCAACCTTGAAAGTTAAAAAATGCATCAATTCTCTGCGAAATCACCTCCCCTGCTGTCACAGTACATTATGTGCACTGTGCAATTCCCATACACAGCTGCTCGCAATTCTACCAGCTACGCTTTAGACACTGCTCCGCAAAGTCTCTTTATTTCAGTGCCTTTAGAAGTCAAATATGTGGCAAATGAACTTAAAAATACTGTAGATTTGTGGAATTATCCATTAAATGGATGTTTTAAAGACATTAGTATTTATAACAGCTATGCTTCCTTTCATAAGTTTAAAGACAGAAGTGTAGCCAAGCCTGGCTATGACCTTAGACAAACTTAGTTTGAGGAAAAAAATGCCAAAGACTTATACTTCCTAAATCTTTCAGTGTTGGGGTTCCCAGCTCTCACTGCTTTGATGTGCGGAAGGGAGTCACTCCCTTTTCTTACTCCAACATGTAACAAACCCACTTTGTGTGGCACGGGATCATCGCACTGGATGGATGGTTCAAACAGACCTGGACAGATGATGTTGCACAGTCGTGGCATGTAACCCAGGCACGTGCACACATGGCTCCCATATTTCAGTAAAAGAAATCTCAGCTACGCACCGGTCTATACAGCAACATGTGCTGTGCAGCCCATCCATGGAGAAATCCCATGTGTTGGGGATCTGCCAGGCCTATTCTGCATGCGCAACATAAATGCACTGCATAGTTATTGCTGCGTAACTACTGCTGTGGTGGGAAAGAAAAGAGGATGCACCAGGGAGCGCTGAAACTCCTTCACACCCCAGCGTTCTCTTGGTCTACTCCACATTGTACTTGTTAAGTCTTCCATTTGCTAAGTCATTAAGAAGGGAGGTCCCAGTTACATAGACCGTGGCAGTCAGGCAGACTCCAAGCATCCATTCTTAAAGGCAGCCTGAGCTACACCATCCTTGCTTGAGCCAGAGCCATGAAGACGGAAGTGGGTAGAGCATGCTTGGCAGACTTTGCTACTCTGCAGACTAATTAATTTGGTTTGTCTCACTTTACAACCACTCTAAACAACATCTTTTGGAGGGCATTATAATGAGGGCTTCCAGACATTGCTGAAGTACTACCAGTCTTTGGTTGAATCTATATATTCCTGACATGTAATGATATGTTGTAAACACTAAAAAGACTTAATTTGCCTTTTTGTTTGAAAGCAAGACAAGAACAGGAGAATCTATATGCACTGGTAGGGAATGTGTCCATATTAAAGTGGATCCTGCTCTGATTACCTTAAAACAGTAAAGTTTTTTTTAATTGCATTTGTAATGAAGATTTGAAAAATAGAGAAATTTTGCTAACAATACAAATTAGGAACTCCTCATCTTGATTCAAAATGATTTCTTAAAGGGAATCTTTGACTGCAATTTTGGGTAGACATTGCGTAATAAAAGCTTGGAGTGGTTCAAATGTATTATTTTAATAAAATTATAATTAGTTGAGGGGAGAAGAGTGGAGGAGGGGAAAATCCTCTCACCACCTGAGCGTTTCAAATGAACTAAGAGCAACTGTCCTTTTCCTGCAGAAAAGAGGGGTAGGTGTTCAGCAAAGCTGGAAGCACTGCTACTCAGTTTAAACTACAACAGAGTAGATTTAGATTGGGTATAAGGATGAATTTTTTTAATGATGAGGGCGGTGAGACACTGGAACAGGCTGCCCAGAGAAGCTGCGGATGCCCCATCACTGGAGGTGTTCACGGTCAGGTTGAACAAGGCTTTGAGCAACCTGATCTTGTGAAAGATGTCTAGATGAACTAGATGATCTTTCAAGGGTCCCTCTAGAAGAATTGAGTACACTCACAGAATCACAGAATGGTTTGGACTGGAGGGGACCTTCAAAGATCATCTAGTTCATCTAGACATCTGTAAGCACAGATCCTTGGTCTGCAGCCACCAAACTGCAAACTTCCCTCTCTCTCCTAGAGCTGCTCACCCTTTGAACCACATTCAAAACTGAGTTTGGTACTGTTAGGTTACATGACAAAACCCCATCTGCACATCCACAAAGGAGTACAGAGAGATGATGGCAGGAAGAGGAGCCCAAATAATACCCTGCGCAGGAACTCCCAGGCCCATCACTGGAGCCATCAGCCCATCAAAGGCCCACCTGCACAAGCACAGGGGCACAATCACAGGTGGGAAACCTAAATTGAGGACTTGAAGAAAGGGATTTATATATACATATGTTGTGTGTGTATGTAGCTGCTGAGAATACATCTTCAGCCTTGCTACTGGCTGGACCTGGAGACATGTTGCTGCAGCAGCCTCGCCCCACTGTCAGATCCAAAAAAAGAATTTTCCCCTGTGAGTATGGCAAAATATTTTTCTTTTTCTACTGGTAAATGCAATTTCAGAACAGAAAAATAATCAGAAAGTACTTCAAAATGCTTGAAAGAGATGTCAGGAGAGTTATTACAGCTCTTCTAAACCCCTAGGTACTTGGTGTTTAGCTATCCGATACCTATTAGCCACCTTATAACTTAGGAACAAAAAGGACTGGAAAAGTCTTTCTTGACAATTGTCATTTTCTTGTTATTAGTTTCTTGTCTACTTATTTGCTGACCTTTGTTTGGAGAACAGGCTGTAAGAGGGGGATTTCTGCTCCCTCTGACCACACAAATGTTACTACTCCACAGTTAGAAATATGTTACTGGTTTCTTATATTATTAATGATCAGATTTATGCTATTTGTTTTTTATACCGGTACTATCCTCTAGTATATGAAGTCAACACTGTTGTTTGCCTGGGTTTTGCCTCGCAAGCATATTTACAGAGTGCAACCACCTCTTCTCTTTGCCTCTGTTTTGCTATGCTATGTAATTCCAACTGGGTAGAGCCTTCACATAAGATACTCTTGCTTTGCTCCCTATTCTTACTAAGCATTCTTCTCTATCCTGTAAAATGCACACGCCTTTTTAGCATCCAACAACTCCTTCCTTGGCATTCATCAACCTCTCTTCTTACCTTGTTTGAGCTGCAGTCAACTTTCCATGCATGTGGGCAAACAGAACTGGAGGGAATCTCCTAAATCCAGTTCAGCAGCATTAATGCCGCCTCTGCCCAGCTCTAATTTGCTGCCCTGGCTGTAGTTCAGGATCACCTGCCTGTGATCCCTCATGATACACCACAGTAACTCTTTCCAGACAAGACAATCTCAGTATTAGTCTCAACATATACTTCTGACCCATTTCTATTAGGCTCTGATGTCATCCAGTTTCTTTCTGCTTGACAGCCCACCTTTCCCCCTGCACTGGCAACTCTGGGTCGCCAGCAACGTGTATGAGTGCACCCCTAATAGGATAAACCATTTATGGGACTCTACAACTGTCCTGAGCACCATCCTTGGAGAGCTTTGCTAGTAACCTCCCCAGATCCTGGTCACTTCCCTTTCAGCATGACCCATTGACGCCTCCACATCCGTCAATGCTTCGTTCAATAAAGAAAGACTTAAAAATAAGATTTGTAGCATGCATGAGTACACAGCTATTCAGAACACAGAGTTCTTGTAAATGACTTTCCAAATCATACCTGTTTACTGAGAGCTTTCTCAGGCCACTTTCTCAGGCACCAGGAACTGATGCTCCATTTCTTTGACTGCCTTGTTGTGGAACAGAAACTGCACATAAATAAGTCAGTTCTAAACAGACATTGCTTTGAAGAGACTCTTCTCAAAACTGATCTAGCTGGCAGATACTGAAAGAATTACTACTTTGGCCATACTAAATACCAAATGCACCCGAAAAAACTAAACAGAAATATACACTTCTGGAAAGTGGTATAAACTACCAGATTGTTATCAGGGAGGAAGAAAGTTATCTGGAAGTGTCATTTATACTGACTTGAGAATGGTTATCAGGAATAAACAATGCAAGATCTGTTGCAGAACAAACGTATCCTGTTCAGAAAAGCTATATAAGGAAGATTCTGTGCCCTGTCCACAGAGGCTATATTATCAGCTCTTTACAGCACACTTGAAATAGAGCCCTGTGTAGTTCTGGTTTGAAAGCTTCTGAAAACCTATTGAAATGAAGGACAGGGAGAACTGAAGAGGCATCTTAATTAAACAGATTTGAAAAAATATCCTTCTTCCTTCAAAACATTAATGGACAAAGCAACCTAGCATTCCTACTTTGACGGGAGTAAAATATTCATGAGTTTTATTTCAGCTATGATGCTAGAAACTTACTTCTTTCATGTTGGTACTGCAGAAATATTTTGAATATGCTCTCCTTTCTTGTAAAAACAAAACAGGAAGAAAAGCCTGAAAGAAGTCTCCTCAAATGCCTGTCAAGGTGGCTAACACTGGGGCATCATAGAGCAGCCTTCCTACAGCAAGGGTTTGCAAGAAACTGTACAGAAACTTGCAGCATTCAGCTTATGCCATCATTTGCTTGGAGCAGTAAGAGTGCAAAAAGTAACCTTACTCAGTGGAAAAAGTAAAATGTAGGACCCATCAAACTGAAGCAGCTAGCAACTGCTAGATCAGTACAAAATTCCCAAACCCTCATGACTCGGAGGATTTGGAAAGGTCACCTAAAACAAGAGTGATGCCTCCCTGAGAGAGAGGAATCCATCGCTGCCCAAGCACAACACAGTCAATGCCAGCTTCCCAGAATGAGTCTGGGACCAAAAGTCCAGTCCACACTCAAAAATGATAGCAGCAATTACTGTTGTGGCATTTTACTCTCCAAGGTGGCAAAGCACTTTGGAGAGCATTTACATAGAACAACTATTTACATTCAGGAACACAGAGTTCATGACAATTTCTTAGTGACACATCAGTTAATGGTGAAGCCAAGCCTGTCCACTCCTGATTTGGTCCTCACCTTTTCAAGCATGTTCCAAGTAATGCCTGGCTAACTACCAGACAATGTCTAACCTCCTCATGTGGCTGTCAGGAGAAAACTCTTCCCTCTCTCCAGGCAAGTTTCACATTGGTCTTGAGGAGACATGTTCATAAACACGAGACTGCATAAAAATTACGTCTGATGTAACATTCTTAGAGTAGTATCAGTGCACTTGAACTTCTGCTGCCAAAAAAAGTTGTGACACCTTAAATCCTGAATGAGTACTCCAGCCAGGAGGCTTGCAAATACTGTTTAGGTGACCTGTGACATGAAGCAGATCAGAGGATTACTGAGAGAGGAGTATCCTTTGAAGTGCCAAACTGTGAAATACGGCACTTTTATTTCTATTTCTACCACATCATTAGTACTAATAGAATATATTTCATCTATATATCTTCATATATTTTAATTCTATCTTTTTATTCCATTCTGGTATTTGAGGTGTTTTTTTCTGCTATCTTAAAAATGTGACGCGTGACCATCTGAAATCCCAGCACGTGTCCCCTGCGACGTGACTGTTTGCGATACGATCCTGTAAAGTCTGCTCAGGCAAAAGCATGAGAAAGAAATTTAGTGTTAGATCCTGTCTTTGCAGAATCACCTCTGCCAGCCATGGGCAGACTTACCAGGGCACGTACGGGAGGTATGTTAAGCTGCATACGTGCACCATGCAACTGTGTGTGCCTCCTTATTACATATTACAGGCAAGTAAGAACTCTGAGCAAAATTTGTCATACAAACCCCCATGTGTTAGAATTTTTGTTTTGTTTTTTCCCATGTCTCTTCAAAACTTTTCCAGCTAACCCTCATTCCTTGTATGATCTTCCAGCTATTCACTTCCAAATGCTTCATTTCTCTGCGTTTTCAATTAAGTTATGAGAAGAGTTGAACATAATAAAGAAGAGGATCGTTTCATTTGTAAACAGATTTCAATTCATGCAAAATAACACCCCCAAAAAGATGCTGATTTATCTGACAACTGCTGTCCAGGCTTAAAACATACAACTAATCTCTTATTTGCAAAAAACCTAACCAGATAACATTTTCACTGGGTACAGGCCAAGGAGAGAGTTATGTGCTCTTTCCAATGCTTGCTGCCTTGCATTTGCTCACAGTGAAGTTCTGTAACCCATTTTCTAACTGCATAAGATTTTCCGGGAAATTACCACAATCTTTTTGCGTTTATCAAGCAGAATAAAGTGACGAGGACTATGTATAGAATAGCTCCCTCCACCTCCCCTCACCATGTGAGAATACCCACCAGCCCATTGCTCATGATCTAGGTCTCTGATGTCTACCCTCCCTCTATCAGGAGAAGTAGGAATTTCTCTACAGTGCTGTTAAAATCTGAGGTGAGTTCCTGGATGGGTCATTGCTGTTTCCTGCAATCCCTGGCCCGGGCACTGCCCTCCCCTGCATCCCAGAGGTTTTCTGCCTGTGCTTACAAGGCTCACGAGCCATCTCCTCCTACCTTTATACTTCTCTCTCTAGCACTTCACTGTCTGTGCTAGTAGGAGAATAAGGTTCCCAATTACAGCCACTTTCCTAAGTTAGGTATGCTATTGGCCACATCTGTTTCTTTGCTGATGTTAATTGTTTTCAGTGAGTTACATATGACTTTAACTCAGCTGCTTCTTGAAATTCTTCCAGAAACTTTAGATGAGCACGCTCCATCCCCAGTGACTTTATGAAATGGTGATTCCCTCCCTGGTTTATCTCTTTTTTCTTTTAAACGAATACCTCTCTCTGCTGGCAGCTGACCTCCGTCACCTGCACTAACAGAGTCATACGGAAAGCCCATGCTGATTTCAGAGACAAGAGAATGAATAAAAAGCAGGTGTTAAAAACTGCCTCCACTAACAGTTTTATTTAAGTTGGATTTTTTTTTCCTATTAAGATTCCAAATTGAGATTATGTTAATTTATTTTTTTTAAAAGGGATATACTTACATAATAAACCCCATTACTGCACATTTGGTGCTGAATTTTCAAAGAACATCAAAGTACTGAACTGGCAGAAATCACTGGCTAAATCCTAGAGATCCAAGTTTTTTGAAGTATTCGTCTTTTGGCAGCTGCAGCTTCTTCTGCAGGTGCAGGGAGAACATTTTATTTAAGTCAGTTTATTCATGTAGCTCAATTCAAAGGCTAGTTCAGTCAAAGCTGTGAAAATCTTTGGTTGTTAGATACAGAGAACCAATTTCCAATTTACGGGTAAAAACTAGATAGCAACGAATGAGGTCTAGTCAAGCGAAGCTTTTAGGACAGTATGATCTGTCAGTTCTACTATTAACTGGAAAAATGGGTTTTTTTGATTTATCAAAATGCCTTTGAATTCAGTTTTTAAAAAGCCTTCAGCACATAGAAGGAAGCATTTTTATAACTTATTAAAAATAAAAAACTGTTTGCAACTTTAAAATTTAATTTGACGTTTTATCTGGACAGAGACTGGTACAAATTATGGGCAGAGAAATAACCTATCAAAAAAACCTGCAAAGAGAAGCCAAGCTATACCATCACTTCAATAAACATGGCAAGATATGACACAACTTTCTGAGGAACAAAATAAGACTAAGGATTGTTTTGAAGCGATAGACCCTTGTGAAGCAGCATAACCAACAGCTTAAAAAGAGCAAGGTATGAAAAAATACAGCAAGGACTTAAGCTGGCACAGTGACAGTACTGTGTGACACTGTGCACTGTGACAGTACATATCTCAGGAGCTATGTTCCTGAGAGGCACATAAACATGCTGTACTGAGGCACTATAAATCTCCAAGAGAAACTGGAATAGCAGCCTTAAGGAACCATTGCTAACTGGTTCTCCTCTTGCTGTATTTATTGGAGATATGTGTTATATGTTGAAAGATAAAATGCAATTTGTGTCTAGACCATGTGCATTCCATGAAGCAAAAAGCAGGGCCTTCAACAGCACAAGATATCTTCCTGCTACAGCTCTCAGGGGAGCAGGGGAGCTAACCTCAGCAGGAAGAGAGGAGAATGATGTAAGGGAGGTAGATTAGATTAAAACAAGTAAAGGAGAATGTATAGAGATATAGCCAGGGCCCCTAGAGACAAATGCTGGAGTGTGTGGGGATGCAGAGGGAAAAGGGAAGTGAGATTTAGCATCCATTCAACAACACAACCTATCGCTCATTTGGGTGTACTTCTGCTATTAGGAGGAGACAAAAGCTGCAGGACCACGATGGCATCAACTATGTGCTGAAGGGCTCTGGAAGAGGACAGACACGATTTCTCCTAGCTCCGGGAGGGCTGACTGCTATTTTATTTCACCAGCAGTGCAACAAACAGGGGAATGACTGAACAGAAAATGCAGAAGGATGCCCTTGGTGAAAGCGATGGGATCTGTGATGAAGTGCTGATCACGTGGAATTAAAGTTCACAAAACAAATGGTTGTCCAGGCTGCCCAGCAGCTAGGGTGACAGCAGGAGTCCTTCTCATCCCTCCCAGCACCCTCCAGCACTGCAAGCCAGCTCCCTTGGCCATGCCAGTAGGAGCTGATAGATGAGCTGCACTGTGAACTAGACCAGGGAATTAATCCATGCTAAAAGCAACAATAACCTCTAAAACAGTGCTGTAAACCACTGTGAGTCTTCGCTGATATACAGTGACTGGGACCTTACTTGTCCTTAGACTACTGGCCAGAAAGAACCTCTTTTCTGTTGAATTGTCCTACACACAGACACACCGTTTTTGCAGTTGCTCAAGAAAACCGATCAAGCATTTTACATTATTAAGTTAATAATAATGAATAAATCATCATGGTTATTTCACAATGATGCTTTGCTTTGTTTTTCTTTACATATGATAGCACTTGCTCATGGTGCAGCACCTGCCTGGGTAAACTGAGCAATTTTATTGGAACACATCATCCATCACTTGTGACCATAAGTAAGAACATACACTATAAAGCTGATGCACAATTTCAGGTATAAGCCTCTCGTGTTCTCAACCATGTAAACACTTGCATTCAAGACCATATTTAGAAGGAAATCTGTTTCTTATGAAATGTGGAAGATTCCAAAGTCATACCAGAAAATGAGCCATGTACTTGTGTTTCCCCTCAGTAGAGACAAAACAGAAGTGAGACACTGCTTGCAAAGAATGCAAATTGATTGTGTGAAGGAAATTATGAAAGTAGCCAGTGGATAAGGCTGTGCTTGGAGTAACATTTTCTTCTCTCCGTCTATTCCCATGCAAAAATCCAGATAACAATGACTTTCTGACCAGCAACACTCCCTTCTCACTTCTGTGCTAATAAGTACCTTCCTCTTTGATAAACAGCATTGAGGAACAAAGCCAGTATTCATGGTGTGCAGGTCTGCACTTTGATCACCAGCCCTGGCCCCGCTCTCCACCCAGCCCGGACACGTGGAGGAAAGCACGGATCCCATGGCTCAGCTTCTTCCCTTAGATAAATCTGAACTTCAGATGCGTTGTGCCCCCACCCCAAGACCTCACGGATTTATAAGCAGCCAGACACCTGAGCCACAATTCCCTCTGGGTGCATCTGCAAAATATCAGAGAAGCAATTTCTACCAAAGCTGGGACCACAAGGGAGCACTTTGCCCACAGTGACTGAAAATTGTACTGAAGGGCTTTTGGTCATCTTTTCTAAGTAGCTGGTGAATCGTGTTCAAAGGCTCTTCAAGGAAAATTGCTCCACAGGCTGGACCCTAAAGCCAATTAAAAATATCACATGGACCTGATTCTCAGGGGTGAGGGGCACCATCCTACCCAGTCCCCATCCCATGGCTAGCAGGAACAAACACCTTTTGAGAATTTGCCACCATCAGTATGGAACTCAGGTACCTGACATGAACAACTACTAATAATACCAAGGCATTTGCCTGAACAGCCCTTTAGCAGCCGTTTCCTCAATCACTGCTATACCTTCCATACGGTATTTGATGCAGGGTGGAAAAAATGTACCCAACAGAGGCAGGAAGATTGACTGCACGCATACACCAGAACAATTATTTCCACCCTTCAACAGTAGCTCTGTTTTTACTAACCCAGACACAAACACAGAGGCTGATTAATCATAAAATGTCTGAAGTACAAATACTTTCTATCCTGTTTGTCAAGGGAATAATTTAGCACAGAACAAAACTGGAAAGCAGACAACAATTTAGCATAATATCCATTTCTTTCAGTTCCCTGTTGGCAGTTCAAAAAAAAGCTTATCTTTTAAAAATCAAACTAAATTCAATTCTAAGATGAATACCATTATCACATTTGAGTAGCATGTGCTTTTTCTTGTTGCAAAGCTAAAATTCAGCATCACACAGAAAAAAATTTTTACTATCATTAAAGGCTTCCCACAAGGTTAATATTTCTGCCAAACAAAACCAAGTAAAAGGGGTTGCACTTCCAGGCCCACCAGTGAAGGACGTTCCATTTTACAATTTGTGTCAACCTTCAGTTCAGACTGCAATTTTCTGTTTAATGATGGTTTTCACTTCTAATAATATTCATCTCATGCCAGTCAGTAAGGGCCTGAACAGACTCATCAAAACCTAACCTCACTTCATGTAGAAAATCCCGCTTTTCTAAGTCTTTCCAGAGAGAAGGTTGAAGATGCTTGGCCCTAAAATCAAGCTTCAAAATCAGGTACTTGATTTTTTTTATGGCACATTTTTTAATCCCAAATTCATTGGTTTATGGAATATTTTTAATATTAGGGTATTTCCCTTCCCTTTCATTTTTAATATTAGGGTATTTCCCTTCCCTTTCTTTTACTTATAAAAATATTTTTCACATTCCACTGGATTACTCACTTATATTACTCACATCATTATGTGAAAGGGTTAAATATAGGGGGTTTTTGTTTGCTTTTTTTCCCCTTCTCTTTTTTTCCTCTGAACATTAACAGAGTAATGATGCATAATATCTATTTCCTTCTTTCTCCTTATTATGAAACTTTCATACAGCACAATACATGAATTCCTAATTTTTAGACTACCAAAGTTTCTATTCCAAGAATATTTTCAGGGTTCCTGACATTGGGCTTCTTAATTGTTATTATCATCTTCACCACATCTTTCAAAGCTTTTGCACTGTAAATATTATCGTCCTATCATGACTAAAAGATCTTCAAAACAAAGATCAAACCCCTTTTTTAACTTCACAGATGAGCCAATGTTTGCTTACTGATACAGACACTCCAAAATCTTGCATGGCGGTTTATCACCCGCCCCAAGCTCTCATCAGTAACGCCGGTGCGTGGGCAAGGTGGTCATGCCAACATGTTTTTAGAATGGTTGGGTTAGCTGAAAGGCAACTTGCATGCAACAAACAGTCCAACTTTTCTTGCGGGGTGTTTATCTTCCACCTGCTCGACAGGAGGTAGAATCAGTACTTCAGGCTATTGTTGAACCCATTTTTGGCTTGTAATGCACTGGTTTTTATGCTGTAATCTCTTCTGGTTTGGATAGCGAACACAACAGTTTATTAAGGGCATGACCCAGAGCATGCTGATGTAAGTGGAAGAATTCATATTGACTTCAATGATCTTTGGTCTCATGCCTAAGTAAACTGAAAGACATAACCACTATTTAGTTAAAAATAGTCACGCTCTTGAGACCTTATAATGTTTTTAGGAGTGAGAACCATTCAAAAGATAAATTTTCAGCTCATTGCTAAGGATCCTACGAACAGCTGCCATTGATAACTACACTGACCCTTCAATAAACTTGTCATTTGCATGACCTGCCTACTCATATACTTGACTGCATCACTAGCATGCAAACCAATGGGAAATCAGATTCGCTGTAGATTTAACAACAGCTATAAAAGCTTGCACAGTTCTGCTTAAATGCTTACAAAGTCTCTTTTGGCAGTGGCGTGCCTTGAAAAGAATAAATGAAGGTCATCTAATCTCTTTATACTGGAAAGTTCTTGCACACAACAAAGAAGAAATTAATTAAAATCAAATTCCAGTAAAATCAAGAGCAACATAGATTTCATTAAGCTGTGAGAAATTAAAAAAAGACAGAAAACCCTTTTAAGGGATGTTTTTAGAAAGTTCTAGTCTTAAAAAAAAATTCCTAGAACTTTTCTGTAGTTGCTTTCCACTTACTTAAATGTTTTTCTGCATACAGAAAGAACTCATCTGTCACGCCACTGATGTCTTCATCTTATGTGAAAAAAAAGATGTCAATCCCCCACTCCCTTCAAAAGGAAACCTTCTGCAAGTGTTAAGTTAATTCACATAGGTTTTCAGGTGAACCACATATATAACTAGATCCACACATACATCCCCAACAATAGGTATTTATTTATTGGTACTATATGCCACATTAAAATAAATTGATATGATCAGTTAGTTTACATTTTATATTTTTTATTATTAGTTTATATTAGTTACTCAAACTCTCTGCCTCAATCTTCTTTCAAATGGAAAGGCAAATGTTTAAAATTAGGGAGATATGATAAAAGTATTTGATGAAATAATAGTTTAGGAAAATAATACTCAAATACTCTGTTAAAGCTTAGAATATTCTGCTGGTGTTTGCATTCTGGCTACATCCTTATTTAGTGGGTCTGTGAGAGAAATTCACGTCGTGCCTCTGAATTCAGCAGCTCCTGAAGCAGGCTTTGGTCATTTATGGGTGAGCTCAACTGCAGAAGCTGGTACCTAAACAGGGCCCACCAGGACATGAGCCTGGAATAAAAGCTTGGGAGTTGGTAGTCTGGCAGACAGGTTTTCCTCAGAACAAGTTAAATGCAGCATATATCTTTTAAACATAACAAAGTAGTAGGAACAGCACAAAAATCCAGATTAAGTATGCCCATGGGAAACTCTTCGTCCAGTTTTGTTCTGCTGTTTTTTCTAGCATCTTCTCCTAACAGCTCTGAAGCCATTTTATATAGCGGATATGGGGAGGAAATTCAGCCTAGTGTAATGAGCTGTGTTTCAATTCAACCCTTATGAAGCCTTTGCAACATAAATGGTGCTTATGTGATGGGGTGGTATGGTCTACAATACCAGTTTGTCATTTTAATTCAATAAAGGACAAGGTAGCTTAGCAGGTGCAGGTGACTTTCTCCCCAGAGCTCAGCCTGAAAAAAGGGCAGCTAATAACAGAGAGACTAGACTTTCACATTTCAAACCAGATCAGGCTTACCACTAAAGATACAATTATTAATTTGAATTGACCACTGCCCAAACATTCAAAGACCGTGCAGAAACCAAAATCACCACCCCAGAATAAATCCCACAACTGCAGGGAAAACACCAAAGAACTATGTTTTATGTCAGTGATTACCATCTGTAATGAAAACCCTACATTAAGAAAGAAAGAAAAAAAAAAAAAATAGAAAAAGCACATGGAAATAATTGTTTAGTTACTATGAATAGAAAAAAATACATTTCTCTGAGATTAAGTCCGTGTCAAGTTCGGGGCTTTGAAAGACTGCCAGCTGTCCCGGCATACATATTTTACTACTGAAGTATGCTTGTGTTTCAGAACGGTTGAGACCCCCCCAAAATGATGTAATCCCCAGTGGAAGACTGACAAGCTTTGAGATATTCCAAAACACAGATGACACATGAAATAACAAGCAATCAGTGTAACTGTATTGTGTATTACCCTGCGAGAATCCAACAACACAACCTAATGCACCAGATAACAGCATGGCTTTGAGCAAACCAGGAGTAGAATGTCGCAAAGATTTTTACAAAGAAGAAATCATTCAAGAAGGACAATTATCTACATGGGTGGAGGGGAGAAAGATGGAGGGGAACATATGCCTTTCATAATTAGGGGCCTCGATTATACCGTAGCCGAAAGGGATTTTTTACATTTTAAATCTGATTACATTTCAGAATGAAGTACACTAATTGGTAGTTCTGCAGTCTGTTTGAAGAGGACTTCATCTACTTAGGGAAGGGGAAAAAACAGCAAAACCCAGTGACCTTCATACCATCTATGCCTAATATCTAGTAGTTTTGCCTGAAGTGTCCTTCTAGATTGCTGAAGCTATCTCTGGGAATAAGTGCTCCATGACTCATCCTAGTTTATCTCCTTGAAACCAGGAAAGAGATACTAGTGAACACACTAGAATCAAATAGCTATTAAATCCAACAATCACAGCTGATACAAGGAAAAACAAACCGAACTGCTCTGTCCATCACTACAAGGAAGAGACTGGAAGAAGTTATTGGCACAGGCAACACTCAGGATGGCACCTCAAACCCAGGGCCGTCGAGGGAGTCAGTTAAGGAAGGGACATGTGCATTGTAAAGTGCAGAACCCCCCACTTACCACAAAATCAAAGTCACGATGCACTCCCAGTTCCCATCTATCTGTGTTGCTGAAGAAGCAGATGCTAAATGGGCATGGAAAATGAAAGCAAAAATAACAGCCTGTTTCTTGTCTCATAAAACCAGCTGTAAATGAGTATATATTATCACTTCTACTTATTTCTCTAAATATATGCCAGAAAAATGTGTATTTATTGCACAGACAAGTGTTGTCTAAGACACAAGAACTGAGAAAGAGCCACCATGAACGTAACTTAGGAGCCATGAACTTGAAATATCCAGACCATTAGACGTAGATGGCACCAGTGAAAGGAGATGAACATTCAATATAAGCCTGTTTCTGAAGAAAGAAGGGGTTTGCAGAATGTGAAGCAAACAGACATAAATGAATAATTATGAACAGAAATAAAGTAACGCCCAACTTTTGCAATCTGACCTTTACTGATGAAAGCCCCCAGCAGCACTCTGGACACTGACCATCACCATCCTGCTGTGGCTCGTTGCAGACATGTCCCAGGCAGGCACATACCTAATTTGGTGAAGGATGGTTCCCACACTTCACCCTTGGGAACAGAGGGACAGGTATTTTATAAGTCTGGTTTAAGACACTCAACTAAACAAGATTCTGCCCTTGAAAAATCTTTCTGTTGGTCATAAAAGACAGACAGAGAAGGTTCCTATTTTAAGCCTGGCAGAAGCACTTCTCTGTGGCTATAACCATTCCCCAAAGACTGTTTTATAACTCTAATTGTACCTATCTCTCCCTCTGTTTCTTCTGTCCCAAGTCTTGAGGGCTACATCAATACACATGGTGTACACAGATCTGTAAAACAAATATGCACAGACAGCACCATAAGCAAAAGCCTGAGGAAGGAGATTTGAATAAACCTGGAAGATTCACATATTATATCCACACACTCCCCCCTTTAATACAAATCCATGTAAGTTAAATACATATTTGTATTGTTTTTTGTTAAACAAATGCATCTAGTTGGCTGTGACTGGCTGTTGCCACCTCTCATCAGGCAGCTCTTTCCACAATAATGTTTATTTTAACGAATAAAGTGGGAAATTAAAAGAGAATCAGACATCTGGTTCTTAACTAGCCTCAGCAATGCGTAATGTTTTCCAAAATTGCGAAGGGCACAAACATCACATTTACACACAACTCTGAATTAACAGAGCTCCCTCAAATCCAATTTTACAAACATTACTCTCCTTGCCTGATAAAAGGATATACAAGAAAGAGGGGGGGAGGGGGAAATCCTTAGGCTATGATCTGTGAACCTTCCTGTCTTGACAGACCACAGTCCCAGTGTCTGCAAAAGAGAGCAGGAAGGTCACAGCAAAATGTAACTTGACCTGAACTTTAACCATCAGAGGTGACATTTACTCAACTATAAAATTTAAAACTAAACAAGAACAAATAGGGAGAAAGGGACTGTGAGAGCACCTTCTCCGTGTTGATTTAAAATTCAAGACCATGAGAGATTTGCCTCTAAGGTTTATAGTAAGGTCATGAAGAGATTTGTGAGAAAGTACTCAGTTAAATAAAGTAGCGCTTTTGAACTTCTGGAGCATGTGACAATATTTAGGTGTTATTGACAACAAAGCGGTAGGAACACTAAAAACAGTTCTAAGGAAGGTATTTATATTGTTGTATTAAAAGAAAAAAAAAAAATTCGTATTAGCAAGGTTGACAGATCAATGAGTATATTCCATAGAATCCTTTAAGTTTGAAGACTTTTAAGATCATCAAATCCAACCAATAAACCTACCCTACCAAGTCCACCACTAAGCCATATCCCCAAACACGGCACCTATACAGCTTTTAAACACCTCCAGGGATGGTGACTCAACCCCCTCCCTGGGCAGCCTGTTCCAGTGCCTGACAACCCTTTTGGTGAAAAAAGTTTTTCTAATGTCCAGTCTAAACCTCTCCTGGTGCAGCTTGAGGCCATTCCCTCTTGTTCTGTCACTAGTTACTTGTGAGGGCCTACCACTCTACAACCTCCTTTTGGGTGGTTGTAGAGAGAGGTAAGGTCTCCCCTTCTTAACCCTTCTTATGCCCTTATGTCAGAATTGATCCACAGACAACATCATAACGGTGTGATCCATCCCTTAAACTTGATCTCAGGACTGGTGCAAGTAGGAGGAGCATGGTATGTTTTCACATTGACCCTTAAAATATAATATATGTGAAAGCAAATTATCGTGACTATAATGAATGACTGAACAGAAGACCTCCAGAGCCAAAATCCATGAGTCTTCAAAGCTTGCAGTGCAGAGGGGAAAATTAGGGCATGCTGTCTAGTGAACTGCTTGGGCAAGTGATACATGTTTAAGCCATAAATCCCTGAACCGTTCATTAAATTCTAGGAATTCTTTTCAATGTGATTTTTTATATTCCTGGTTCTGCTGCTGGGATATTTAGACGACCAACACAGCAAAGCTTTTGCAAGATAAAAGATCATTTATGATCAATTATTCAAGAGATTTCTTTGGTTTAACAGTGTGATAATGTAGAGCTGTAAGACTCCATTTTACGCCTGAGCTCAACTGCTTCTTGAAATACTGTATTTCAAGATAGTGCATCACCATTAAAATATACAGACATTGCCATCCTGACATAGGTTGCCTGCTCCAAATTCAAAGGACAGAAATCACCCTTGACAAAATCTCACGGTAAGCGCAAGAATTGAAGAAAACAACTTCACATACCTAAAGCTGGCAGTTATTCCTCCTCGCCTCTGTCCTTGTGCCACCAGATACAGCACACAATGTGTTTTGAAGCAGAAACTAAATCGACAATTACAACAGAATGCTTAGAAACCCTTACAAGAGGCATTCAAATGTAACAAAACCAAGATTTTGCAGTCTACTGCAAACACCTTAACATTTGTGTCTGTGTCTGTGAAAAACAAAACCCAAAGTTATCTCATTAATTTTATGTCATATGGGTGGTGACTACTAATAAGCTGGGTATTTTTTATTTGACAGTTATTTAATACTTCACCAGGCAATACTTGCCAGGCTGGGTGTGCTCTGCAAAACAGCAAGAATTTACTCATAATTTTACAATATGCCAATACTTGAAGGTTTTGCAAGGAAGTGACTCATATGGAAAGAAGAAAAAAAAGGATTTAACTGTGCCACATACATATAAAAATTACATTTTAAAATGCTGCCTAACTCTAGAGCAGCTTCAGTTTTTGTTTTACGCTTAAAGCAAAGAGATATTTGATGTTAGAAGCACCTTATAAATGATACTGAGTTTCTATGCTGAAAAAGAATACAAATCATTAATGAAAATTGCACCGTATCAGTTTCCTGTTGCAGTTGGCTGTCCTGCTAAATTGGCAGCAAGACAGGGGCCTGCAGAGCTGCAGGCATATGTCTCATGTTAAAAAAAAATAGACTTCATGTTATAAACACTTCAATGAAAATTACTGTCCAGTTTGGAGCCAACTGAGACCAGGTGCTGAAGACAAAATAAACACACAACATATGAAAGTATTAAAAAAATTAAAATAAAAAATCTCCAATGCCACTGGGCTTCCATTGGGATTGTCTTCTACTATATATTTTAATATACATTATGAAATCTAAACAAATATCCCAGCGTATGTACAAAGCAGACAGATTTTCTCACCTTTAGGACTATAGCTTTTTAACACATTTTTAAGTTATGCCCCATATTTATAAGACCTACCAAAAACATGCATATGCAGATTTAGATATAAATTAATCCAGAACACTACTGCAGTTTGTCTCCCAAACAATTCATTAGAAAACCCTCTGTGTTTCCCAGCTGAGAAACAGGCCAGGAATCCACCCAGACGCAAAGCCTGAAGTCAGTGACCGCTGATTTGGCACAGTCTCTCCCACAGATTTTGAACAGAAATGGGAAAAAGCCTTTAGAAGGATCACAGAAAGGTACTGAGGTCTTGGAGAGCTCAAGGGTCCTAAGGAGAGCTGGCATGAATTAAGGCACGTACTCTGTGCCTGCAGAGTCAGTGGCTGAAGAAAAGCAGGTCATTGCTTCAGTGGATAGCCAAGTTCTCCTTGTTTTTTTCAGAGAGGTCACAACAACCCCCATGAATCCTTTTGCCTGTTGTGCAAATCAGATTAACACCTTGGGACACGGTGAAGTGAACTTTTCCCCAGTAGCTCTGTTACCATGAAGCAAAGGAGTGAATTGTTGCAGCAGTGGCAGTGCCCCAGGGCTCCCTGCACAGCCCCTCTCACACGGCCAGGCTGCAGCTTTGCTCATGCCTTCCACAAGCTCCTGTCAGGACAAACATCAGATCCACCCTTCTCGGGGACTGCTGGGCCACAAACACCTTCCGCTGGATTGTGCCCAAAATGCATCAAGAAAATAACAGAGATACCAGGAGGTGATACCCTCTGCCAGTCAGAGAGAGGAGAGTCTTAGGTGTCTATAAAATCAGCTGGAGCAATGGGAAAAAAAGCCTCCTGAACATCCAACTCCCATTTCAGAATTGGGGAGAAGATGGTCTGCATTTCCTCTGGCTGCACTGTGGCAGGATGAAGGTATTCAACCCTGTCAAACAGAGACTACATTTTTTTCATCCAATGCAAAGGGAAAACTCATTCATTCCAGCTGCACCTTATCTGCACACCAGCCTGGGAGGGTTCTTCAGGGTAAGGACCATCTCCTCATTACCCAGGGAGACAGAGGGAGCAGGGGAGAAAGAAACATTGCCATAATCTGAGATGGCTTTCTTTTTTATCACTTGATTGAAGCCATCCTATGGGAAAGTTTTTCTTCCTTGTGATGCATCCATGATGATGGCAGCAGCCCCGAGCTTTTGCAGTGCAACGCCACGCCAGCACTGACAGCCCCTCTCCATGTCACAGCAGATTTAGCTCTACACTGATCATACTCAGTGGCATTTCTGGCGTTTGCTTTCATTACAGAGTAGCTATTGTGACTTGTGGGCTACAGGACAGAGCGGATTCCCCAGACAACACAGCACATAATTGTGCACATACAACAGCCTGACCTGGTGGGAAGAGGTCTTCTTCCCAATTTGAACTGCGCTGCAAATCTCTCCTGCTACTTTCAGGCATGAAAATGATCCTTAAGCATCAGGGACTAGAAGAAGCCAATCAGTATTTCAGATGGAAGGCTGTCTGGACATTCAAAATATGTAGCTATTTGATGTTTTGAGGTATTCCCTCACCCTCTATAACCCATTCTATGAACTTTTAATGTAAAGAATTTAATTCATAAATCTTCACTCCCATGGGGAGCTGATCCATATCTTCTTGTGGCCAGACTCCCACACATGCCTGGAATCAAGGAACAATCCTTAAACCCAAGTCCTGTACCCAAACCTGCAGGACTGCCCCTGCAGGACCCAGCATTGCTAACACATGGCTCTTTTTTTTTTTTGCGCAGACAATGTAAATGCAGAGCTCCTGAAACATGAATGTGCAAAACAAAAGTTCTTGAGAAGGCCTGGGACAGCTTGTAAAAACTTCTATAAATGTTCAAAAAAAAAAGAACAGAACTTGTATTTCTTGAATTACATTGATATGAAAACTCAGAAGGGGCAATGTTTAATTTTGATTTTTCTATTTTTCCCCTAAATGATAGCAAGAAACAATTTTGTTGCAGCCTTATTTCATTTTGGACAAATATAGCTAGTTATAGTCCTTAGCATAAATACCTACACCACACAGAAATACCAAATTAATCCTTCTCTTATTTGCCTACATCTTCCATTAATAAAGTGTTTAGCTTTTAAGAACATGTGAAAGAAGTCTCTTTGTAGTAAGGATTAAAGTCTCAATAAATAGCAAAATGAAAAAAAAAAGACTGCAAATGTTTTCTTCAAGTCATGGCTTTTTTTCTTTCTAATCAGCTCATGAGTTGCTTGGAAATAAGCTATTTTACAAGTGAGGAATAGGGCTAGCCTTTCACTGAACTAGTGAAAACATTATAGAAAATATTCACAATAAAAGCATGCAAAATTTACAAGCACTCAGCATTTGCTCTTGGAGGTTATAATTTTAAACAATGGTAATTTCACAGTATTTTCCTGAACTGCATGAATTGAGGTAGAGGGGGGGTGGGGAGGAGTTTGAAATCATTAGTAGATACCTGACCTACACCTCCGCTGTGAAGCAGGGACCCTCCTGGGTCCTTGCACAAGGTGGGTGGCACATTAAATCAAATCTAAAGGGTCTACATTTCAACGCCAGCCTAGGACCTACTTTCATACCTACCTACCTGTAACTGGGAAATTACTGCTCCAAATCAGCAATAAAGCCAAGACCACAGCCAAATAAAAAAGAAGTGTGCCTGCCTTCTGAGACAACCGCGCCGTCCCCTCCCAGGAATGTAAATGCTTCCTGCAAAACCAGCACTGATTTTAGAACTCATGAGTGCTATTTAGACCACACTAGCAGCAAGCTCACAATACCTTCAGGTAGCCTGGGTTACATTTCCCCCGAGACTCGTGTGCTGAGGACTACGAGAAGCAGAATTTAGAAAAAGCAAAATCCATTTTACGATTAAAAATGTTTAGATTTTAGAAGCTGATAAAGAGCAGTTCCTGGCACAAGAGGGTTCACAGCACACCTACGCTCGGGAGGGTGCAACTGATACCTTACAGGGATACCAGCCAAGGAGTCCCGCACGTGGGCAGCGTAGTTGGCTGCCCTGCAGCCCGGCGGGGCCCAGGGCTGGCTTGCTGGCCTCGAGAGCACACCACGAAAGGCAGACCTCCTCTACAAACCTCCCACAGAGATCTGCAGATGAAACAGAGGGAACGGCGCAGCTGAAAAAATAAGAGTTTTAATTGCTTTGTGGCTCTATTAGCATTACTTTTGCATACGTTTGTAGTTGTGCACAGCTCTACGTGGACGGTCACAAAATCAACTTCTTTTTTTTTTGTAAACAGCTGCCAAAAAGACACTTTCCCCACCCCCAAATGCACCCAAATCCAGCATTCTGTTGAAAAGCATCATTTTCCATTATGTTTTGGTCTATTCTGTTTCCCCTCCAATTTGTAACATGCTGCTGGAAACAGTGATGAAGAACATATGTCTGTGGTAAATTACACCCAGGAGAAATCTTGGAACTGTTACATTCAGTTTTATTACCCGAGGCATTAAGATAGTCTACCACAACACGCATTATTTAACAGTTCCATCAAACACAACACCACTAATACACTTTTATATTATTATGCAGGAGAAAAAAAGCGCATCAGATTTCTTAAATCTTGTTAGCATGGGTGATTAGCATGTTTCATTTTCATTTTAATGAACGGTTCTAGGACAATTTTAGTGCTTTAATGAAATAAGGTGTTATATAAATGCAGCATGTTACTGTACAAATATTTTGGAAAACATATGTTCAGGCAACAATGAAGCTGAGAAGCCTAACACTCAACAGCCAGGAAATTGTGAGTCCTTATGCTTCTTCCACAACATAAACTCATGCAAGTGCTGCACCTCAACCTATTCTGCAGAGGGCTGTAATCATCCAGGCTCTACATCAGGGAAACTTCAGTGTGGCCAACTGAACGGATAGACTAACACGTCCAAGAATCGCGTCCTTTTGCACGACTGCAAATACTAATCCAGTTTCACTAGGTAACACCAAAACCCAAACATAGCATAAACATCCCCTGTGCATTGATGAGCTGCACCTTTTGGGGGAGGTTTGCACTAGTTCTGTGAGATGGTCACACCACTGGAGATTTCCTATAGGCGTGGACTCAGGCAAGCAAAAGTAAGTTTACATTTAACACGTATAATAGGAATAAAAGATACCTCGTATAAACCTGGCTATTATTTTGACTGACGACTTGACCTCAAAAGTCAAGTTTTATGAAGTTTTACAAGGATTTTTGCATTTCACTTCTCAAGTGACTCCATGGGAACAACAAATAAACCCAACAAAAATGTTTATCTGTCAAGACTGAATGCCTTTCATGCTCTGCAGAGAAGAGGAAAGCAAAAGGCTTAGGCAGCAGTTCAGAGCCACAGCTGAGACACACCTTTTAATTTCAACTTAACCAAACCACCTTAGTACATTCCCACATGGGAACCCAGAGGTGAGGAGTGAGCCAGTGGACAGTCTTGAATTCACCCAGTAACTGGCTTAGTTCTGTGTCCTGACACATCCAATTTAACACTTACCTTGATGGAAAGCTGAAAATAAAAGACAGTGAAAATTTTGCTTTATTCTGAATACAAATGGGAGATTCCAAGAGCTACTGAAATTTATTTTAGTCTCATTACCTTTCATGGTCATTTGGGGGGGGGGAGGAAAGGTTTTCTCTTGTTTCTGACTTACAGTAAAATGAGACCAGAATGCTGTAGATCTGGACCACAATCTGTCCAGATCTGTGCCGGTTGCTAACTAGCAGAGCTGGACTGACCAGCTGAAAGGCTGAGAGATGGGGGCTTTTTAGCCTGGAGAGAAGACTGAGAGGGGATCTAATTAATGTCTATAAATACATAAGGGCTGGGCATCAAGAAGGCAGCGACAACTTCTTTTCACTCATGCATTGTGATAGGAAAAGGGGCAATGGATTCAAGCTAGAGTACAGGAAGTTCCACCTCAAGATGAGGAAGAACTTCTTTACTGTAAGAGTTGTAGAGCACCGGAACAGTCTCCACAGAGATGTTCTGGAGTCTCCTTCTCTGGAGACTTTCAAGACCTGTCTGGATGCATTTCTGCATGATCTGCTCTAGTTTTGTCCTGCTCTGGCAGGGGTGTTGGACTCCATGCTCTTCGGAGGTCCGTTCCAACCCCTAACATTCTGTGATTCTGTGACCTTGTGAAAATAGCTCAGTCTGTGTCTGCTCAAAGGAACAGTCAGTCTGTAGTTCATAGCATGTTCTGATGAAATCAGGTCTCAGTATCATATCCACTCCTGTACCAAAAGGGCAAACTGGAGCTGACATCTATTCCTTGATCTTCATCCCTGCTACAAAGACAGTCTGCCTGCTGTGCCTTTGAAAGAAAGCTTGTAGCTGATCCTACGGTTCTGACTTACTTTGCCTCTCAAGCAAGGCACCCGAGGTTCAGAGGGAAGCAGGATGCAGAACACAGGCCTGGTAAATTACAGCTCAAGAAAGAGGTCTGAGGCTGCTTAGACAGTTTTCTTCAGAATTCCAAATTCAACCGTACTGCAAATAGAGCAAATTACAAATTCAGCAGATTTCACTAATGTGAAGTAATCTGTGGGATGAAAGAAGAAGACAAAGAAGAAGAAAGGCTTGAAAACTACCTATGGGGCTTTCCTAGAAATTCCATTTTATACTCTCCTCCCCAGACAAACCTTATTTTTGGCCATGAAAATGTTTCCATTATCTTTTCCTCTCTTATGAATAAGTCAAAAGAATTGTCATCCTAAATAAGATGTGAAAAAAATGCAAAAAATGCAAGGAAGGGGAAATACTATCACACACTTTGTGCAGAAAGGACAAACACACAGATAGAGAAATAGGATGCAAGTGTTATGCAAGTAACTTCATCACATAATAATGATGTGCTAAGTCTAAAACTACCTGTACTGCTCTCACTGAGATGGAGTTAACTTTCTTCACAGCACCTTGTATGATGCCATGTTTTGCATTTGCGGCCAAACTCATGTTGATAACACACAAAGGCTTTGGCTGTTGCTGAACTGCACTTGCACAGTGTCAAGGCTTTCTCTTTTTCATAGTCAGATGCCCCACATAACAGAATGAATACTTAATGCCTAAGGAGATGAACGCTGTACTTTGGACACCCACCACGCTTCTTATAGTCTGCCCACAGTGTAAAAAGGCAGGTGTCATTTTATGTCATAAAATAAGTAATATTTACACTGAAACATTCATTCACCTGTTCATCTGCCCAGAAGTTGAGAATAAACACCCAGATACACGCTTTTATTCAGGAAACATGCACACTGGGAATCAAGCATACAAGTATTTTGAAAAAACTACGGAATTATTGACAGGTTATGGAACACAAGACAAGCACAGTATCTATTATGCTCTCCATCTGTGCTTGAAGTTATGAGGGAAGCCCCACATTTATAGTGGACAAGCCAGGCACTATATATTGAGAGAGGAGAGCAAAAGTCTACAAGAAGCCTGGAACACTGCAGGCACCATGGTCAGGAGTATTAAAATAACAAAACAGTGCAAATAGGACCGAACATTCCCATACCTACAGTCAGAGTCTTTTAATCATGACAGTATTTTACATTCAACAGCAGACTGGTCAGACCACACCTGTGTTTTGAAGCAGAAGCATCCACAGGGAATAGTACCAGAAAAACCAACAGCAGCATTATCCCACTTCCCTTGAGACTGCCCACTTAGTCCCATTCTTGGGAAAGGCTTTCAACTGTAAGCTCCTCACAACATCTCGATTTATGTTCATATGCCCCCTGTGTCAAAGATGACCCGGTCAATGACCTGCTCACTATTAGTAAATATTGAGAAAACTGATGGCAGGAAGCGAGATCCCTCAGATATGCCATCCTCAAGCAATAGTTCATTCGTTTTAGAGAATGTTTTTAATAATTATTTTTTTTCTATAATGTGACACCAGCAGCAAGAGGTTAGGGCTTTCCTACTCATGAGTGCTCATTTAAAATAAGGCTTAGTGTGCTATTTTTAAAGGCTAATGTTCACGTTGTTTCAGCAAAAAGCCCAGTGTTGGTTTTAGACACATTTCTTCTTTTACACCAGACAGGCCAGCTCCTTGTATTCACAAAGCAACTGTGGTTCACTGAACATGTTTCCAGAATTAATTTTGACTTTGCAGGGTCAACTATACAGTGATCAATGAAAGAAATTGTGGAAAAGATTACCTTAGGAAAACACACAAACTTAGCCAACCTTTAACAAAAAGAACAACATGTAGAGCTTTCATCAGACTCAGCACTCTTCAAGGACAGCCTGTCAGCAGTTGGCATATATGAACATGGGAGATGGAACAAATCTACAGGAAATCCTTGTGCTTACTCATGTACCCTCAGCACCACAGACAAGTCAAGCTGCTTTTATATGTTTCTCCCAGTTCCCACATTCACAGCTACTCAATTTCTCACCACACAAGCAGAATCTTACCTGTTATTTTCTGCAACAGAGGAGGTGGCCCTGGTTCATCGCAAATGACCTTGACTAGGGCCTTTTTCACTTCTTCTTCAGCCACGTCCAGCTCTTTTCCACTTTTGATTTCTCCAACCACAGAATACATGTATACCAGCAAGACAAGGAAGTCCTCACAGGTATAATCATCTTTTGTCCTCTTGTTGTAAGACTTGATCATTGGCAATAACTGGTTCAAAACACTGGGCATTTCTGACTCGCCAATAGTCTGAAAAACAGAAGGAAGATCGTATCAGATTGCCCCTGCCTGTAGGGCTTATCAGTTAGCATCAGACATACTGCCACCTGCATCTGCAAGTTATTATTTATCACAATAGCAGTTCTCCTTTAATGAAATATTATTCAGTATTTGCATTCTCATTTGTCAGCACATGGTCCTGTGACTTATTTGCTGCTCAGCATAGTTATTAGCTTCCCAGAAGTCCTTTTCCCAGGTACTCCTGACAGCAGTATTTTAGCACTTGGAAAGCCTGATGATTAAATCCTCTCCCTGTACCAGTAGGATGAGAGAACGGGAGCGTCAGTCTCTGATATATGGGTAGAAATGGTACAAAGCACAAGGTCAAATGCGTCCTCGAAATTTTGGGCGTCCTCCTTGTGCCTGATTTCATACTTGAGCAAGGAGTTCAAAGCCCAGATCCCATTGACTTCAGTTGCTATTGTGAGCTCTTAGCACATCTGCAAACCTGACCCTATGCTTTCAGGTCAGAAACCCAGAAAATTAGAAACAGAGGCAACCACCTGTGAAGCACGTGGTTTAAGTGACCAACGTGGTCTCCTAGAAAAGCTCCATGACAGGGGCAAGGAGAAAGCAGCAATCACCAGCCTGGCATGTGTCCTGACCCTCTTCTCCCTCTGCTTCCTTTCACAGCACACTTGCCAGCCTCTCAAGCCATGTCAACAGGGGTCTTCCACACTGAAACAGTTTTCTTTGCTAGGCAGGTCAAGCACATTCCCACAGCATACCCATGCTGCGAGGTAAGGCAAAGGCCATGTGGAACTGGGGAGAAGTACGTTACCATGAGGCTGAATGATGATCATAATGTGGATATGAGGAAAGGAAGGCTGGCAGAGAAAAGGACAAGGAACCTGAAGAGCATGCCAGGATATCCTAGGTCCTCAGTAGTTGAAATTCATTTGCTGCTTCTCATTTCTGTGGGAGAGGTGTTTATACAGCTTCAGTCTGGTTGTAAAAAGGAGACTTCAGACATGAATCCCCTGAAGATCCAAGCTGATATCCACATCATGTAACACCAGGGCTGAGGTTTAGGTCCACTGTGTGTGTCTCTGCCACTCAGGACAGCAGAGTGACCAGTTGTACTGGCAACCTGCCACCCTGTCTGTGTGTGCAAGCACGCCTGTGTATAAAATCTCCTCACGCTAGTTTTCTGCTGTGGGTTACTCTGCAGCTCAGCAGTGGGATTAGGTGAGAAGCAGGGCCAGTGCTCAAGATGTGCAGAGGAGCACGCTGCTCCTGCACAGGAAGGCAGGGAGGGATGGGAGAATAGCCTCCTTCTCTTGGTGGCAGTGATCACTGGATACATCCGAGAGGTCTCCTGAAACATCAGTACCATGCCTCTTGCCCTGTGATCACTAAACAGTCCCCTGTGAAAACCTGAGGGGGAATTCATAGTGCACAGAGAAATACTGAGTCTCTTATAATCCAAAGAGTCAAGTCTGCAAACACTTATTCTTGGTTGTTACTACAGGAACTTCAAATGTAGTAGCCACATGGTAAATAGGCACCACAGCCAATAATAAACCCTTTAAATAGATTCGCAGTAAGTACATAAAATACAAAACAAAACAGAGACACATGTTCATACGGTAACAAAATAATGCAATTAGGTTTATCACTGCTTATAATTGCATTAATATAGTTCTGAGCTTAACAACTGAGTATTTTTTTTTTTTTCTAAAACCTGGGCAGGGATTTCAGAGTCTAAGTTTAGTAACATGGAAACTGAAAGTTTCATCTCCTGGAATACTCCATGCAACATCTGAGGCGGTCCTCATTTTGGTTGTATTTTGCCTTAGCTGTCCTTTGACAATCTCAGAAACACTAACAAGCACTTCATAAACTAATTCTTACACCTACAGCAATCCACTACAGATCTTGATCCTAAAGAAAGCACGAATTACTCAAGTGATCAAGAAATCTTTTTCCAGCCTGTGCTATAGGAAACAACACTTGGGCCCCACCCTGCTCCTGACATGTAAGTTTTGCCATGGATCCATCCTTCAAGGGGCTTTAATGTGGTCAGATGCTATGTTTCTATTTGAATGCATACCTCAGAGAAGAATTTTCTAACTACCCACATGCTAAACAGCAAGAGCAACTGTGGACTTGAAGCAGTGAATTACAAAGCTACAGTGGTCAAAAGCATATGGGAGTCAAAAAGGAACATTTAGAAATCCAGGAGGGGCTGGCACCCTGTGTGTGTCTGGGCAGGGAGCATTACATCACATGCACAGCAAGTCCCTCAGGCACTGCTCCGCCTGGGAAGCAAATCTATGGTGTTTGGTGCTGGTCTGGCATATGCTGGAAGCTGGGCCACCCTCAAGACTAGGCTGTCAGTGCCCAAATTTCATCTCAGTCCTGCCTCAATTCAGTATCACCTGCTCTCTTCCTGAAAAGTGACACAAGCAACTTCTCACCCGTATGCCAGTATAATAAATATCTCATCATTTAGATTCTAAAATGGAAAAAAGACAAAACTTGAAGGAATTCAGAGGTATGCAGCTACTAGGAGGAAGCCAGTCACAATGAATAAAAGTCTAATCAGTACTAAAAACTAAAGAAATGAAGACTAACCTACATCTGGAACACATGACAAACTTCAATCTACATTAATCCAAATTTATTTTGAAGGAGAGGCAAGCGCTATGCTAGGTATTATTCAACATCATCTAATATCTGCCGGCACATCATCTATTCCCCCCTCCCAACACACAAACTCATTACTTCACCCCATCTCTAAGTATCTCATAGCATGTTCCTACAACACTGAAGATGAGTTCTTGAAAAAGCTCTGTTTTATATGTACAGATTATCCAAACGCATGGATCACTGAGGATGCACGTGGTTGTATGAAACAGTAGGGTCAACCACTGCTGCTTGAGGATAGTAGCTCCTCAAAGTACATGTGTACTGCATCTCTGGCAAACTTTCAAACATACATGATGAAAAAAAAAAAAAAAAGCTATAAATTTCAGGAAGATTTACTGTTGGGCGGGCTAAAACTCAACAACTTAAAGCAACAATTGCCACCTCTTATCTTCAAAGTAAAAATGAAAGAGAAAAAAAAAAGAATGAAGAGCTATAATAAACTGTTCACTTCAGTACGCATGTAGGGTCCTTCTGGGGTATGAACTTCTGTGGAATGTTTTTCCCTTATCTCTTGGGAAATGGCACTACAGAGGACTTCAAATGGAACTGCCAAGTTTCAGAGGCTATTTTGTCCAAACAGGCCAGTTGGACTGGAGCATGCATGAAAAAAAAAGAAAAAAAGGGACTCGCAGCCTCACTGCAGAGCACGGCTCCACAGGGAGCTGGGAAATTTGCCTCAAACAAAATCCCCTGGCAGACTGTCATTATCTGGCCACCTTTGATGATTTAGGGGCTCCCTGCACTGCCTAACAATCAATCAATTACCCTGATTGAACAGCCCTAAAAGACAAGTTTTAAAAATGTAACTACCCGTGACCCAAATTTCCTGCTGGTTATGTTGGCCTCAGGTTAGCCCCATTTGTGTATCATCAAGGGAGCCAATAAAAATAATAAAAACAGGTCAATTCTGAGCTTTCCAAAGGCTGTAGAAAAACATTAATGTTCCTTAATGCAGAGCCAGATAAGGCCCAAGCTCTAGCAAGTTTTGCTCGGTTGCATTGTTTGGACATTTTAATGCTATAATCATATATTCTTCAGAATCCAGGGAGAGTTTGTGATAGATTTTTGTTGGTTTTCGTATTTTCCCTCCACCCTCCTCAGTTATTTATTTTTCTAACTTAAGCTATGTAATAATTTACTATCCCTAAGGGTAAATGAACTGATGTCAATTTGCTGATTTTTGCAAAAGGCCTGAGTTTTGGCAGATGAGGGGACAGTGCACAGAGCACAAATAAAATTATTTCAGTTTTTAAACACTGAACATGATATTGTGCTTCAAAAGTGACATTTAAAATGTGATTTAAAGGATCTACAGGAATTAAGAGGAAGCCAAATAAAGCCAAGAAAAAAAGGTTTTGCATTTCTTGGAGAGTCATTATTTTCAGTATTCAATAAACCTGTAAGAATCTAAAGCCATAGGTGTCATTAGACATCTTTTACACAATAGAAAACAGAGTGTGCTGGGGAGGAAGAGAAGAGGAGGGTCAGAGTTTACTTGAATTAACACGTGTCCCTGACAAAATTGAGAAGAGAACTGAACACTCTAATCCCTGAGCTTCCAGCCCACTGTCTTCAACACATCATTAAAAATATTAAAGCAAAAATCAACTTCAAGTGAGTGGAATTTATTTTCTTTTTTCTAGGAGGAAGGAGGAGACGAATCTTAAGAGACTACTTCACTATGTAAATATTCTAGCGTCTTTCCGTTTAGGAAGCAAAACATGTTTAATACCTTCAGAGGTCGCTTGAGTTAACAGAACTTTCTGGAATGGGAACCACGCAGTTTTACAACAGTGAGGGATTTTAATTGGGGAAAAATATAACTGAAAAATAACCCCAAAACCCATCTGCAGGCAAAACCATCAGCAGTATCAGTGGAAAGTCACAAGTCCTTGGGTTGTTTGCTGCCTAATTTTATTTAATAAAAGCTCCTTTTATCAATAACTGAAGTGGGAAAAGAGGGTTCCCGAGTTGTGGAATAAGCATCTTTCCACTTGCTCTATCCGACTTGACACATTTTAGCTGGGTTTGACGTTTTGTGTTTCTTGATCTTGCCATGCAGTGTATTACCTTCCCCACTGTCCAAACAAAAAGGGCAATATTCTAGCTGCTAAAAGTGAAAATGGCACCAAAGGAGGACCTCGTGGGTATGCAAAACCAGCTCAGATCCTTCGAAGGCAACAGATCTCTGCAGCAGTAGTCATCTTAAACGGCAAGAGGCACTGTCAAGCTTAAGGAGGAGTCTTAGCTGCCTGCAGTGCTCAGCTGCCCATAAATCAAATGCTGCAATTCTGTTACTCGCTGTTTTACACTGTTTGGTCACCTGAGATTTGGGGTCTATTGCACATAATTTTCATATGGGTGAGGAGATGGCTGTACTCTCTACTCCCAGCAAAACAATCGTTTCATGTATTTAGTTTTCATTAAATGGCCCGTGGGTGACTAGTGATTTGACACAATAAAGCAGTAAGTATGATCTTACAAAACAAATCATGTTTTTTCCACATGAAGCTCTAGAAATCTTTATAATTCAAGTTTTGATAAAAATGCACCTTCCCTTTGTCTTCTCTTTACATATTTGTGGGGTGTGATTGAAGAATAGCAAGCACAAAACACAATACAAAAAATTAAGGTCTTTGAAGTACTAAATTCTCACTATTAGGAAACAGTTCAATCTGTGAGAGCCAAAACATAAAGCATCCAATTATTCAGGCAGGCTATTTAAGAAGAGGATGAAATCATTTTGATAACTGTAGTCCACTGTCTGTACACTTCCTTTTGCAGGAAGTGGTCAAGTTTGGATGCTAGAAAAATTTTACTCTAAAACTTGTTTCCAGCTGGGAAGGGTTGACAAAGCCTTGTCTTGCAGGGGGAAGGAGCAAACTTTAGCCTTAGGGGAGAGTAGATGAAGCATCCAGGGAACTCACACCAGCTTGAGAGTGGAGGTGTGAGATGCTGGCAGTAAATCGCCACTTCCAGTAAAGAAAAAAAAAAAAGTGTAAGTCATTAAAGTTAAGTAGAAAGGTCACATTGCCTTTTTCCAGGGACCAAAACAGGTTTATGACTTGGCCCTTTCAATAGCAAGAGATTTGCATTTTCCTCTTCTTAATGGTGGCATCTGTCTGTTCACTTGATAGATGATACAGAAATCTACCAAGAATATGCGTATAAAGAAAACAGCAGAGAACTAATAAACTGCTAGTGAGAAACACAGGAAACAGTAAAAGCATCTAGGACCTGTCTCCACTGCCATTACTCTTAACGACTCCGCTGTCTCTATTGAAATACCCCTTTGGATCCAATTCTATCTCCTGACCCCTTTTCTGCATTTATCACCCACTCAGAACACTGCCCCAGAAACTATATTCTCAAAACAGCAGAGACAATTTCCAGGCAGCCCTTGTAGACAGAGTCTTAAAATTCCACCATAAACAAATAAAAAAACAAATAAAATGAGTAAGCTTTTTAAAAGCTATTTTTAACCTGGCCCACGCTGTGAAAGACAGAGATTCACACTCATCCTGTGTGCATTCTCTCCCAACTGGCCTTCACTCTTGCCTTCTGCCTATTCCTTCTGCACCTGCTGGAGTGTGTCTGTGACTGTGCACTAAACCAAATCATTTTAACCAGATTGGTTCTCTGCTCGAGTTCACTGCTTGGCCACACAAACACTTGCGCTAACTGCAAAGGCCAAGGATTGGACCTCCTCCTTATGGAACAGCACTGCCTTGAAGTCTACGTTAACTAGTTTAAGGTTGCCAAGAGATATAAAAGAAAATAATGTAAGTAATCACCTGGTCTTTGGATGACCTCTTCAATACACTGTCATATGGCCAGATTCTTAATTGGTGTCTATCAGTCAACACTACAGACATCAACAGTCATTTGCCAATTTACACCTGCTGAATATCTATCCAGGATGTCAGCACTCACTGCAAAACACAGTGACAAGTCAGAGGCAAGAAAAATTAACTTACAATGTAAGGCTTTTAAAAAGCACATTTGTAAACTCTTCTGGTCAGGGATGATTTTTTTTAAAATGTGTCTTGCATAATTCCAAAAACGCAGCACCAACACATAACAGCTACTATGTAATAACAACAAAAATATTTAAAACAAAACTGTTCAAGCCCTATCATTTCTAAATCCAAAACAAAAGCAAATCCCAGGACAGTTCTTTCAGCAGTAACTCCCTAGTCCATGACCATGACCTAAGCAATTGGATTCCACCTATAACCCATAGCCAAAGTAGTGTGTGTATTCCAGTGTTATTCTTTAACCTAACTTCCTTAAGACATAAAAAGAAATTGTGTTTTGAACGTAATTAATATTCCTCTTATCGCCTTTCTCCCATCTTCACTGAGAACCAGTTTGACAACAATTTCCCATTACCAGTCATGCAACTTCTGCAGTTACTTTAATTTCTTGTGTTACAAGCTGAAGATTCAGTTATTTTGTCAGAACTGCAAGACTTATATGTACATTCTGAGGAAATTTAAACCCCATCACTAAAGCTTCTAATAAACCCACTAATATCTAATCTCCCAGAGTACAGAAATCGCCCCATCCCAGTGAGTTATGCTGTCTGGCGATGCATCATTACATCATACAGTCCATTCCCTCCCCCCTTTGGAAACCATCTAAGTGTACAGTTATGTTAAGATATTTTAATGGGTTCATGGGGGATCAGCAGCAACAGTTTACTGACAAAAGGATATTTAATAAGTCTGGATTTTATTAGACAAATTTCTGCAAGGATAAGGACAATTTTACTGAAATCACCACTTGTCTGACATAAGAGACTCATCAGCAAGTTAAAAAGGGAGTGCTTCCAACCTACTCAGTGAAAAGCTTTTAGCTGTGATGACTTCCACAGACATGCTCAGTGTAAACATGAATCAGTATGGCAAAAACGGTGTCAGAAAGAGTGAAAAAGGAGTACAGGCAGTGTCGAGATAAAACGTGTACAGAGAAAAATCTTGGTGCTATGTATGTCCAAATTTTGTGTGTGTATTTTTTTTTTGAGGGTTTTTATTTTGTTTTATAAGTTTTGGCATATTGGGAACACTGCCAGGAGATGGCAGGGGTTCAAAACTGAGAAAAGAGCACAGGGATAACATAGTATCCTAGGGGGTTAAAACTCACATCAGCTTTGAGGAGAACAAGGGGAAAGCATTCAGTCACTGCAAAGGAAAGAATAAGAATCCACAGAGTTAGAAAACAAATAAAAAGGGTTATAAATCAAGAAAATATGTAGTACAACCAAATTAATCATTCGATAGTGGAGACCATAGCTGCAGAAGGAGGGGATTCTATCCCAGGAGATGGTTACTGGAAAAGATTTGAGATGCTCTGGACAAGGATAAGGACATGAATCCCTGCTTAGATCCCTAGCTATAACCCTTCAGGTTGGAAAAAAAGATGACCCAGAGTGCATAAAAGGTCTAAAATATCACAGGTGGACTACAGAAGGCAGGTGAGGGTTGATTGCTCACTCTCTGCCCCAATACAAGAACTAATAAGGGTCAATAAACAAAGCTAGTGAGAGACAGATTAAAAAGCAAATTCAATGGAGGTAGCTTTTCATACGATTTGTTCAGATGTAGAACTCCTTGCCAAAAGTTGTTGTGCTGGTAAATTCTTACTGGGGTTCACAAAGATGATGGGAAAACTCACAAGGGAAAAATTTCCACCAAATAATAGTAAATACACAGAAACCACATCTGTTCCAGAACTCAGAATGGTAGGAGCTGTGAGAGTATCATGTAACCTTGTCCTCTTCTCTTAATTTTCTGTAGGCAGCTGCTTTCGAGCATGGCTAGAAAAAGCAAACTAGCTTAGCTATATTTCTGATCCAGTCCAGAATGGACGCGTTGGCCTCAAAGCCACAGCAAAAGGACCAATATAAATACAGGATCTAGGGGAAAGAAGTAGGTGAGCAGGTTTATTAAAGCATGTGGCATGTCAGGATTAATTCTTATACATTGTGCCCAGTTGCAGTGTCCGTATTTCTGAGAAGCTGTGGAAAAGTAAAGATAACGTCGGAGAGATTTACAAAATGACTAAAAGAGTAAATCTCTTCAGAGAGACAGCGGGCTTATGAAAAGGAAGAACAACAGTTTATTTATGCCTCTTCAGACAGAAGAAGACTGCAGAGTACAAGACAGCTCTTGAATCTAGTCAAGCAAGGCACAGCAGAAACAAGGGAAGTTGAAACTGTGGTTTTCCCAATTCTCAAGTTAGTGGAGATGCTCTCAGTGGTGTGCATATTTTACACTGGACATATTTCATACTGGACATGCTGTGAGAACTGACACACAGCGCTTCAGTTATAGAAGGAGACTGGCAGTCAAAAGATTCACATCTTGTGCTTCTTCCTTCACATGCTTGCCTTTTGTGGCACCTATTCTCTCTCAGACCTTTGTTCTATGTATTATCCTTCACTCCTATGCCAGTCTAATGTCAGAAGTTTCAGAAATCCTCAGGGGTCCAGACTTTTGGTGATGGGTCAACTCATAGTGAGACAGTGGTACCAGAAACCAAAAAATTAGATGGCCTTGGAAAGGGTAAAATGGGAAAACAAATCCTAATGGGTTAAAAACAAAAGGAATTCATTATTTAGAGATTATACTACTAAATAAAATATACTGAATAAGGATACTATTTTGACCAAAACACACACCATTTCACAGTATTCCCGAGACTCAATTTTTGTTGACAATTTTCGTGGAAATGGATGCAGATCTGAGCAAAGCCTCGCTCTCTCTCCCCATCCCTTTTCTTTTGCTCCATTTCTTATAAAAATAGGCCCAAAAACTGTGAAAATCTGCCACTAAAATAAACATATCTGCCAAAAACTACTGGATTTTAACAAAAAACTAGTAATTGAAACTCCTACCAATCAAGAAACTTGAAAGCCATTTGAAAACAATCGACTCTGTCACTAAAAAAACCATCACCATGCATTTTACAGATAGGAATTTAAACAGCAGCTAACTTGGAAATGTTCTGCATTGTCTTTAAGACATTTTATACCACAGTATGCAGATAGACAAAGACATATGACATAAACCACAAGGCAACAGTACATGGACATGGGAGGCTTGCATGGGAGAAGATCCCACTGCTCTGTCCACAGTCCCGGCTGGAACCACAGGAAGGAGACAGAACGGCAACACAAAGACATGCGAAGGCCGGTTATCAGTCCGCTGCAGAGCACCACGGCTGTTAATCAGTACAGTAAATGTTATCACAATAGAGTACTGACATCCCTAGCCCTTGTACAAGGCTCACCATGCTCTAAACAGGATTCAGGCTTTCAGGGTGATTAAAGGCAGATGTCACACACGAGTAAGTTTTTAACATCCTCATCCATTTTTGTGCGTGGAAGGAAACTTTCACTGACAGGACATTCTCACTGGAAGATGTTCACTGTGGCATAATTTGCACAAGGAAGAACATTTTCTTTCCCTTTTTCAGACTGGGAAGAATAAAACAAGCTTAATTATGCAACTGTATCTTATTTCAACCTTAATTTTCCTGTCCAGTTTTCCACTGCCATTAAAAACTAACCAGGTTACCAACTTTCAGAGAGCAGTGGATGGCAGAAACAACAGTGACACTTCAAAGGAAAGGATGCATTTTTTTTTCCCTAAAGAAGTGCAAGAACTACAGCCACAATGACTACTGATCACATATCCAGTATAAAACATCCAGTGAAAGAGAGGCAAAGGCAAAATTACACTTGTTTTTCCACTGTGATAGTGCCACAGTGAAAAACTTTTGAAATCCCATTCTTTTAATTTTCTCATCCCATCCTGGAAATGCTTTCTTGCTCTAGAAGCTAATAGTTCTCTTGTCAAGCACAGTTTAACTCAACTGCCTACGAGCTGTTGTTCCAGCCCGTTAATGGAGCAGGAATCCTCAACGCTGGTATGCACATGCAGTGGTGAACAGACTGCATGCCCTGGGTTGGGAAAGCTTCTGCATGGCTATATGACCTTTAAGGATGCCAGTTATCAGAATGTATACCCAACACCTGCTTGTTAGTCATGATGCTCCATGCCCTTTGGCCCATGTGCCCTTCCCACAGCTGACATGCAGCAAGTCCTCTCCTTTTTGGTTCCTTTCAGCGCTTCTGTCCTCTCCTTGTGGAGCTGGGCCATGCTGGGTGGCACTGGCAGTGGTTTTGCAGCTGGCTTCTTGCTCTGGATGGAGAAGAAGTCTCTCACTGCCAGCTGCAAGGGCCATGTGAGGGCATACTGGCTGCCAGGGACTGCTCCTGCCATACATCCTCCCCGGCCGTTTGTCCAGCACAAGCTACAATTAGAAAAACAATCCCAGCTTTCTGTCCCCCTGGGATTTCCCTCCCACTCAGACAAACGCCTGAGTCAGCATAACCATCCCTCATGATATCACATTTGTGCAAAGGGAGCCGACTGGAGAACAGGACATCTGGTCCCAATATCTAAAAACACTTAAATCATGCATGCCATTCCAAACATTTAAGGACTTCAGAAGTTTTCAGTTATTTTCCTATATATTTCCTAGTTGCTTCATGCAGAAAGGATTTCTTATGTTCGAGTTTCACTCTGAAGATCTGGGGAAATGTATATTCTGTGCCATTTTAACTAGAAAAATAGCCCAGCCTAAAGGAAAAGCCCAGATGTGATTTAAGCTGCCTTTATAATACCTTTTTTTTTTTTTTTAATTATTTCAGGAGAATACCAGAATGTGCTGAGTTATAACACAATTCAGATTTCAAGAAAGTCAAAAAAAGGGGATTGGATGTGCAATGTTAAAAAAACCCACAAAACCAAATCCAACAACCAACCACGCCCCAACCATTTGCATATGCTAGATGGTGAGGTACCAAGGTATGTTCTAGTTCCCCATTGTGCTTTTTGGTGTGAGAGAAAGGGTGCATGGCCCACTGGTCAGGCACCAGACTGAGACTCTGGAGACTGATGGTCACCTCCATGTGCAACTGTGAGCTTCATGCTTTTCTCCACCTGTAAGCATTGGTAGCTTCCTCTCGCTACCAGGCACTAGTTCAAGGGCTCTGGTGGTCTGATGTTGAGTCCCAGGTACGAGTAATACCATTTAGTGCAGCAAATAATTCCCTTTGCAGCCCCCACGTACACGGCAAGTCATGGCACACTGAGGCCAAGAGAGCAGAGGCACACTCTGAGCCCGCTGTCACCTCCTCACTCTGAGTTTCAGTAGCCATCCAGCTGTCTCGGGATGGAGCTCAGTATTAACTACCTTCTTTTTCAAAAGCCGGTATGCTTACCTCCCTTGCAGTCTCTCTTGCACAGCTCTTGCAACAGAGCAAATACAGCACGTTGAGATAATTTCTGTTCTTCTTATCTGGCTCCGCACACCTCGGAGTGGGAGTGCTTCCAATCTCTACCCTACGTGGCTTTTACTGCAGCGTACACATTTCTTTTGGGGGAACTACTAGAGAATTCTTCACCCCCTCAACAGCACAGAATGCTCCTGCTTTCCTAACAAGCTGTCAGTCTGCTCTCAGGACACAACAATCAGACGTTTGGGACATGAGTGATATTGTGTATGGAGACAGCACTGCAGCAGAAAAGAAGAGGTATGAGAAAGCACCGGTTTGAATGAGAGAATCCAGAGGACCTTGGTTATATGTTACAACTCACAAAATACTTTAAGTCATTTATCTGAGACTTGGATCCTATTTTGGAAGGCAGACTAGTATTACAAAGCTCCTTTAGACACTGTTTATTAGCATCAAAATGAAATATGAAAAGCACTTTCTGTTAAATCCAGGGTCTGGACAAGTCTTATACATGTACCCTAAACAAATAAAGTAAAACAGCATTGCAACAGCCAGAAACAAAATTGTGTGTGAACACTAAAAATAAAACCGGATTTTTTTACTGCACTAATGTATGTTTACTTCTCCTAAAAATAAACTTTCAAAATAACACCATGACAATTAAGTGACCCCCAAATGTTACAATGTAAGCAGCTACTCCAGCCATCAGCTGCGGCCCTCTCGTCCCAGACTACCTTTAGTTTTCCTGGAGCAAACATTCCGAGCTTCTCAGCAGAGAGTTCTGAGGGACTTAGCAAAGATCACAAACCCCACAACATTTCTGTGCTCCTATTTAAGAACAGCACCGTCCACCAGGGAAGGGGGGTGGGTGGAGATCAACCTAGACACGGCTGTTTTTTCCTGAAAATTCCACTTTTTTTTTTAATAACTGCTACAGAAAACCTAAACCAGCCTCAGGACAATCTTTTCTCCTGCTTCCAAATAATTTCCCTCCGTCACCTCAGCCATCGCCACTTTTGTCAGGTCCCAGTAAATTACTGGTTGGTGGTCTCGCTGTTCTACCCTGAGCCATATTTTAATTAGTCAGAGCATTGAGAAAAGATTATTGTACAAATATTGGCGAATCTTCAAACAAGAGTACACGCTGTCCATTTTCTTCACAATGAAAAAGCTCTTAAAGAGATTTCGATAAAGATTTGCCTCCTGCTTGCAGCCCACATTTGTAATGTTTATGTAAGTGGGGGATATAAATCTTTTTCAAATGAACCCCACAGTTTTTAAACCAGCCTTGTTATAAACTGCCTGTTTCCGTTTTGCCTGCCTAAGCAAGCAATGCAGAGCCTGCTTGGGATAGACTGGAACTAATTTAATGTGCTCCAGGTTTAATCCCCATCCTCTCGGCTTTTACTGGCAGATTTTACACAGAGGACTACTGCTGACTTTAACAATGATTCATGCGATAAGTGGGTTTTGATTTGTTTTTCCACATCAGAAAACGCGTGACAGAAATGCCACTAAAAGCATTTTTAATAACACGCGATCGAGTCAGAGCCAGATTAAAAATAAAAATAATTAAACTTGGGCATGAGAACTGTTTCCCTGTGCTTAATGGCGCTTTGAATTTATCAAGGTGAATTGCTAGCTTACTTTATGCAAAAGGGAAACGAAAAGTCCATAGACCTCAACATTTGGGTTGGAGGGAGGGAAGCCAGCGCACACTCCGACATCAAGACCCCGGATGGTGCGACGTGCCTCTGTTATTAAAAACGCAACAGAGCGGGACAGAAACGAACCCGCTGGTTATAGCCCTGCCTGAAGCGGCACCGCGGGTTACCCTCCTGCGAGACCCGCAACGGGCTTGGACACCAGGGTGCGCCGGGATGCCCCGTTCGGGACGGGGCTGCGCTGCAGCTGGGGCCGGGGGCGGTTGCGGGGTCCGTCGGCGGGGCCAGGGCGGTTGCGGGGTCCGTCGGCGGGGCAGTTGCGGGGTCCGTCGGCGGGGCCGGGGCGGGGCGGTTGCGGGGTCCGCCGGCGGGGCCCTGCAGGCGGCAGTGTTGGAGCGCCGGAGGAAGCAGAGCCGCCGCCGGCAAACCCGACCCAGGCTCGGCTTCAGGCTTCTGCTGCAGTCACCCGAACATGACGAAAATTCTGCTGCGTTGCCAGTGTGCGAACAAGCGGCTATGTTTTTGGGCTCCCCCCCCCCCCCCCCCTTTTTTTTAAATTAAGTCTAGGAGGGAAACGTTCATTATCAGCGAACACTGAACAAGGGACAGCGCCTATAGAAGTCATGTTTATTTTTACAAAATGTAGCTGAATTGCTGCTGCGCAGACCATACAGATAGTATTTTGCAATCATCTTCCAGCGTATCGAATTCCTTGCTCATTCACATAAACCAGATGTTTTTTTGACAAACCAAATTCCTCGAAGAAAAACCAGAAGTCGCTATATACTTCATGTCTGACATGAAAGATGATGTGAATATGGCACAAATGTTCCATTAACGACTAAAGGCAAACGGCGACGTTAAGCGCAACGGTTTTCTTCCATTTAGCAGAACTTTTGTGAGGGCTTAGGTGATCCTTGGCAGAACCCTTAGAAAAGGAAAATTAACCTACTTAGATTATATTCACTGCCTCCGATGGCTTTCACTCCTCTTGGACAAGCCAGCTAAATTTCTCTGATGGATCTTGACACTCAAACCAGTCCACTGAGTGGACAAATACTCCAAAACCAGAGATTCATATTCCTTATTTGACTCCTGGAATCTATCTTCCAAGTACCTGACTCATGGAGGAGTACAAGAAGAACAAGGAGAATGATTATTTAATTATTTTCATTTATCATTTAAAACTTGTAATCTTTCGGTACACATGAATGAAGTGAAGGACATGGGGAATATGTATTTGCTGTAACCAAAAGAAGAAAAGATAATCAGAAAAAAATTCTAAAATCGCTCAGTAACCTGTAATTCTTACTGCTTTTATAAAAAAAACAAACCAAAACAACCCAGCTTGATAGATTTTCTACATCAAAAAAAAAAGAACAACCCAGCTTTCTAGATTACTACAGGAACAACAGTACTTTACATTTCATCCGAAAGGCTGAATCATTGTTACACTCATTACTCACCTAATCTTCCAGAACATACCAAACCCTTCCAAGTACACAGATCTGCCAACTTTTGGTGTGGATCCATTAAAATCCTGTCAAGAAAGGCAAATCCTCATCCTGAATGCCACAAACAATAGGAAATGCGCACTAAGAGCAAAACATTCAGCCTGAGAGTAACTAGTAGGCAACTGAACAACAACTAACCAACAACAACCAAAACATCCAGAAAAGAGTGAATGTGAGGTATAAAAGCCACTATTTCATGCCATTCTCTGCAAATAGTGCAAGGATGCCTATGAAATTTAGAACAAGCTTTGACGCTACAGCTAAAAATACAGAAACCACACAGCAAAGGCCACTTTGATGATGGCAATGGCAAAACAATGAGAAAAAGTAATTTCTTCTTTTTTTTTTTTTTTTTTTTTTTTTTTTTAACTACTGGGTTGTTTAAACTCGACCTGTGCTCTGAGATTTAGGTATCAATGGGATTTGCAAGAGCTGACCTAGCTTTGAGCAGTAAGCAGCTCTCCTTGGAAACAGCACAACCATTTTCTTTTCTTGGCCTTTCTTTTCGGCTCACACTAGCAAATACTGAGTCAACTGCAAATCACAGAATCACAGAAACATAGAATGGTAGGGGTTGGAAGGGACCTCTGGAGATCATTGAGTCCAACCCCCCTGCCAGAGCACGATCACCCAGGGCATGGCACACAGGAACAGATCCAGGTGGGTCTTGAAAGTCTCCAGGGAAGCAGACTCCACAACTTCTCTGGGCAGCCTGTTCCAGGGCTCCATCACTCTCAAAGTAAAGAAATTTTTCCTCATGTTGAGGTGGAACTTCCTGTGTTTCAGCTTGCAAATGTTACCTCTTGTCCTATCACAGGGCACAACTCAAAAGAGACTGGCCCCTTCTACTTTACACCCATCCTTCAGATATTTGTAAACATTAGTAAGATCCCCTCTCAGTCTCTTCTTCTCCAGGCTAAATACCCTGACGTCTCAGACTTTCCTTATCAGAGAGATGTTCCAATCCCCTAATCATCTTCATAGCTCTCTGTGGGACTCTGTTATTTCCCTGTCTCCCTCGAACTGGGGAGACCAGAACTGAACACAGTACTCCAGACGTGGTCTCCCTAGGGCAGAGTAGAGGGGGAGGAGAACCTCCCTCAAAAAATAAGAGAATTGGTCCTAAAGGGCCACTCCACTAGTTCTCATCCTTGAATTAGGTCACATTTCACTGGCCACTAATTTCACATAAAAATATTGTGAACTTAGAACACAAGGTTATTAAATCTCAATTTCCATACACTTGAGAAAGATATGTGGCAACTTTACTAAAGTGAAATTGAAAAAAAAATGACCCCAGAACAACATGTAACAATCTTTAGTATTAGCCCTTTCAAGGGACACTGTGGCCCAAGAAGAGCTGTATGGCCCTAGCGCATAGCAGCCATGTTTCCATCTCCTGACAACAGCAGGGCACTGCCACAAAGCCCCCAGTTCTCACATTCGAACTGGCCACTGCAAAGGGTCTCTCAGACTACTGCCAAACCCCCCACGTCCCCAGATCTACATTGGGTGTCTCAAAATCCTGGGTACTTAAGTCCCTGCTTTCTGTCAAGAATGATTACATGAACATGACCATGTATAAAAGGATAAACATCTATCTGCACAGTGAGCCTCCTGCCGACACAGTCAGAAAAAGTGGCATGTATAACTGGGAAAGAAAAAGTTAAAATGCTGTTTTGGCTGCATCCCTCCAGTACTGTAAGCTGCAACCCGCAGCGAGCAAAAGACATTCCTGCAAAATCACAAGATCTCAATTTACAAAGTTCTCTCCACATAAAGTAACGTGGCATCGTCATATGTTGACAGAAATTTAACTCAAGTCTAGAATGCCTTTCCCTCCAAATCTTATTATGCAAATACATAAATAAACAGCATGATTGGTTCACCATTTCAAGGCCACATAACCAGAGCAATTCTAAGTCAGCATTTATGCCTTTTTTTTTTTTAAATTGATTAAGCAGAAAAAAAAATAAACCTCTCACAGTATCTATGAAAAAGATCACTCCCATAGTTTGTTCCCAACAGTCATCAGTAATAGCCACTAATTTCCAGCAGAGGCTCACTTTACGCGTCTGGTATCACAGGGGATGGCTGAGCCCAGGCCCACAGCTACATAATTAAATTCAGTGGGTTTACGTTAGAGCACGGACCAGATTGACAGCATGGTGAAGCAAAAGCCCTTATCTACACAACTGATAAACTAAGTATGCAAAAGCTCAGGAGGTTAGGGGGTAGCCCAAGCTCCCTTCCTACTCAATCTCTGATAATTTGGCATCAATTAAACCCCTAAGAACCAGTTTGATATTCTCAACTTACTTCGTATGTGCCATGAAAAGCTAGAACATAACAGTGCCTTTAAACCGATACTTCAAACTACAAAATTTCCTTGCTTATTACTCATCAAAAGAAGTGTCAGACTGATGCTTCCAACCATGTGTCTGAGGTTTCTCAAATAATTGGTAAGGATCATTGCCTGACTGCAATATTTGTGACATGCTGCTTTACCTTTTAAATAAAGATGTAGTTTGCCAGCTCCAGAGCTGACTTCACAGCCTCAAGACTTCATACCATGGGTAAAATTTTGGTATTATTTCTACCATGTCTCCAAATTTCCAGAACTTGACTTCCAAATTTAAAGCTATCAACTTATGAAGAAAGGTATACCCTCTCTCTAGGGGTATTATACAGGAACTTTGTAAAATAGCACTTTGTAACGTATCAACAGCTGTAAAAATTAAAATTTCAAATCAATTTTCCTGACAGTACATAAGTGTTCCCTAGAGTGTGTATTTTGTCCATAATAGCTCTAGATGTGTGAAGAACTGAAAAAGAAACTTCACATATTTTTCCCAGGAAATTTTTCCCCCACAGACTTTTGTCAGAATGGCTCTCCTGGTCTGTATAACATCCTTTGCTTCTCAGTCTTCCACGCCTGCTACATTATTCAGCTGGTTGACTGGTGAATTATGAAGCTGTGAATAACATGATGTTCAGTATTTATATGAAGACTACACTTACAATGTTTTTTTGGAAGAAATGCAAAAGCAGTTTGCTTCTCCACAAAAAAAAATGAAAGCACAGGCTGAAACAGACGGGGAAGGATAAGGGATGACATCGACCAGCAGTGAAGAGCACTTGGAAACTCTGCAATGGGTGGGGAAAAGCTGGGAAGGGCGTCAGTTAGAAATGTTTTGGAAGAAGAAAACATTTTTTTTTTGGTGAAAGTTAATTTTTACTGTGCCAATCACAATTTAAGTTAAATTCAAGTTTATTTTTCCTCATTTGGTTTATGATCTCATCTAGTCACCAACGGTGATTGATGATGTTTCAGGATTTGGGCCTCTGCCAGTTGCAAGTAAAAGGGAATTATTTATTTTTCTCCAGCGCTATACTGCTGCCATTAACTGTATCCCACCCTTTTTTGTTTACAGCCTGTCACTGAAGCCACAGCTTTATTTTAATGCGGTGTAAGCTCTTGTCTGGGGTCGATAGTGTAAGTGATCTAGCAGCAGTCTTGCACAACGAGCATCACTTTGCACAGAAAGTACTCAAACTTTACTTCTGAAATGATCCCTGTCACTGCACCAGCCAGGACTGTCTCCTCCCACTTAAATACGGACTTAAAAGCCACACTTGAGCAATGGGCACTATAATTTTCCTTGTGGTAAAACTACATTTATTTAATCCCTTTAAAAACAAACAAACAAGAAAACTACTTTGACCTTTGCCTCGGCGCAAGGACTCTGATTTGAAATATGTATTACATTTCTAACACACTGCAACTGTGTCCAGCTGAAGTGGGACAGATTTATGTGCAATTAGTAAAAATGGAAACCAAAGCAATTTAGTTCTCATTTTGTTTGTATCAAAACATCTTGTATCAGCATCAAGTTTTAAACTGAAACGCACAGAGTAATGAAACAAGGAAGATAACTGGAAAAGGCAAGGCCTGCTAAGAACTGAATTAAACAAATAATATAGACTTTTTTGCTTGCATTTTTTTTCTGCTTTAAACTATTCAAAAATGTGCGTTTGAATGTCCTCACTTTGGCTGTTCATAAGCCACAGGGAGGGTTTTTTGCATGAACTCTTCAACCTGAGAGTTTTAGCAGAAAAGCTTCTTTGCAAAGCTTAATTAAAAGCAGGTTTAAGTCGGGGCCCTCACTCACTCTGGTTTTTATTTTGTCCTTCTCTTTGTGTCAGAAGTCAAGTCCCAAAAGAGAAATGAAGTTCATTATTGAGTCAGGAGAGTATTTTCTCCTTCATTCGAAGCCCAACTAAACATGTTTCACGTTTGAGTTTGGCTTTAGTTATCTCCAAATGAGATTTTTTATTTTATGCACCTAAGGGTGAAATGTAAGGAGATGCTAATCATCATTTTTAACTTTGCCCTACATAATAAATAATGTGCGAAAAGCACGCTGCAATCTCCTTTGCATGCAACTGATTTGATACAGGGAACTGTGTATTCTAAACAGATGGTACTAAGAAGTACACCTCACACCATGAGAAGTTCATGACAAATGCAACGTCATCGTCATGAAGCGTGGTGAATAGTCATGCAGTCACACTATAAAATGCACTGAGCAAGGTACCAAACCAGAACAGTACTGACAAATCCACAGGAGAACATTCAACTTTTTCCAGAATGTTTAAAGTAGTGGCTTATTGGTGACTTTTGACATTGAGTACGATGCTAGCAGTTCTTAAGGCATGCTCTCCACAAAAGCAAGGTTATATTTTAGCATAAACAACTATAAAAAAGAGGGTTCCTAGTCATTCCTAAAAATGCAGTGGTTTGCCTCGTGCTGTCCCCTTTTCCCACATTGCCTGGTCTAATGGAAGTGGCCGCAGGGAGATACACATCCAGTACAGTCCACTCTGATTTCACCAGAACATGGATGCGCGGTCATTCTGGAGTAAGGAACAAGCACCACTAGTCAAGCAGTTAATCACTTTGGTTAACCGGAAATGTATTATGTTCTCTTCGGTGGTTTTGTAACTGGACAGTAGGCACAGGCTAGTGCATCCTGTTTGCAACCAATAGCACAAGCAGATGCAAGAGCGTGATATTTGTTATAAGTATTTCTAAGAAGAAAAACATGGTGATGTTTTTCAAAAGGCCTTTTGAATGTTCACCAGATGTGAGGCACATGTGGCCCTTGAATGCAAGAGAATAATGCGACAATAAAGTTGAATCAATACAACATGTGCCAGTAATCACACCAAGATGACATGCTAATGTTTTAAAAACAAAAATATGTAAATTATTTTTAGTTCTTCAGGACAGAAAAACAGTCCACCTGGTCATCCATGAGTTGCTGTTTTCATCGTTGTTTGAGTCCATCTGTGTGAAATATGTTGCTCCCTCTGTGAGACAGCATCAAGCTTTTGTATTGTTACATAAGAAATCCGAGTCTTGTGTCACTACTTACTTAAAACATTTAAGACTTAAAAGATTTAAAGGTATCCTCTACCTCTATGTATTTTATGAAATTAAAACTCCTGTCAACAGCACATGCAGAGAAAGGACAAGATAACTACTGCCTAGCAAGAGTGCTTTAGTGATGTCTTAGAAATGGGTATTCCCTTTTGACTTAGAGAAAGGAAGCACGATGAAAACAAGCACATTACTCCATGCTTAGCTTTACTTCTCAAAATCCACCCATCAGATACTAAAGAAATCGCCCATTTTCCATTAATAATCAGTTCTAATAGAGATCTTGCACAAGCTATGGATAAAACACAAATGCACACAGTGACAGGCTAGGAAACAATTAATTTCACAGGTGCAACCAAATCATTTGCAGATGCTGACATTTGGAGGTCAAACCGATAGCCTTACAGGTTGAAATCATACAGAAAAAGTTTCATTCCATGTAACTGCAAAAAGTGGGTGAAATCAGAACCTGAAGCAAAACACTGTATTTTGCATCCTGCTAATAGACTTCTCAGCTATTATCCCCTGAGATGCAGGGTGGCTTCCCAACAAATTAAATGTTGGCACATGTGCCTTCAGAACATTCAACTCTTCTCTGCAGCGAACAATAAGATGAAACTAAACCAGTATGTAGATGATGCAATACATCTTTGTGTATCTGCTACCATCTCTGTGGATGCAATGAAAAGACGTAGTGAACTATTTCCCTCCTGCAGGGGAGAGATTCTCAAACAGATTTTTTTTTTTTCCAGGGAACACAGAAGAATCACAGAATCGTTTAGGCTGGAGAAAACCTTTAAGATCATTGAGTCCAACCATTAATCCTAATCTACCAAGTCCACACCTAAACCATGTCCCTAAGCACCACATCTACATGTCTTTTAATACCACCAAGGATGGAGAATCAATCCCTTCCCTGGGCAGCCTGTTCCAGTGCTTAACAACCCTTTCAGTGAAGACATTTTTCCCAATATTCAACCTAAATGACCCGAGGTACAATTTGAGGCCATTTCCTCTTGTGCTATTGCTTGTTACCTGGGAGAAGAGGCTGGGACCCACCTCTCTACAACACCCTTTCAGGTAGTTGTGGAGAGCAATATGATGTCCCCTAAGCCTCCTTTTCTTCAGACTAAATAGCCCCAGTTCCCTCAGCCACTCCTCGTAAGACTTGCTCTCCAGGTGCTTCACCAGCTTAATTGCTCTTCTCTGGACCTGCTCCAGCATTGTGATGTCTTTCTTGTATTGAGATTGAGGTGCCCAAAACTGAACACACTACTCAAGGTGTGGCCTCACCGGTGCTGAGTATAAAGAAGCACCAATTTTCCAATAATTCTGTCAAAAGCCAAACTCTCACCAAGACAAGCTTGAAGAAAAAGTAGATAAGAGGACACAGGTGGTGCTACCTGAGTTGTTCTAAAGCTCTACAGAACTACTATGGAATTCAGGGTACTTGAGTGTTGTGTATTGACTCCTTGAATAACCAAGTGGTTTTTTAGGAATTCTAGAAATTAAATAACCTGGACAGAAAATCCATCCACAGTCTGCGGAAGAACCTACGCAGAAGGGAATCAGGATAATTCAGTTAAAACAAGTGAGAAAGCTATGAAAGCTTTTCACATGGCTTGTGGTACAAGAACATGTATTTTGAAATGTATTCCTATACATTGTACATGACAAGCAGAAGACTTACATTTAGCTGAGGCTACTGTCCATGACAGGTAATGGACTTTAGGTAGTAGTAATGATACCAAGAAATTGAGCTTTTTTAGTTTTGGGTTTTTTTTTTTCCCCTGCAAGTTGAGACTTTCAAAGTTTTCTCCTAACTGTACCTATTAAAATAGATATAAGAACGAATGTTTTTTTAAAACATACTTTCAAAACCAAACAGAACCAGAACACATCAAGCCAGTGAGACAGCCTGGTCACCAGGGACACAGTAGCCATTTAAAAAGTATCTGTTAATAAAAATGCAGTTGAGGACCCTTGTCATGGTTTAATCCCAGCTGACAGATAAGTACCACACAGCCACCTCCTCACTCCCCTCCCAGTGGGATGGGGAAAGAATTGGAAAAAAAAGAAAAACTCATGAGTTGAGATAAAGACAGTTTAATAGGAAAGTAATAAAATAGTAATAATGGTAATTATAATGGTGACAATACTACTACTACTAATAATAATTATAATAAAGACTTAGACTATACAAAACAAGTGATGCTCAAAATGCAATTGCTCACCACTCACCAAGTTAGATTTTTATACTGAATTGCCTAATATGCCTGTACTTCAACCAAACAGTGTGAGGAGGTAAAGAGCAGGTAAGTGTATTCATGCCTTGTTAGACACAGCCACACAAAGAGGCTGTCATTGCATTAGACAACACTGTACAAGTTTTATGTGTGTTTGGTACCCCTCATTTCTGCAGACAACATGACTACTTTGAATTACAGGAACACTCACAAAACAACATGCTATTTGTCTGAAAGGCACACAAAAGCAAACGCCCTTGGATGGGGTGGTGCAGGGGGGACATCCAAGGAGAAATCTCATTTTTTCTCCTGTGTCTACTACATTTTTAATTAACAAAGCATTCTTACAGAATACATGAAGGAGTAAACACTGATAAAACAACGCTACAGAAGTCTCAGAGTGGGTCAATGCAGGTCATTTCTAGGTATGGAGCAAGTATTTCCTTTTGCTTTTTGTGGGGAGGTGTGGAGCAAATGAGAAGAAAACAGTCTTGTTACACTAGTGTGTTTTTTATCAGCTTTCACGCCGCTCTGCACAAAGCTGGGAACATTAGAGGCAGCAAGCGGCATCCAGCATACATCCACTTTTGTCAGGTCAGTAGTATGCTGACTTCAGTGATCCTGCACACAAATAACAGTGCCATGGGGTGAAACAGGCATGCATCCAAAGAGGTGTCTCCTTAGATCAAGAAAGTCCCCAGAGAAACTTCATGGCAATAGAAAGTAACTTAGGTGAAGAGACATGAACTGGTGAAAATTTAAAGATGATCCCTAGAAGAAATCTCTCTCCATTTTTCAAGAAATCTTAGGAACGTGTGGGTATCACCTGCTTGGATTTATCTGTTGCACATACCCATCAGAGAGCAGAGGTAGTAGTAACCACTTTGATTAAACTCTAATATTTTACACCACTCCAAGAGGGAAGAGTTTGAGTTACAACTTTCTTTAAGCAGAGGTAACTAGTTATCTCCAAGAGGATGCACGGCAGTAGGTACTAGACAGGCAGACCTCTGACAAGCCAGATTTGATGTTAAAAATAATTCTTTGTGACCTACTGCAGAGGTAAAATCCCACTACGACTTTGCTGGCTGAGTCAGTGTATTGCTTTCAAATAAGGCCTGCCTTTCTAACCTAGACAAGGAGAGACAAGCCTGCCTTCTTTACTGAAAATCAGCAAATGATATCAAGTCTCTACATCTGCAAACAATGACATCATAATTTATAACGAACAAAAAACTGCCATGGGTCCATAGCTAAACTGACCTGCAGGCAATCTGTTGTGTAGTACTGTCTCTCTGTGTAGCTGCCTTTGGGGATGGAGGTTTCCACTGAAAACATGGACAACAACACCACAGAGTTTTGCAATTTCTCTAACTCACTGCTGGTTCCATTTCACCAGGTAAAGGATAAAATGTTAAATTAGGCCAAGCAGTTAAGTCCTAGACCACCTTGATCGTGGCTGGCCTGACAGCTCAGAAAACTAACACCACCTTGCATCAAGTAAGCAAAATCAAATTAAGAGTATACTTACTTCCCTAATGAAAACAATGGTTTAGGGAAGAATATTGGCCTTGGAGTTGGAGCACAACTGTGCCTTCCAGGAGCTTCATGACCAAGAAATAACGATGCAAAGGTAAGAGCTGCGATTTGAAGGCAGCAGCCATAAAGACATGTTTCCACAAGCAGGTCAAGACTCACCAAAGTTCAGTGCTCTGCCAGGGCAAAAATCCTGTAGCATATCCTGCTAGACACAAGTCTAATGGAGAGGTTAGGCTTACATCTAGGGATTGGTACTGTGCCAATGGGTCTATCTCCTTTCCAGGTTGGGGCTGACTAATGCCCAGACAACCCAGACTGTGGGAAAAGCAGTTCAGTGTGCACCTGTATGTCTGTGTGTGTACCCTGTGCCCAGAAATGTCTGTGATCCAAAGAGGTGGGTGGGCCAGTGGAAAGGTAAATATGCAGCTCATTAAGGTGGGGAGACAGAGGGAATGCAACATGGCAGCCCCACTGTTCATTTTGGCTATCAGCCACAGTAAAGTTTTCATTAATTTTCAGTCGTGTTGTTTCTCCACTTCTCCTTGCCAGTCTGTAGGAAATAATCAAGTATATCCTCCAAAAAATGAGGAAATCTAAGCTGACAGACTAATATAATCATACTCAAATCCAGATATACATACTGGCACTATCAAACTGGTTTGCAGATAAGAGATTTGACTGGTGATTTACTGCCTTTGAACGAACAACCACAGTGATAAGCATTTCCTATGCATAAAGCTCTCACGAGATTCTGTGCTCTGTGGTGTTGATTTCATTATTATTATAACAGTACCTGGAATCTTACCTAGGGACAACACATGGACTCAAAAAATAAGGCAAATGTTCATTTCTCTAAAGAGTATATATAATATAATTAGTGAAAGCAGACAAAACCCAAAAGTAAATGAAGTCCTGCTCCAAAAAATGGGGCAAAATCCAGTCAGAAATATTAGATAAGACACCCTACATACTGTCTTGAAAAAAATCTCTGCTTTTCTAAGATAGACTATGACAAGCTGAGTGAATAATCTTGACTGAAAGCATAAAAAAAATTACAGCAAACAAGTCTTTTTATCACAAAAAGACTGGTATCATAATGAAAAATATTGAATAGATTCACCTGTCCAGTAATACACAATTAACACTGAATTAATAAGTAGAGTTTATCAGAGACTAAACACAACAACAACATACTTGATTCAGTACTCAGCAAAATCTTGCCAATTAACTTGTCCATTAGAAGGCTGATGAATGGGCCTTGCTAATGGGATTTCTGTTGTTAAGAGGCAAAATTTGGACTAAGGGAATCTGCACACTTGCACTGCTCACCTGTGACCACAGAAACCACACCTAAAAAGGCACTGCTTACAGGTCTCTGCCCCCCCCAAATATATTATAAGATGCTTTTGCCAAGAGTGCTTGAACCATCCACTCGTTAGATCTGAAGTAGTGCATGCCATTTTTCTGCAGGTTAATAAGCCAAGAGATTTGCCTAGTCCATTGGAGACATTTCTCCTATTTTTGGAAAATATAGGGGAAAAAAAAAAAGTTTCACGTATGACTCAACCTGTCCTGTGCAAGTAATAAGAGAAAGAAGTAAGGTAATAACTTTTCGGTGAGGGTGGCAACAATCTCCTTAAGAAGCAGAGACTGGAAAGCAGATCCTGCCACTAATGTAAATCAGGTAGTGTGCTACTCTCTCTCAGTGGCAGGAGGAGGAACAAGGGCTTGCTGGGAGTACATGTGACAGAAGTTTTGCCTCTTGGAGCACAATTATCTGTATAAGAGTAAACAGCAACTCATTCGATATTGTGAGCATTATGCCTCCATACAGCTCCTCCATGTACACTGAGACGAGTGAGGGCATCTGCATTTTGGCCTGGGTAACGTTATCTTCCACAGCAATTAAGCAGTTAATACTGCATTTTAAGGAGAAAAGTCACAGAGAGGAAAGAATGGCAAGTGACAGGCAGAGCCGTAGCTCAGCACAGGGAATCCCCAAGGCTGGTGAAGGGCTCTGGCTATTGCTGGTGACGAGTGTTCATGTCAAAGTGAGATTCAGGCTGCCCTCCTGCAACACGGGCTAAGCAGGTATCAACTGCCACGTAATCTCATCATGCGTCACCTCAAAAGAAAACTGGCAAAAAAAGCTATTGTTTAAACTTCTAATAAAATAACGTGCGTCTGTGTAGAAGGGGTGGTAGTGTTGTTTTGCTTCTCCTGCCCCTGAAGAGTTAGCTCCCATTACAATCATTTATACATTGAGATTCTTGTATTTTACAGTACGTATTTTGGGTTTGTACATAGAACGTTAATTTAACAGTTCCCATTGACTTAATATGTTTAGCATCTTCTTCGCACAAGGCTCTTTAAGTTTTATCATTGTGGACATTTGTTCACTTAAGAGAGCCATTTCTTCATTAACTGCTCATTTTAGAGGCTCTACATGGCCCTCAACTATGTACAAAGTATCAGCTTTTTCAGGAGGTGAGGGAGATCTTTGTTTTTTAAATGAGAGCCACAATGGCAATATTTTGCAAATTTTCAGACCAAACATAAACACGTTTCTTTGACAATACAGAAAAATAATCTTAGCTCCCATGTGATATGGTAACCACACTTAAGATATTTTAACCCCTTGTCAGACAGTTAGAAACTTATCACTGTTTTCTTTCAGCTTATTAATAAACTCTCTGTAGAAATAGCTTCTGTTCACTCTCAAACGATTTATTTAATGACAAAACATCGAAACAATCCCTACCTGCATTTTATTTTGCTTTCAAAGTAGTCTGACAAAAGCATTCTATTAGCAGAAAATTAGTTTGACTAGAAGAATTTTATATATATATATATATAAAAATATAGAAGAATTTATAACTTTCTTTCTGACCAAAACTAGTTGAAATGTCTTAATTGTGGCATGTCAAACCTGGGAACTGCTTCATAACTCATCTACCTAAGAACATCAGAGAATGAATTGTAACCAACAAGCTCCTCCTCCATGAAGTAGCATGGACAGTGCAAAAAACCAGACACACTGAAAAGGGCTTATCACTTCCACAAATTTTGGCCACTGTTTTACCTGTATTGCTGTAGCACTGACAGAGCCGCAGCAGTTTAAGGCTCTGTCTTATAGAAATGTATAGAAAAAACACAAACACAACTGTGTTTTTGTTAAAAACAAGGTATCATGAACATAAGAGGCATTGAGCAAGCAGAAGAAACTAACTGAAACCATATGAATCAGGTGACAAGAAACACTATTTCAGGGCTTGTATATACCAGTTTTTAAGCAAGGATGTGAAATTTAACATAAATTTTACGTAAAAAAAATACTTTCAAAGTTAGAAATATCACACATAAAGTCAATCCAAATGGGTTTACATGTTCTGGAAACTGTTCCCAACTTAAATGGAGCAAGTCTAACAAACAGATGGTTAAATAAGAATTTACTGTAAATAATTTGGAAGTTTAAGCAAATTATAGCTGCTGAACTATTTTCTCTTCAGAAATCATTAACAAATTGCATTTGTCCTCTAGCTGTGCAAGCCAGAATGCTTATCGGTGTCCAAATGGAAATCTCATCCAAAAGGTACCAAATTCCACTTGCAAATACCTTTGCAGTCAACATGGTATCACGCAAGACTCCCACCGAGACAATTAATTCCACATGTAACTTTATGTTGAAAAGTGACTGATCTAATTAGGTTCAAGATTTTTTTTTTTTTAATATAACATTTCTAATTACAGGCAGCTAACATAATGGGTCTTTTTCCAAATACTGTTGCCATATCTCATAGAATCACAGAATGGTAGAGGTTGGAAGGGACCTCTGGAGATCACCGAGTCCAACCCCACTGCCAGAAGCAGGATCACCCAGGGCAGGCCACACAGGAACAGATCCAGTTGGGTCCCAGGTGGGCTGTGGGACTCCACAACCTCTCTGGGTAGCCTGTTCCAGTGCTCTGTCACTCTCACAGTGAAGAAATTTTTCCTCATGTTGAGGTAGAACTTCCTGTGTTTCAGCTTGCAGCATTACCTCTTGTCCTGCCACAGGGCACCACTGAAAAGAGATGGGACCCTTCTACTTGACACCCACCTTCAGATATGTGTAAACATTACTAAGATCTTCTCCCGGCTAAACAGCCTCAGGTCTCTCAGCCTTTCCTCATAAGAGATGTTCCAGTCCCTTCATCATCTTTGTAGCTCTCCATTGGACTCTTCTCTATTATTTCCCTGTCCCTCTTGAACTGGGGAGATCAGAAATGAACACAGTACTACAGGTCTCACTAGGTCAGAGTAGAGGGGAAGGAGAACCTCCCTCAACCTGCTGGACACACTTTTCTTTACGCACCCTAGAATTTATTGATCAGCACTGTAGGCCACCAAACCCACAATTTATTCCACTGAGCTGAGCTACATAGTCATAAATTACATGTAGACTGAAGCAATATAAATAATAATAACAAGGAATGCCACTGGTCTTAATCTATTCTATGTGGAAATAAAGGTCTCACTACAGTGGAACTATGAATTGTTCTTGCATAGCAAGAGGAACTACTCCAAAAGCTTTCCTGTTTCCTCTCTGCATTGTATCAAACTGCTTGCTTTGGTAGCCCTGAAGCCATGCTTAAGCTTTCGATCTACACCAGTTTAGAGCCCGTAAATGTCACCTAGTAACTACTGCACGTTGTAGAAAAGTTCTGAAAACTACGGTGAGTTCTGGGAGGAAAAGTCTGCAAGCTGGTTTCTTAGATTTCCTAATTTATTGAAGGGGTCCTGTGCAGGCGTGCGTATGTGAACGATGCCTAACACGTTCTGCAGTGGCCAAAGGTGCAAATAAACAATAAGGTTATCCTTGATTAAAATAACAAGTGTTGTGCACCCTGCGTTTGTAAAAATGATGGATTTTCATGGCACAGGATGGGATGGTCACTAAAACTCTAGCTAGTAGATTTTGCTACTGAAACATTAACTACAATGCAAAATACTCAGCCATATTGCTGTTTTTCCACTTCTTTTTTGTGAGTTTGCAACTGTAATATTCATAGGAGAGAGAATGATGTAATTTTATTAATCTCATAAACACTTTCTGCCAACAGAAAAATAAAAACATTGGAATGACCATCTGGCAGTAAGCTCCTGTTTCTCTTAAAAACATGTCTATATTTTCTGTTTCTCAAGACACCAAGGACAGAAAAAATATCTGTCTTTTGCCAAATTTTACAGCACCAAAATGAGAAAATAGAAATAAAATATGACCAATTATTATTTCAGAACATAAACATGAAAATACTATACTGTCGGAAGCTCTACATATAAGTATGTGTACATAGCTTCCAGAACCAGAGTACTTGACCTACTTATATTAGAGTCACTAAAAACTCCAGATACCTGTGCTGAAATTACAGTGGTCTCTTTCCTATGACAGCAAAGCTTTGAAAAAAAGAAGAATGGAAAATAAACTGTAAAATTTAAAAGATGACCAAGCCATCCTTTGAAAACAAATGAGTTAACTTTGGAAAGCAATGACTTTGATAAATACATGACATACTCTATATTGAATTAATACGTAATGACAACTTTGATTTATAGGTAGATGGCAGCCCATCTTGTAAGATCTCTCTTTGCTTGCCAGTTGGCATTACAGCACTGTATTTGTTTTTCTAAGCAGTCAAGATGACGCGGAGTGCCTATCTGTATGTTCTCAGCAAGTATAGTTCTCAGAAGTATAGAAGTAACACCCTATTGAGCAAGGTAGGCTGATCAAAAGCTCAAATCCAAGAGCAATGGGGACAACGTGTGTGAGGTGGTGGTACACACTGTCACATCAGCTGAACAGCTGTCCTCAATATCTGCTAGAAACTTGATTTCTGATGCCATAGATGGGAGGTTCTATGTGTTGGAGCAGTGGCCCAATCAGCAAGGCACTTGATTCATAGACAGTGCATGATATGAAAGGAGACAAAGCGCAGAGGAGACTTTGTCCCAATTCAAGGGGCTTTAAATCTCAAACGATTCAAACAGGTGAAAGCTGAAAAGATTTTTAGCTGAATAAGCATCATAAAGCTTATATCATCATAAAGCATCATTATAGCCAACCAAAACAGTATAGTCCACAGTTTACTTTTTCATCTATAAAATGAAACTCTGAGTGTGTTGCGGGTTTTGAGGTTTGCTTTGTTGGGTTTTTTTTTTTAGTAACATTTGATTTCATGGGCTTCTACTGCTTAATAAACCTCCATGAAATTCATACATTTGAGAACAGGGGATATAGCTAAACAGAGATGAAAGGAATGGAGTGACAACACACTTGCTTACTTTCTGTTATTTTCCTAAATTTTAAATCCTCCCTTGAAGGTAAATAAGGCAGCACCATGAGGATACTGGGGAGTTGCAGGCAGCGTGCTGCAGCATTTAGCATGTGTTCCCCTTCAGTTTTATGGATGGGCAGAGTTTGAAAAATAGAAAGAATACCACAAGAGAAGGAAAATATGATGGGATGGGATACCTCCTTGGTAAATAGGCTATACTGTTTCAATTCACAAAGCGTTTAAAACTTCTGGGTCGTAAAAAATGCATTATGTGCAGAGGTAGAGCAGCAGAACACAGAGAAAACTTGTGACTCTTAACCCAGCACAAAATCCTTTTTCCTTCAAGATCAAGGCCATGATCCCATCAGAATTCAATTTCCCTCTCAGACCATTTGTTCACCCCCGATAAGGAGAGGACAACTCTAGTAAGTGTGCAGCTGCACCGACGTTCATCAGACTTCTAGTCAAAACCACATTTTCTTGCTGGAAATGTAAAAAAACTTACTGAGACAACATAGGCCTGAAAAGTGTAGTTACAGATCTTTAATTATGATAAAGTAGTGGAAGTAGGCTGCTTTCTACCTCACAGAATCAGGTTGGAAAAGACCCTTGGGATCATCGTGTCCACCCATTACCCCTACTCTCCAAGTTCACCCCTAGACCATATCCCCCAACACCACATCCAAGCGGTGTTTAAACACATCCAGGGATGGGGACTCAGCCACCTCCCTGAGCAGCCCATTCCAATATTTCACTACCCTTTCCGTGAAGAATTTTTTCCTAATGTCTAGTCTAAACCTACCTTGTCTCAGTTTGAGTCCTGGAGCTCTGAGGTCACAAAGGCCTGTGCCAGCTGCGACCACGCACCCATGCCGGAAGCGGTGAGGTCTCAAAGGCCTGCACCAGCCGCAATCACCCACCTACTCCATCAGCTGTGAGGTCACAAAGGCGCGATCACCCACCCACGCCAGCACTTGTGAGGTCACCAAGGCCTGCGGCTTCCGTGATCCCCCACCTAGTCCTGCACCTGTGAGGTCACAAAGGCCTGCGCCAGCCTCGATCAGACTCCCACGCCAGCAGCTGTGAGGTCACAAGGGCCTGCGCCAGCCATGGTGACCGACTCACGCAGGCAGCTGTGAGGTCATAAAGGCCTGCGCCAAGTGTGATCACCCACCAAGTCCTTGAGCTGTAAGGTCACAAAGGTCTGCGCCAGACGTGAGGCAACCACCCACACCAGCAGCTGTCAGGTTTCAAAGGCCTGTGCAAGGCGTGATCACCAACCAACGCTGGAAGCTGTGAGATCATAAAGGCCTGCGCCAGGCGTGATCACACACCCACGCTGGCAGCTGTGAGGTCACAAAGACCTGTGCCAGCCACGATCATCAGCCTAGTCCTGTAGCTGTGAGGTCAGAAATGCCTGTGCCAGCTGCGATCATCCAAACACACCGGCAGCTGTGAGGTCTCAAAGGCCTGTGCCAGCTGTGATCACGTACCTACCACATCAGCTTTGACATCAGAAAGGGCTGTGCAAGGCGCAGTCACGCACCCATGTCGTCACCAGTAAGGTCACAAAGGCCTGCGCCAGACTCGATCAGACTGCCACGCCAGCACATGTGAGGTCACAAGGGCCTGCACCAGCCGCGGTGACCGACTCACGCAGGCAGCTGTGAGGTCTCAAAGGCCTGCGCCAGCTCTGATCACCCACCTAGTCCTTGAGCTGTGAGGTCACGAAGGGCTGTGACAGGAGCTATCACGCACCTAGTCCTGGAGATCTGAGGTCACAAAAGCCTGTGCCTGGTGTGATCACACATCCACGCCGGCAACTGTGAGGTCATAAAGGCCTGTGCCAGACTAGATAATCAACATAGTCATGCAGATGTGAGGCCACAAAGGCCCGCACCAGCTGTGATCACCCACCTAGCACTGCAGCTCTGACATCTTAAAGGCCAGTGACACACGTGATCACCCACCAAGTCCTGGAGGTCTGAGGTCTCAAAGGCCTGTGCCAGCTGTGATCACGTAGCTACTCCATCAGCTTTGAGGTTAGAAAGGGCTGCACCAGGCGCAATCACACACCCATGTCAGCAGCAGTGAGTTCACAAAGGCGTGCTCCATCTGCAGTCACCCACTCACGCCAGGAGCTGTGAGGTCACAAAGGCCTGTGCCAGCCGCGGTCACCCCACTCACACCATCAGCAGTGAGGTCACAAAGACCTGCATCAGCCATGATCACCCACCTAGTCCTGCAGCTGTGAGGTCAGAAATGCCTGTGCCAGCCATGATCATTCAAGCACGCCGGCAGCTGTGAGGTCTCAAAGGTCTGTGCCAGATGTGATCTCGTACCTACCACGTCAGCTTTGAGGTAAGAAAGGGCTGTGTAAGGCAAAATCACACACCCATGTCAGCAGCTGTAAGGTCACAAAGGCCTGCTCCATCTGCAATCAGACTTGCACGCCAACAGCTGTGATGTCACAAAGGCCTGTGCCAGCTGTGATCACCCACACACGCCAACAGCTATGTGGTCACAAAGGCCTGCGCCAGCTGCGATCAGGTACCTAGCACATAAGGTGTGAGATCATAAGGGCCTGTGCAAGGCGCGATCACCCAGCCACTACGGCAGCGGTGAGGTCACAAAGGCCTGCACCAGCCATGATTTCATACCGACAATGGCAGCTGTGACATCACAAAAGCCTACGCCAGCCGCGATCAGATTCACACACCGGCACCTGTGAGGTCACAAAAGCCTGAGGAGGCCATGGTCACCCACTCACTCCAGCAACTGTGAGGTCACAGAGGCCTGCACCAGGCATGATGACCCACCTCGTCCTGGAGCTCTGATGTCACAAAGGGCTACGCCAGGCGCGATCACCCGCACACGCCGGCAGCTATGTGGTCTCAAATGCCTGCGGCAGCTGTGATTACATACCTACTCCATCAGCTGTGACACCATAAAGGCCTACGCAAGGCGCGATCACCAACCCATGCCGGCAGCTATGAGGCCATAAAGGCATGCGCCAGCCGCGATCAGACACCAACGCTGGCAGTTGTTAGGTCACAATGGCCTGTGCCAGCCGCAATTAACAACCAACGCCGGCATCTGTGAGGTCACAAAGGCCTGTGCCAGCTGCTATCACCCACCCATGCCGGCAGCTGTGTGGTCATAAAGGCCTGTGCCAGCAGTGATCACACAGCTACTCCTACAGCTGTGAGGTCCCAAAGGCCTGCGCCAGCTGTGGTTATGTACCTACTCCATCAGCTTTGAGGTCAGAAAGGGCTGCACAAAGCGCGATCACCCACCAGGACATTTTTAGAACAGAGTACCTGCAACATCAACTACAAGGAGTGAATCAAGGAGTAAAGAGAAAAAGTAAAATGGCAGAGGTTATTCAGTGTAAGATTGAAAGTTTTCATGTCAACAGCGTGTTTTTTTCTGAGAGCACAAAGTCGACTAAGCAGAGAATCATGAGATCCATCAGAGAGATGCAGTAATGAGAGAAATTCCAAAACTGTGAAGATTTATTTTAGGGGGAAATTTGAGGATTCTAACACCAGATGTTTATACTGGGTTATCTTCTTTGGCATCAGCTGGAGTCTGACATGCATCCATCAGTGAAAAACCTAGAATTCCTGCATTGTCTGAGTCTAATAATATTACTCCCAGTAGACCTATCATGAACCATTGTCTTCTATCTGGTTCCAATACAGAATAGTAACAATACTACTTTCATGTTGAAACAATTACTTTTTCTTGAGGACTCCTAAAGATTTATTATTTTTAAATATCTGAAACATAATGATTATGCTAAAGAATTGCTCAGCAGTACTCCTGGAATAAACCACCACGGCATCAAATTTAGTGCAGAGTGCTATGCACCAACCATTCGTGGTGTAATATCCTAGTTGACTTTTTAAAATAAAAGTATCTCAGATGTCTTCTGGGTCTCTCAGTATTTTGCTTTCCCTACAAACCTCTGTCAACAGATCAGAGACAGGCCATGTGCTCAGCAGCAGATAATGCATGTCACACTGTGTCTTCAAAATAGAGTCAGTAAAAGGATACATGCTGTATACAGATGGTGCAATTCAAAATAATTGGTGTTTGAACTACAGAAAATGAGTATGTGCTTAAGGAACAGTTACAAATGTTAGCCTAGAAAGTTTGCTTTGGCTAACACATTTTACCTTAATATGATGGGTGGAAGGCAATGGGTATAATCCAATGCCACCTATGATTATGAGAGTGCTTGTTGCACATTTCTTTTTTATGAAATACATAGTTTAGCTGGTTTTTACCTCTGTTTTTCCACTCCCTGATGATTTATGGCATGGCTTTTATACAGGCAGCTATCTGTTGTTGTGAAAACAATGCTGAGCTTGCAGCTTTATTTTGATTCTGAAGCTGAACTGGTTTTAAGATAGAACTTCGCCAGCTTCTGAGAAGAGCTATGTGACATGAGTCACTACAGGAGAGACAAGGGGACTATGAGCTGTCAGTTCCATGATCTACAGTCCAGACAAACCAAAGGATGGCTGAATGAGTTCTTTTATCTGAGATGTGTTTGTTTCTTAACTAGGGAACAGAAGGCTGCCTATGTTATTAAAAAAATATTTCAGTCTTACTAACAGAGATCAGGGGTTTTTTTTAATTAATGTAGACAAAAGCTTGATGCTGTTTAAGGTTTGCATTTTTTTCCCCCAAAATGTTGCAGAAATTAATTGACTGCATGGGCTGAGTTTCTCAAAGGACCAGGGATTATATTGTGTTGTCAAAGATTATGGTGAGAGTCAGATTGTTGATTTGTTTTTGACATCTAAACAAAGACAGTTTTTACAGAAGTATCTGGTTTTAGTTAAGATCCACACTATAAACTTCACTCATTTAAGGCTGACTCTAGCTCCATCAGAAGTCAGCTCACGAAGACTTGCCTCTTGCTAGGACTTCAGAAAACGGTTCTTCTAAAACAACACAATGACAGAAGAGAGAGCACAGGGAAGCACTTTTCAAGCTTTCCCTGCATTTCAGCAGAAATTAACTCTATTTAAAGTTCTTAGGTTCCTTTGTTTGGAACATCTCTAAAGGTTAGTAGGGTAGAGTTCAATATACCACTGACTCTTAATTTCCTGAGAGAAACCCAACCATGATACAAAATGGTATGTAAACAATACTGTGGTCACCAACAGGAAGCTATACAAAATGCGGTAGTGGGAAAAACTAAGGGTAGATGACAGATGGGAGCAAAAGAAACCTCACTCTCTCAGTACATGGAATTTCCTACTATCTATCACCTGCTCAGTAAATTACACAAATTTTATACTCATACTTTAACAAAGTCCTCCCCATATTTGCTTTGGCATGTTACCTTAGGAAGCATTATCAGGCTGGTAGTGATAATAATCATAATAATAATCCTATCCAATGCTAAAAGCTATATCATTTTGACATTTCACATAGATGTAGAACCATCACCCAATTCAGATTATTCATGTACTTCACCTTTAACATCTACCCTTTTGTTTATAAAAGTATTCTTAGATAAAAATATAAAATATTAACTATGGGGGTTTCCTTTTTAGGAAGAGCTTTTTAGCAAGACATCCAACACGCTTCTTCATAAAAAATACAAGCCACAGAATTCAATGGGAATTAAAAAAAAAGAAAAAGGCAAAAAAAGAACCCAACCCCAATTTTACTTTGGTCAAATAAATTCACATAATATGTACCTGCAGAAGTAATCTCTCAAAGGCAAGGAAGTTGTCCCATTTGGAAGTCTGGGGATGCTTCAAAGTCTGGACCACAGCCTGAACAAGCTGTAGAAGACCGCAATGGTTCTCCAAAGCTTTGAGATTATTTCTGAAAAGCTGAATGTATGAGCTGAGCTGTTCTGGGGTGACTCTGCCTGTGGAAAGGGAAAAAGGACACAGCATTCAGTGGTGGCAAATATAAAACTATATTTTTTAAATTACAGTGAATGGGTTATAGAGAACTTTAGAGGCTCTCCCTGCTATGGGCCTGATCCTAGCTTCACTGCAATCACTGGGAGCTTCAAGTTGCAGCCACAGGTCAGGACAGAGACTTACTTCATCCTTGAACAGTGGCTTAGGGTATAGCAGGTCTTTAACAATTCACAACAGATGCTGACATTAAAGGTAATACCATTTTTTTTGTTTTCAGACATAGAGTGACATTCTTTACCATGACGGTGGTGAAGCACTAGAACATGTTGCCCAGAAAAGTTGCAGATGACCCCTTCCTGGAAGTTTTCAAGGCCAGGCTGTATGGAGCTTTGAGCAACTTGATCTAGTAGAAGGCATCCCTGATAAAGAACATTGGAGGACCATCGACACCTGTTGAAGTTGGAACTAGATAACCTTTAAGGTCCCTTCCAACCAAACCATTCTATGATTCATTTAAGATAGGGATGTAATACTTGACTACTTATAAATAATGGTTGTTCTTTCTATTCTTATTGAAAGTCCAATAGCAATTTGTGAGCCTTTTTATTTTACTCCAAACCCATACCCTCCAGCAGCTTCCTGAGGGTGCATTTTTGATCAGTATTGACTCAAAAAAAAAATAGAGATAATGCTAGCAATTCAAGAAACTGTTTTCTGGAGCTGTTCTTGGAAGGAACACTTCCAAGGTGTGAGTCTTCAGTTTCTGAGATGCAGTGGGCCTTGCATGTTTTCACACATTATTTGAAAAAAACCCCACCCTGGTGACCATACATTAGCCTGTAGATCTCTCCTTAAAGAAAAGCATGAGAGGAGTTATTAAGGTTATACTAAGGATACAGAATTAGCAGTTATTCCATCCAACACTGAAGTGCCACCAAACTGCTCAATTAGTTTACATTTTAGAAGTGATCTGTTCCAGGGAGGAAGGTCCATAGTACCTCATCTGCCTCATGAAAATCATCACAGGCAATCAGACATGTCATCAACACGCAGAGGAAAATGGTGTCAAAACACCATCCCAATTGCAAGTCAGGACTGAGATCCAGTGCAGCGTGGCTTCGTGGCTCTTGGCAGCCTCTGCCAGTAATGAGTCATCTTCCTCAAGCAAACCAGCCCCAAAGAGAAGGGACATGTGAGAGGGAGGGAGGAGGATCTTTTCATTTAAACAAGACAAGCTTTGGTGCCAGGAAGGCACTAGGCTGAGCTGATGCTAGACAGCTCATGGCTTACACCACTGACCATTTTATTCAGTATTTTTCCATAAGGGAAAGAACTTGCAAAACTGTCACTGTGTTTCTTCTCTGCATTTGGTTATATCATCACTTTACAAGGCTCTCCATTTTCAGTACCACATAAATGGCAAATAAATGATTCCAACAGTGAATACACGCTGAAAGCGCTTTCTCTTAGTTTCAGTAATACCAAGGGCAGTCTTTGGAAAAGCATTTAGATTAGAGAAACTTGATAAATAAAGCAAAAATACACAGGCTCTTTATGTGAATTTTAATGGAAAGCATCAAACCGAAACAGCAAATTAACACACAAATCAAGATGACACCACTCAGTAGGCCCGAGAGCTGACAAAAGGCTTCCACGGTTAGCCCACATAGGCTAAAATAGCAACCACAGCCATGTGTGTTTTCAGACTAAACACTGGAGCTTTCAGTCTGGTTTTAGTTCTTTTAAAGCTGTGTCAGGCAGATTTACACGGTGATTTGAAAACGTCAGTCCACGGTGCCCTGCAGCATACCTTTGATAATGACTGCATTATTACCGATAGCAGTCCTGATGTATCATAGCATATTCAGAGTCTGGTAACTTGCTTCAATTGAGAAAACACGAAGTTGCCAGCCCTTCTCTCATATGAAACAGTAAGATGGGAGCGCTTTCAAGCCTTCTGATTTCAATTAAAAAAAAAAAAAGTTTTCAAGAGTTTTGTTCTGTACTGTCCCTCGTAAAAGCGAACCCAGATGCAGCACTGGATCAGTCTGAGATTCATTCAGCACCATTTTAGACAAACAATCAAATTCTTTCCCACCCTCAGAGTACCACCAAATGAAAGTCCAACACATATGTAAACATAAGTGAAATCACGACCTTAGCGAGTCATTAAGAAAACTTACACTGGCATTAAAGAGTCCAGCATCCCATCTGTGATATTTACAGTATCTATGGAACCATGCGGATCCAGGATTCAAGAGTTCCAGCCAACTTCTACTCAGAAATCTCCCTGGATAACTGACTGATAAATGCAACTGTTCCAGTAGATGAGGAAAGGAATTTGGGAAAGTGATTGGTAGTAATTAGCAATTAAATTACTTTTCCTGAGGCTTAAATTCTCACACCACCTTCCCTGATGGTCACTCACAGAAGGAGATTTCAGCACAACAGATTAAATTTAATCTAATCCCAAGCCTACCAGCCTTTCATTTGTTTAAAGTCCCTCTGCCACTTCAGGTCCTTTTGCATGGCAATGTGGCAGACAGGTCCTATGAAACCAAGATGAGATAGGTGCCAACAACATAATCATGTTTCAACTGTCATTTTGTTCTCCTAAAGCAAATCCAGAGATTTATAGGCAGAAGATGGCAACTAGTGGCAGGAAGGACTGTACTGTAAGCATCTTGTCCTGCTCCATCACAGTCATACTCTGTTCCAAACGCTACACCAATGCATAGCCAGATATCTGTGTGGGCACCGAAGTCTGATCTGCAGACTGATCTGAGAAAGCACTTGATAATTTTTTAATTCCTGGATGTGGGAGGAATTACCTCAACCACCCTTAAGGAATTTAAAAGTACTGATAATCCTTTTGCACAAACACCAGTGTCACCAGGAATCCCATATTGTCTGGGAAGTAACCTTTGCTACTCACTGTTGTCACGGGTAACATGTGTGAAATGAGTACATCTATGCCAAACTCTGACAAAGATATTAAATCACAATATAGGACTCCATTAAAAATATATATATATATCTACTGAAGGCAATGTTAAAAAAAATGTTTTAAAGTTTCATGTCTCTTCCAAAGTACAGCAGAAAGGATAAAATGAGCAGGTGGTGAAGTCTCATCACAGCGAAACAGAGAAAAGTTAACAAAATACAGGAGGATGAAGAGCAGGGCAGGAAAGCAGTAATGCTGATAGACTGATGATGAAGGTAGTGCAGGAATTAATTCAGCTAAGAAACCATGAATGGTTAGTTGGGAGCAATCAAAGTATTTGTGCACTTGCAAGAATCTTGTGCAACAGAATGAAAATACAGTGTAGGGAATGAAACTGGACATTACAGAAGTAACAGAAATATGCTGGACTAGATACCAGTCTCACTAATCAAGAGCCAGTTCCGTCCAGGAAACACTGGAAGTCAGTGTGATGAAGCAGCTCTGTATTTTATTAATCTGGTAAACAGGATAAAAAGGACTAGGCTAAACTAGGAAAAAGAAAATTAAAATTTATGTCTAAGAAATTGTGACAGTTACCTACCTTGTTAGTCTGATGTCAGGACTATGAAAAGTTTCAGGACAAATATCCAAGAAAAAACATCTTACCATTGCAAGAAAAGTAGGATAAAATGCAAAGTACTTTCATCAAATAGTATCAGGTCAAACTGATACATTTAACCAATTAATGAATTCATTATAATGCACATGGGTTTAGCACAACATTAAGTATACTATAACCATATTAAAGGGGGATAAAACTAGAAGAATTGTAAGATATCTAAGAAACTTCCTAAAGTAGATGGCAGGTAATAGGCAATAAATTACCAGCATGTAAAATAAGAGGGTGCTTTTGTGCACATGTACACATTGATAGGACAAATTTTGGTACTCAACAGTGCCAAATGGGTGCTGTCACAAGGTTGTGAAACATCATTAATATAGGGAAAGAACAGAAGGCATGGCTGGATTGCTTTGAGCATTGATCTAATCGAAGTGCAATGAAATTTAACAGTGTAACGTGCAAAATTATGCCTTTTGAGGCTAGGATAAGAACATCTCCTGTAAATTGGAAGTTAAAATATGGAAATAACAGAAGTAAACAATGTCTCGGTCTCCCCATTGTAAAAAAACACCCAAAAAACCCAGGTATGATCCATGCCAGGTGATATAGTCACAGTAAAAACAGGGCCACAGAAATGCCTCAGTACAAAGTTTCTCCTCCTCTGGAGTGCTCTGTGCAGGTTAAACCACCCCTGTTCCTGGAAGTTTAACTCAAAATGGTGTTGCATGCAGATAGGCTACTGGAACGTTTAGGGGGACAAAGAACTTAAGTTAGTAAAGGAAAATAGAAATGCCTGGCCTATATAGTCTTCCTGCTCCACCTGGGAAAAAAACAGAGACCTCTATAAATGCACGAAGAATGTTTACATTAAAGGTCAATATTGGTACTAAAATCAACGGTCACAGATTAACAGAAGATATTAAAAAACGTATCACTGTATTAATCAATTTTACAATAGCTGAGACAAGAGTGGAAGCAAATAAATTTAACATTCTAAGGCAGGGTTTGATGAGTGTCTAATGAGCAGATGCATAAATGCTCACAAGACTTAATTCAACAACAAAGGGACAAAATTTTTATTTTATCCTTTATTTTATTTATCCTTTTATTTTATCTTTCAATCCTTCACTCCTATGATAATCAATTTGCAAACATATTGGGATATACAGATGTTGAATTTCACCTCCAACTTTCAGGAATTCAGGGCAGATCCCACAAGAACTATAGATCACTTTTGACAACTTCTAATAAACAGAACAATTACAAAAAAAAAAAAGTGAAGTAAATGATTTTTTGTTAAACATGAAAAATATGAAAATAGCAGCACTGAATACCAACATCTGCAACACTATGTCATATAGAAAATGCACAGTTAATCCAACATGCACAAACGATGATGTGTACAGTTACACTGAAGGGAAGAAATAATTCTGTTACTAATAAAGGAGATCACTCAAGTTTAGACATAATGGGGTAAACTGAAACTAAAGGTCTGTCAAAAATCTAGTTTTGAGTAGTGAGAGTTGCCTGAGTGGAACAGAAAGACTTTCACCACAACAGTTAGACGAAACGTTAACTGGATAAACCACATTTGTAGGCATCAAGACATGATTCCACAGCATGACCTTTTTCCATTTTAAATTACTGCTGCAGTCTGTGTAGTGTAATGCAGGCATCACTTCAAGAAAATAATTATTTTTCAAGATAGATTTACTGCTAGAAATTAATTTTAAAATTTCAGAATCCCAAAGCATTTTTTAAATTTTTTTTTTTTGCATAAAGATTTATGGATGAACGAGGTGTCTGAAGAGCAAAGGTCAGAATTATCACTGCACTGTTCCAAACATACAGTCGTCCTTTTTTCATCTAACACTTAGTTAATTACCTCCACAGGGACAAGAAAACAAGTCAAGAGGAAAGTACATTTTGGGACCAATTGAATAAATAAGTTGATGCTTTTCCAAGACTACAGGAACCGCCAAATACACATAGCTTTAAGCTACGTGCAATTTTATGCAAGAACACGGTTTGAGCTTCACTGGCTAGAGCACTTTTGCTGAGGTCCATTCTTTACTTGACAGAACCACGAATAAGAAATGACCTTGGTATGCTCATGTTCACAGGCAAGATTTTTCAAGGCAGTAGAAAGCTGAAAAATTCCAAATAAATTGTTTTCCTCATCCCTGGTCTTAGAAATACAAACCTGTCTCTCCCAGTAGCTTGCTTGTGATCATGTCCAATGTCGGATACTTGCAAGGAATGTAGAAAGCTCTCACACTCCCAGAAGCCAACTGCACAACAGTACTGCCAAGGGAGGTATTTTGGAAACTAACCAAGAGCAATTTAGTAGAACAAGATGATGCCCCTTATGTCTCCTTGTTAGTGTCATTTCCAGATGTTAATAACTCAAATTGCTTTTGTATTTCTTTGGAAGTTTCAATAACCCTCTTTAACAGCCAGTGCCACAAAATTAATTGTAACTCAACTTTTGTTTAGTTAACTTTGAAAGTCATCCCCTTCTTAAATTGTTAATAAAGAAGAGAACACCACCAACTACTCCGTAGTTCTTCAGGCAGATGAAAAGTAGGCCAGTATGAGATGCTGTTTGGCCAACTTCTCCAGAATAAGGCTCTGGACCTGAAGAGCACTAAGCCTTACAGCAGACATCACAGGCTTATTTCTAAGAGTTTATGTTCCTCTCCCACAGACACAAACCCATCTTCTCTGGGGTTGGTCACTTGTAAGCCTCTCTTCTTCTGTTGCAGGAGCACTCATATCTAGATAACCTCACAGTCAAAAACATGAGCACAGCAAGCCCTGGTACTGCAGTCCCAGGATGTCCATCCTGGGGGTCTGAGCAGCCCCTAAAGCATGCCCTAAACCGCATGGCAGTGGCAGCCTCCTGCTACCTGTCCCCAGCAGCACGGTGCCACTGAGGAACAGCTGTGACCAGCCTTCCTTCCTCCTGCCACCTTGACAATAGATGCACAACACAGGCATCAGAGCTCAGACACTCTTCCCTGACCATTGTGGACTTTTCAGTGCATCTCAAGTCACTCCAGAGTGAAAGCTTTGACAAATATAACTGGTAGCTTAGGTGTCTTAATATGGATTGACATTTTTTTTCTTTTTTCATCCTTCAGAGCTTTTATTTTTTTTTTACATTCATGGCTACTGCAACATATTATTTCTTTCTTTGTGAACACTACCATTCAGTTTCCCCTTTCTACTGTTAAATCAGTATGAATAAGAAATTAACAACCATCTCTAGCCAGCATCTAAAATATTCTCTGGTTGCCCGCTCACCCTCGCTCTGAAATGTTAAAGCAAGTTTCAGAAATGTTTGAATAAATAGGTGAAATCTATATTAAACTTACAATGTAATACTGGCATACCAAAATTTCTCAAATCCCCTTCTTAACCTTGACTAAATATGTATCATAGTCATATTTTATTATCTTACTTTTCAGCTCTTCCACCAGATTCAGATTAATAAATATTGAATATTAGGCCAAGTCCCAATCGGAGGGTCTCCAGCCCTAAAAACCCAGCAATCCTTGAAAACAGTAATTCACTGTGACTGTAAAGGGACTTGAAATCTGCAGCTTTGGTTGATTCATCTCCTGGATGCTTAAAACTTTTCGCAGAAATGAAATCAACTTGTTTGTCTTAAAATAACATGCCCAAAGGATTTCAGGTGGCTTGCGCATGTCCTCATTTAGCACTAAGACATATGTTTTCAGACACTGAGTACTTCATTGTGTTCTTGGCACGCTGTCCCTGAAAGAGGGAGGTCGTTGTTCTTCTTTGGTACGTTATTCACAGGAGTGACTATTTCTCTGATGATTTCTGGAAGACTTCTGCAGCTGAGAATACCCCAACAATCATTTTGGATGGCAAGGAAATAAATAGGGATGGAAAAGATGATGATGTATGAGCACGTACATATGTAATTGACCGTGTCTCTTGTGTAACGAGTCATCTTTTGTGAGACCGAATGTTGAGGCTTATACAATTATGCTTGGAAAACAAGCACTGGGCAAGTCACCCAGTTTTGCTGTATTGCCATGTTCCACCTCACGTCTTACGCTCAGAGACTTTGCAGGCACACCAGAACATACTGTATCATGGGTTTAAATCCTTCAGCACAGATTGTTCATAGTGATACTTTGCTCCTTTAATTCTACATCACTTTCAGTTAATTTCTTCAAGCTTGATCCCACCTTTTTTTTTTACTAGATTGCTCCTTTTTTAATGTAAAGAAATTCTGAAGCCATTTCTGTCATCTCCCAAGACACACAAAACACAGTACTCAGTACTAAACCCCACAGCTGCCACAGTGTTCCAGCAAAGTGCAGGTGCCATGCGTTTCTGCTGCGTGCCAAGCTGTCGTGGTTCAAGTTAGAACAGAACAATTCTGTTCAGTGATTTCACTTTTCAGCTCAGTTCTTCTAACTAACTGCACTGTCTGAAGTCAGCAGCATGTTTTTGCAAACAGTGTCTGCTTCGAGTGTGGTAACACCCAGCATTTACAGTTAGTACTAACAGTTGGTGTGCAGACCAAATCCACTGCTGGATCTTGTGTACCACCTTGGGGGCGCAGAAAGAAAAAGGCTGCACCTGCAGGAAGGAGCAGACAAGACAGGTGACCCCAAACAGATCAACAACATGTTCCATCCCATATACATCATACTCAGTATAAAGCTGAGGGATCACAAGGGTCAAGCTCAGCTTCCTCTTCCTCTCTGGTTCAACAGCCATCATCTGAGAAGGAGTGTCCATTCTGCCTTCAATCCCAATCTCTGTCTTCCTGAACCCTGTACCATAATCCAGCTCCTGAACAAGGTTCCCGTCTGCCACTGGGACTTCCCCAGTGCCTGCTTCACAGCATCAGTGGTGACAGTGACGTAATTGCCATCAGGGAGAGTGGGTTCAATATTGGGTTGGTATATAATCCATTTTATTTTTATTTTCATTAAAGCTGTTCTAGCTTCCTTTTCTAATTGCTACATCTCTCTCCCTTATTCCCTTTCTCTTCTTCCCCTTTGGGGAGGGAGAGGTGATAACTGAGAGTATGTGTTATAGGTCTAGTGGGCTGCCCTGACCCTAACCCCTGACACAAGCAGAGACCAGGATCAGCACCTCCCAACCAACATTCATGAACTCTCCTGCTGATGTAAAAGACAGTCACTATGGATGCAGCCTATGAAACAACAGCTTCACAGCACACGTGTACAGCAAGTTGTATCTTATTTCCAATGAGGTTGCTTCCCCACAGATCTAAATAACATCAAATGAAGTAAACTTCCTTTTCTTGGACTTAAAGAATAAGTGTTTTATTTTTCACCCAGGTTCAAAGAGGCTTAAGGGATTTTCTCCTGTGTTTTTAGCCATGTTTGACCATCAGAAATGAACAGTGTACAAGTACAGTGGCTTTTTTTCTTCTGTTTTTTTTTCTTTTTTTTTTTAAAAGCCCCAACGCAACACTAAAATCCAAATATTCAAAATATTTCTTTTCAAGACTGAGATCTAATAGAACTCAACATAAGAAAAAAATAAGGTTTAGTGAATAAAACAGATCTCTAGTGTTTATCTGAAAAAAAAAACTAACCACCAAATAGATTTTAGCAGAGAACAGAAGATGACAACAGAATTACTTTCACAAAGTTGCATCAGTACCCAGTAACTAATGAATAGCATTACTTTTTTAATATCTATGGGTATGTGTATATACACACACACACACATAAAATCACCTTATCTATATAGTGGGATTATTGATCTGGCTTCATACCTACTACTGACTAATGGGCAATCAAAAACTGGAAGCAGCATTGTAACCTTTCCTGGGCAGTTTGGTTTGTTTGATATAAAAGCTGTTTGTGTAGACACGTTAGAAACGCTGTGACTCACTACAGATTCCAGGCAATGAAGAAGTACCTGCCATGACCTCTCTCAAAACAGTATTAGTTACCAGTATATGTGCAAGTAAATGCTATTTAAAGTTTTAAGTTTTTAACCCACAGTCATTTCCTCTGAAAGATACACAGTATAAAAAAAATAAGTGTAACATTTACATAAAACCTTTGTTTCCAAGCTTCACAAATGTTTACCTGTACATTGTTTATTCCCAACCATTGTGAACATCATGTAAATTGTCTAGAGAAAGACCACATTAATATAGGCTTTTCACAGTACTTTTATTAAGATAGACTTCATAGTGAAATTAATACAGGCTTTGCAGTATCACAGTAGCAAAGAATATAAATAATGAAATTATATATTTGCAGAACTCCCGCAAGAGCAACACACTTCTGTTTTCTTTTACGTTTTTAAGAATTATTTTTAACTCTAATCACAACCAGACATGGAAGGAAACCTGGCCACAAGTTCATATTTAAGTATTAGGGTTTACTGTCTAGAAAAAAACACTCAAATTAAGAAATAAAAAAGACAAAGGCTTTATCCAAAAACTCCAGACACATAGAAAGACTGTTGTCACCTCACTTCCTCCTCAAAAGTGACATTAAGGTTAGCCAAATAGTCCTGCATCCATGTGCCAACGACAGTTTAATCAAGTTAGCATACTACCAGCATATTTCTCTGCTTCACACCACTGCACAGGGTTCTGTGTTTCACTTCCATCTGCTAACTGTTTTACAGCAGTGAAGTGCAAAGTAAATGAGGGATGAGACACAAATATGACATGCTTTACAGTTTTATTGTCTTGAACCATTACCCATCTTACACCTTACATCTTACAAGAGACTATTTAGCAGTAGGTTATTCACTGAAAGAGAGACAGTCGAGACAAAAATACCTGTGCTGAAACTTTGTAAACTATCTTAACTGCTATTTCTGCAAGAATATTAAGTCAATAAAAATCAAAAAATGCAAACAAACAAAAACTAACAGGAAAAAAAAAAATCAACAAGAGCTTAAGTATAAAACATGGTACTTGATACTTCAACTGAAATATTTCTTTAAACTTAAATTGTCAGCTGTCCCAATATTACGCTTCACTTTTATTAAAGAAATTCACATAATGAAGTAGTAATTAAACACACAAACAAAAACCTAAACCCAAACCACCCCACAACACTCAGAACAAATCTAAACACTTGATTTCCTAAACAAGAACAGCAAAAATCCATTTGCAGTCACCTATAGGGAACACCTTCCTAAAACAGAGGAATAAATTTCTTGCAATAGAGGAAGTACAGGATGCTTTATAAAACTATTTATTTATTTAGTACTATTCTGAGTAATTTCAGTTTTTGATTAAAACATGTCTGCTAACCTATTCTAAAGAATTCTTTCATTTTGTTGTAAGTGCACTTCACATTATCCAGGTCAGTCTCCTTCTCTAAATTAGGCGTGTTTCCTTTAAGCAGAAGGCAGGAGTTAATGGGACAATTTCCAAATCTATTCCCCAAAGCTGTTGCTGTTGCAGTAGAAGAACCCAGTGGGTTTGCACATTTCACACCATTCTTTTCCTATCTACAATTAAGATGAAGATCTGGTATTTCAAGGTACTAATTTCAGATAGGATAAGTGATACAAATGTTCTATCATCACTTTTTCCTCCCTTCTAAGATAATAATACATCTTAATAAGATGTATTTTAGCGTGTACATTTTCCAGAAAAACTTCATTTTAAGGGTTAAATTTACACACTGCCATTACAGATATATAAAGCAATGGACAAATAACAGGAAGATGTGAAGTGGTGTTTTCCCCAAGTCATAAAAGGAACATAACCTACTGCAAGACAATACAAGGGAGGGGAGAAAGGAAAGGTGAGAGATGAAAGAAAGAAACTGTTTTTTAAACAAAAGAATTGACTCAACTGGCTGAGCAGCTACAAGATCAACAGAGATGGGTAAGAACAAGCTACCTACAGCTTCCTTTATCGCTTTAGACTTTTCTTGTTCCTCATGAAACACACTGCACTGCTCCACCAATTAAGAGTTCCTTCACTTTTAAAGTCACTGGTATTAGGGTCACAGTCTGCATCCAGACCTGGCATAGTATCTCTTCTTCAGTCATCAAGCTCTTCCCCAAATAAAACAAAAGCTGTTAGCAACAGTAAGCATAAGTAACTGCACATAAAAGTCCTCTCATTTTTATATATTTACAGCGCTTAAGCAAAAGTCTGACAAGAAGGATTAAAAATTATTATGTTAGCACAATATTTCATCATTTGGGACACAGCAAATGTCAGTTCTGTTGCAACTGTAGAAATAATAGCACTCACTGAGGACACATTTCATGGGTGCCCACAGACACTTAACAAGCTTTTTGCTTCATTCAGTGTGCCGCTTTGCAGCAATCATGAAGTTCCTTTTTTTTTTTTTTGCCTTTATTTCAACTTTTTCTGTATTTCTTTTATCTGCAATAGTCTAATAGTGGGTCTGTGACCTAAATGACTCTAAAGTTCAGGATTAAATGTGTCTGTCAAGGTGAACATGCATCAGCTACATGCCCTTGCACTGGGTTAGGGTTCTACAGAAAATGATGCACGAGTAACTGCTGAAGGAGATGGGTTTGTTTCATCTCAAGAAATAAAAGCAGGGCGGGGAGGAAGGAGATAATGAGTGATCACAGAGAAGACTGAATCGGACTTCTTGGAGGTGCACAGTGAGAGGACAAGAAGCAATGATCACACACTGCAGCAAGTGAAAAAAAATCACATTGTACACAAAGGAAAACATTTTCTCCATAAGAGCAGCTAGGACTGGTGCAGGGTACCTGGACAGGACATAGAGTTGCCATCCTTGGACATATTCAAAATTCAGCTGAACAAGAGCCAACATATCTAGCCTAACTCTTAAGCTGTCTTTGGTTTGAACAGGGGGTTGGACTAGATGATCTCCAGAGATCCCTTTCAACCCAAAATTACTCTACAATTCATCCATATTTGTTGATAACACTCATTCTGTGCTAAGCTGCAAGCAGTCATCAAAAAGAGAAAATTTCATGCCAAGCCTTTTCAGTCAACTTGCTATTACAGAATTCTTTCTCTGGGATGCACTTGACAAGAAAGGATGGATATCTGTGCTCTCAAAATGAGCCTTCTGGCACTCACTCTGCCTTCCTTACCTTCTTCCTTACCACCAAGCTTCTGCCACACTGTTGCCTCCACAATGACAGCCACTTCCAAGCCCAGTAAGCACTCCGTTCACTGTTCAACTTTCACAGGACTCACACTAAGAGCGCAAGTACTTGCTCCTCATAAATCAGATGTTTCTTTCAACTACACAATCTTTATGCGCTAGACAGAAAGAGAAGGGATGAAAGATAAATGGCAAAATATGCACACAGACATCACGCCTCACATAGTTCCAGTTAATCTAAGTTATATTTGCTTTTTCTTGAGCAATTGTTTTGTGCTCTCAAGGACGCTACCCTGCGTACTGGCAGGTAAGACTGAAAAAATGAACTGTCACACCACTTTCCTGAATTCAGCATCCAGCTTGAAAGAAGCATAATGATTAGTGCAAAGATGTCTTCTCAGCTGGTGATACTTCTAAGCAACACCACACACAAATGCAGTGTCACTGATGAAAAACAAAATTCTACTCTCGAACATCTCTCCATCTTAGCTATTTTGTCACATCTCCTGAAAAGCATAAAACTTTGCTGGCAGGATTATCCATTTCCTTCATCCTTTCTGTTCTATCTAATGAGTTACAGAGATGATCTGAAAAGTTTATTTGGTTAAGAAGAACAGGAGAAGGCTACATAGTCTTTGCACATCTGGAGTTTAGAGAAACATCTCCGTCCTAGACTGGCAAAACCGGACGACTATCAGAAGATGGGATCTATTTAGTTTGGTGAACACTGACTGTACTCAATAGGGTTGAAACCCTGAACTTCATCCTGGTGTAACACTGCAAGGTGAAACAGCCATAATATCAATTTCCTGAAGTTCTCAATGTGGTAATGACTATTCAGAAAGACCATATTCATGAAGAGTTATCAGGGAAAGCTTAATCCCACTATATTCAAGGAACATTCTCCTGGGAAAGCAAAGGCCTATACAGAAGCACCCCAAATAGGAATGTATCCACAACTTTCAGAAATACTTCAAACTCTTCAAAAACATTTAGCACTTCTGAGAAGCAAAAAGCCTTCCTGCCTTCAGGGATGAGTGATGCAAGAAAACATCTGCTGTATTGACCATCACTGAGATTGGGAACATTTGCTTTAGGTCAAGACTGCATTTTTAGTTGCACTACAGGGAGAAATCAGGAACTCAGTATTGCAACAGGCTGGAAGTAACTGATTCATTTGGCTAGATAGTCCTACACAGCAGGACTTCTGTTACTGTTGCTGAGACAAAGAGAAGACTAATTTAATTCAGGAACTGCCTTGCTCAGGATCCAGGCTGCACCATGGAAGAGTTAAGGTCTGATATGAGCAGCATCCCCTGTTCTTGGAAAAATGCCCTGAAAATACTAATGAGCCCTTCGAGCAGCACTGTGAAACCCATGGTAAGGAACATGGGACTCCTCAGGCTAAGCCAGGCCTGTCTCAGGCAAGCTGGTACAGGAAACCTCCTGCTTCATGAGGATGCCAGGAGGGAGACTTTGGCTGCTGCCTCACTGGTTCTGCAGCTTGCTCTCCCCATGGGTTTGGAGATGAGCTAAACAGGCAACAGAAATATGTACAGAAACACCCCAAGTAACAGCCTACAATATGATTTCCTTTCTTCTTGATGGGGGCCCAGAATGTCTCCCAAGCCCAGCTGTCATTCAGGCACCCATCTCATCAGAGATGTGTCACAGAAGGGATTCAAACACCCCACAGACCGCTTTGAGCCTTGCAATGATGATCTACTTTCTCCTCCTTTGTGAGGACCTCAAACCCAGACTGATACTGTCTCGCTACTTGTGTCTACCACAGAATTGTCCTAATGGTTTGCCAGAATGGATTTTAGATATCTTAGATCAGCCTTGATTTATGGGGAAAGATATGTATGTACTTGCCTACCTTATTACAGCTCATTTTCTTAGGATGCAGCTTTTGTCCCTGAAGTTTATTCCAGCAGCTGATGGTATTGAATCTACAATAATTTTACATAGATCTTTTCAAGAATAAATAGCACGTTAAACATCATTACAGTCCAATGCAACTTGTCATTGAAAAAAAAAAACAAAAAGCACATTTTATATTCTTTATGTTTTTAGCTAAGGTATTCATCTCTCTATCTTCAGGTGCTTTTCTATCTCAGAATGTTATTTCATATTGCCTGTCTAAATTTCAGGATCTTCCCACTTCTACCCAAATTACCATAGTTCAGTTCAATCCAGGCAAACCAGATCATCAGAGAAAGTTACAGTATCCTTCTTTACTTCACAAAGCCTGAAGCTTTGATAATTTTGTAATGAGCTTGATTTTTAAAACTGTATTTGTACATTTCAAATGGAAAGAAACCAAAAGGCTTTCCTTCTGCTAAGAAGCGTTTGTGTAACAGTACACTGTACTTTGTTCCTGCTACTACACCAGTGTTTCAGCTTGCATCAGTCTCCATGCCAGTAAAAAGGCACAATAAAGGAATTCAGACTCGATCAAGGTTTACTGTGTTCTTTTCAAACAGCAGAGCAAGGGTTTTTCTAAAGCCACAAAAGAACATTTGTAGCTAAGTTTTTACCACTGCCAAATACTATGCTAATAGCAAAGCTCTCAACAAGAGATTCATGAGCTGCAATACTCAGAAGACGATTAAGATAGGCATCAGACCTTACAAAGAATGGAACAGGAAGTAGAAGAATGGAAATCTTTCCACTGTACTGTAAATCGGGCTGCTGCCTCAAAGCAGAAATCCTCAGTCACGTATTTTAAGAGCAGAGCAGAAACAATCCCTTTCCAGTGTTTTCAGTCTCACTTGAATATAGCACAATGCTACAAATCTCACCAGAAAGCTATTTTGATGATCGCAGAATCATTAAGGTTGGAAAGACCTCTAAGATCATCAAGTCCAACCGTCTACCCAACATTAGCATGACCACTGAACCATGTCCTGAAGTGCCACATCCACATGTTTTTTGAACACCTCCAGGGTGTCCACTTCCCTGGGCAGTCTGTTCCAATCCTCACCACTCTTTCAGTACAGAAATTTTTTCCACTGCCTAATTTAAACCTCCCCGGTGCAATTTAAGCCCATTTCCTCTCATCCTATCACTAGTTACTTGGGAGAAGAGACCAACACCTACATCACTACGATGTCCTTTCAGGTAGTTGTAGAGAACGATAAGGTCAGCTCTCAGCCTCCTCCAAAACTAACCTAATGATCAGATCTAATCTAATGATCTTCTAAACTATCTTCCAAAGAGCTTTTCAAAAGAAGACTTAATTCTTTAAATAAAATAAATTTCCTTAAATGCCAGGATTTTTACTATGCAAAAATAATGTCTGACCAGAACTTGACAAATATTTATCTTCCCTGGATATTATCAGCATTCACTTGTGTATCCAAAACACAAATGCAATTGCCTCAGAGGCAAAACGGAACTGATGTAGCTCTTAACAAAACAAACATTTGTTTGTTGGTTCTGGGGGTTTCTTCTTAAGTGTGTGTGTGTATATATATATATACATATGGAATATTTTAATGCCTCTTTTTTTAAATGAGCATCCAGCATAAGACAGCTGCATCTGTTTACATGCAAACGCATACTGGTTTGGGAAGTGTATCTAGCTGAAAGGGTTAATACAAAACTTAGATGTAACTACTATATTAGTAACATGGTTTCAGTACATTTATATACTCCATTTATATCCTGCAAAGAAGGGGCTCAATGTCAACATGCCCACAGTAAGAAATACCAAACAAACAGTCCCTAAAAGTCAATACTGGCAGCATTACTGAACTCCACAGGAAATTACAGCTTCAAAACCCTTATACCCATGTTACATATTTATGGATGGAACAGATTAAACAGTAAATAAACAGGATGTAGCATGCATAAAGCCTTCATGCTGGACCGAATCCTGCACAGTGCTTTGCCTGCCTTCTCGAGGCCTGACCTCAGACAGGAGGTCTGTAAGGAAAGGGCAAAGTAGCTCCATATTTTTGTGTTCTAGTTGGTTTTATAGACCATCACTTCGGCACTTTGTCTCCCTCTGGGACACAGTTTCCTAAAACTTCCAAATCTTCTTTAAAAAAAACCCCAAGATTTTGAAATGCTTGCAATGAACAGTTCTGGACAGTTCAGCAGCCTGTGCCACTTGCTTAAGTTTGTAGCAAGAACATAGTTCTTTCACTCACAAAGCAAAATAACACATAAAATACATGCTTTCCTCGGACATAAATGAACGGGGGGGTTCTTCCTTGAAGATGGTATAAGACCACTTAATGACCCATCTGAAAACCTAAGTATGAGATAGCTACAGAAAAAGGACAGAATCCTGCTCTACTTGCAAATGTCATGAAGATGGTCTTTAATTTGAAACTGGGCTCGCTCCAAGAGTCCATCCACCAAAACTTTCAACAAAGTGTTGCCAGATCATCTTCAGTCACCTTCTTTCTACATTGATCCCTTCTGAAAGTCAATAGAACTTCTAGACATCACTGCTACCACTTTCCTTGATACATAAAATGAATATACAAATCAAGAACACCTGAAAGTAGTGCTACAATCTACTCAGTTCAAAAAATGTAGCCAGAATTGTTGATTTCCTTTACTTCTCTTTCTTCTCCTTCCTCAGAACTCCTCTCCTCTCTCCACTACTACTGATTTCAAAGGGAGATGATGGAGTTCCCAGTGGAAAAAGAAGAAAGGTGGGTGTCAGGCACATTGCTTGCAAGGGAAACATGGGCAAGCACACGCATACCTCAGAGTAATGAGCAGCCCTTCAAAGCCCGAAAACAACAGTATTTATTTTCCTTGCACCAAAAATATGGCAACAGGATGGGATCGAGTTTCTCATCACTGCAGAGGGCTCCTGTGCTGCCAGTGTCCCACGTGATGCAGCTTTTCAGGCAGGTGGCCACGGCAGGAGGGCTCAGACACACCAAATGGAATTCAAAGCTTTGCTTTCAAATGTAATTCACTCCTTATTTCCAGGGGGAAGAAAAGCAAGTAAGTAGCAGTAAGGAAAATACTCTTTCCATCTGACATGGCTGGTCTTAGTATAAGAGGCAACATTCATGCTACAAAAAATCCCTGATATTTAATATTAGGGTCATAAAAATTCAGAAGATAACCTAAATTTGGGAAAACCATCAAGATCTTCCAATGCAGACAGAACTTGAGGTAAAATCATATAAACTTGAGTCTAAGCACAGAGCAGAGTGAAAGCACTTCCCTTTTCTCCAGGCAGCGTTGCCTCATATCGCAGACAGTGGGAGCCTTTCGACCCAACACATCAATCAGGACCAGAACAGGCCACTAGAATTTTGCCTTCTCAGCAAAAGCAGCAGCTGATAACACAATTTCCAGCTTCCCTACAGAGAACTAAGATGCTCTGTAGCACGATGAAATGAATAGCACGAGGCAAGGAATGCTACTGAGATGCAGATCTGCTCCACAAGTCATTAATAAATAGCATCATTGGACAATGTGACATCTGGGTGCGAGTTTCAGGTTTTCTGAATTTATGCTCAGTTAGAACTTTTGATTTTGGTGACTTGTAGTGCCCTCATTTCCTTGATTCTTACTTTATCCTTGTTTATAATTTACAAGACTGCCTCAAATTTTGTTTTGCCCTTTGAAGTTCAACTAAAAAGCTAACAACTGGCTATGATTCTAGTGCAAGGGAAATATGCAATTCACAAAATAAATAACAATTTCCATAAACATCAGCAAATTACAGCTATACCCCAACAAAATACAAGTCTCAAGAACTAGTGTCAGAAACGTGTTTCACCATCAACTCCTAAATGTTTCTACATATATTTGGCCTAAATATGTCATTTAGGCTACCATCAGTGTCACCTAATATGATTAAGAACCAGGTTATTGCAGCCTTCACTGGATACCACAGGAAGGGGACACAGAGGAAAAGCTGGCTGAGCTAGTCATTCACACAAAGCAGCAAAAGTGCTAGATGCATTGTTACCTCTCAAAGATGCAAAGTAATTACTTTAAAAACAAAGCTGAATTTCAACAATAATGATAATTTTTAAGGCGTATGTAGGAGAAAACCAGTGGGGGCTTCTTAATGTTACTATGGTGAATACTCACACATTATCAGTGAAAGCTTAAACAAGAATTTATTTACTGTGTCCTACCCTCCTTCAGACAAATTTATAACATCCCTCTCACATCTGCTCCTTTCCCACATCTTTAAAACAGCTTACAGCACTACTGCTACAGAGATCTAGTATTTCTGATTAATAATCTACTAAATGCATGCTCTAGGTATTTGTAAAGACCATACTATATATGAAATGTTATAGTTGTTAAGAGTTCACGAGTTGGCTGTACATCTAATCCTTCTACAATATCTTGGCAGTTTACTCTGGAGTCCCAGATAAAAGCCTATTACTCCTATTCCACGAGGATCTTTGTTGATGAAAAGTCCAGCATAAAATAATCTCAGAGTACATAAAATGCAAAGAATTATTGTGGTACAGAGCAATACCAGTTTTAATTAAGCTTAACTTTTTATCAATTCCTGCATTTCACTGAGTATGGTGTATATAGTGAGAATTAGCTTCTAAAAAATCTATTAAAAGTTGTTATTTTATAATAGACATCTCTTTAGTATTTTGAAGAACTCAGTTTTAAAGAGTGCACAGATGTGGTTTTCAGCTTAAACAGCCTTGATCAAGGCAGCATTACTTCACACAAACCTCTCTACCTATGTAATGTCATCACTACCCATATAGTGTAATCCTAAGCAAGGTCTGCACAACTTCCACCAGATCAACTGCTATTTCCAATGCCTGCTTTCAGGACAGAAATCCTGCTGGCTTTTTAAGAATGCCCAAATTGTCACACTTTGCACAATAAAGACGAGCAGCACTGCTAACTATGTGCACGCTTTCATAGAACTCCACTGCTTCACCACTGCTCTCAATCTGTCCAAGGTTATTGTATTTAAAAGAAAACACTTGCCTCTCACGTACCAGAGAGATGCTGTGGTAGCTACAATGCTCTCCTGAAATCTGCTGACAAGAATGGGGGTGAAGCAAGGATGGGGAGAGTCTTCCCTGAGAGGTTAAAGTGGAAGAAGAGGAGCTGACACCCCCTTTCCCATTACCACCGTGTAGGGAAGGGTATGTCACACCACTCACTCACCCATGCTCATCTTAATCGGTAAATTTTCTCTGCTCGCAGCCTCCACAAGGTGTCTCCGAGCCTCCATCACAGCTTCTTTTTGTTTGAGGTTCATGAAGGACTCCCAGAGAGCTTTGGCAGCTGGATCACTATAAGAAAATGACAGGGTTACACTAAACATTGCTTGAATAATGGAGTAAGCTTAAGACAACATTTATATTTTAAGATGAGTGCTTCTACTTAGTAACTTCTCTGAGGTGGGCAGGATACAAGCAAAAATAAAGTGATATAAAAGCTTGGGTTTTCTTAGTGGAACAGTTGTTACAGTTTTACAGAAAAGAAAAAAATCTACAAGTTTTTGCTACCAGTTCTAAAGTGTTAAAATTCGCATATAATAAATGAGCATGTCATCGTCAAAGTGACCACTGCTGTTCAACCATGGGAGTATCAGGAACAGCCCAAACTTCTTCAGCTACCAAAGCGCTATGGAAGGGATGGGCTCTTAACTTCCCCCTGAGAGTTTAAATCCCAAAGCAACTATTTCCAATGCTAAAGGCTGTGGGTATGATTTGATGAACTGCTGTCACTTCGGGTTTCATGGATTCTCCTTACATGTAAAAAATAATCTATAGCAGAATGTAACTGTCCTTACAGTTTCTGTATTTACTGATTTCCTTTTTATTATTGCTGTTGCTAAGCTTAAATTAGGAATTTGTGTGGCTCATCTGCACTCAGTTCCCTGTCAGTCTTCTCTCTGCTCCAGGACACTGCGTTTGTTGCTGCCGTGAATGAATGCAGTGTTTTCTCAGGGGGGTGGGGTGGGGTAGATCAGGGGAGAGGGGAGGAAAAACCCTTGCCTAGGGCTAAAGCAACACACGGGGATTAATGGTGTCGGATTTATTTTTTATTTCTTTTCTCCTTTTTTTTTTTTAAGAAAAAGTTTCCCTTTGTTTTTTCCTCAGAAGACATTTAACTCCTAAATACGTTTTGATGTTATTTACAACATGCTTATAAACATGCCAAAGCAAGCTTTGTTTCATGGAAAAGAAAAGCCCCCGATAATGCATTTGACACCCACTACCGAGCGGCTGTGCTCACGCTCTGCTGCGATGGCAGGGCTGTAGCTAGCAAATCTGCGCCATCTCCCAAACCAGGTAAGAGGATCGCCAAGCCCCACTCCTGTCATCCCAGGAACCCACATCCTCTGTCAAAGCCTGAGTGGGTGGAAGGACCGTGGGAAGAAGGTTGAGTTACTCTTCTTCTGAACAAACCACAAAATGAACAGGAAGAGCAAATCTCATCCTACTGCCATGCTTTCAGAAAGGACAAGTCAGATGCCTGACACAGTCTTTCCATTTCTCTTTCACATAGTGCAACTCAACCTTCCTCCAGCGATGGAGGCAGGAGGCAGCACAACCCAAAGCAGACAGGGCATCTGCAGCAGCTCCCTCTACTCAGTTGCCAAGTGTGATCTGAGTACTGATGCTGTGCACTGTTCATTGGCAGCAGCTCCAAGGGGGTTGCTCACAAAAAAAAAGCATGCTGATTTATAGTGTATGATAGTGCAAGGACTAAGAAAGAGATTTCCAAAACAACTACAGATGTTTCATCACAAACTTCTTTGGGAATGCTCGATTTACAGTCTATCTACTCCATTGTTATGATTCAGTCCAGCCAGCATCACTTTCAAATGCAGGCTATTGATCCAGTTCACATCCCATTGACAGGGTATGTCTCCCTGTCGGTTGCAATCCAAACCGCAGGCATGATTTTAAAAGGCCACTGCTTTGCCTGTTAACTAATCGCTTCCTAAACGTGCAGTTCCAAACACAAAGCTACAGACATCAGGAATCAGGCCTAAGCAGGAAGATAGTTTTAAAAAGACTTCTTTTCCTATTTGGAAGAAAAGTCAAGCCTCTTATATTATAACCTGTTCTCATTTTTCCATTTCTTTTCATCACCATAAACATGAACAGACTCACATATACACAGACACCAGGAGCTAAAACTTTAAAACAAAGGAAAACAAACAACAGAAGGAAGCTAAAATTACAAGTCTCCCAAATTTTGCACAGGCTTTTGTAGTCCCATCCATCTCATGGCTATAGGCTATACTTCCTTAAGATATTTAACCAATAGTAAAGTGTGGAAAATTAATCCAAAAAGCATCTATAAAGCATCTCTCCAAAGAACACCTATCTGACCTCAACAGAAGTCGGAATGTACGTGACAAGGTTGCACCATTTTTCTACCAGTTGCCCTTGCTCGCTGCTCTCCCGCTTCACACCACGTGTTGATCAGTCCTTGACAATTTAGACTGCAAGGTCTTTGAAAGCAACATATACTGTAGTTGTACAATCACTACTACAAGTCCCTGATTTTACTTGCTCCTAGTTTAATGAATAGAAATCCTCCAAAATAACAGCCTAATTACTTTGAATTAATTAAATAAATAAATAGTGATTCATACTAATGCACCAAAACAAAATGGGTGGGTGGGGCTGGCTTACTTTATGCTTTGTAAACTCCTTCTTCCTCCTGTAGCCACAGTAGGTTTTCTTTAATCCCTAGGACCTAAATTTGCACAACCCCTGAGGGTTGCATTAGAACCCCAAAACCAGCAAAAGCAAAACTGGTGCAGCCTAAAAGCAGATGGGGGTCAACCACACTCCTGCATGCTGCAGTATCTGTGTAATCAACTGAGTTTCTGCTGACATTCTTCTTCCCATTGCTTTGCAGAATACCTAAGTGGTTTAGGTATCACATGTAAAGCAACATATATGGATCGCATCTCATTCATACAGTTACAGCTCACATACCTTGCCAACTGACTAGGTCAGTCCACAGCAAGCAACAGTTCCCATGTTCAGTCATGTTTTTTTGGAAATACAACAGGTAAAAAGAGCAACAAATGTACCTGTGTGTTTCCTGATGAAAACAGATTTCCTGCTCCCCCTGTATCACACCTTCAGAGAAGGGCTTTTGCTTTGAACAACCGCCTATCCTTTGACTTCATCAATAACAAAAGAGGAATGGCTACTGAATGAGTCAGTGGGATGCAGTACAGGGCTCTGGTGTTTTCTCTTGCCTGACCTGAGGAGTTACCCCAACATTTTCCTTTTAGAGATTTCTAACACTCAGAAACAATATTATCTTATCTTCCCCTTTTGGTGAGACATTTGTCTGCAGCTGCCTTCCAGCTCTTGTCATGGTATTCTTCCCCCCCTCCTTTTCCCATCTGCAGTTCCTCTGCTTTAGTCCAAATGCCCTAATCCAGTGACATTGGTGCTGTAATCAGTGATTTGTATGGGATCCAGCATCCCAATTCAAATTTCTCCTTCCTCTTACATTCCTTGACTTACCAGGGGTTATTTATTGATTTTAAACATTATCTAGTGAACCACTGAAAAGTACTCTGGAAAAAAGTACTCTGGAAAGCAGTTTTCTGAAACTAAGTAGATTTTTTTTTTTTGTAAAAGAGTATTTTACGCATTACAAAACCTTGAGAGATACTGTCTAGATCATGTTGTTTTGCTTAAGAAATGATAAATTCTTTACAGTGACACTACAGTACAGTTCAGGAACTCTAAATCACCCTTCATAATACAGGTCACAACAACAGGTAAGTATTACAGTGCACCCTTCTGTTCATCTCTATTACAAAATGTTTTGCAGGGCATTAAAAGCCTGACAAAGAGAAGTGAGCACTAAAATACAGGGGCTTCTGCAATCAACCAACAAGCTTTGGAGTTTTGCTCATGGGTTTGGATATCTTGTCCCTTCCTTTTATCATTATGGTCACAGTACCTAATCAGCCAGCCATTTCAGAGAACAGAATATAATAAAACAAGCATGGCAGCTATCTGGCAGACAAATTCTAAGTTTATTAAACAATGCATTGTTTTATGTCCAGAGATAAGGCAGAAGTCTTTGAAGAGCCCTGTTAGACAGAGCTATACCATTCGATATCCATAAAGCAAGGTTTCGGACAGACATCTGATAACTGCAAATTTCTCCCTTCCTTTCATAGATAAATGTTATAGTTTTTAAATGAGTCATTCTCTGTTCTAAAACTAATTAAAATTTAACTGCATATAATTTGGACTTTAAAACAACAACAACAAAATAAGGTTATAAAGGACACCTAAAAGATGCAGCTTCCCTACTCCTGGAAATTTTCACACCAGTTTTCAAAGTTGAATCATGAAGACAAGGATGGAAAAAGGACCAAATTATCAGGCCCATAATCTACACAAATCCTAAACTGAGCCATCAGCTGGCAATAGTGCCAGGAAAAGAGGTGCTGATGAGAAGCAGGTCAGAAAGACTGGGATGTTCTATATGCTGACCAAAGATTGCTGCAGGCAGTTCAAAGCAGCTCTGATTTGCAGCCTCCAGAAGCACTCTTTCTTTAGCTACAGATAGGACAGATGGAAAAAAAGAAATAAAAATCAAGTTATCCATGAAGTGGCTAACTAGATGGCTTCCCAAATTTACAATACTCAAAGGAAAGATTGCTCAATGAAATCTACGGTCCACTGCTAGCAAGAATGCAGGGTGAAAAAGCCAAAGCCAAACCAGTAAGCAGAACTTTTGGCAATGGCGTGCTAGCTGCAGCACACTCTCTGGGGGGTATCCGCTCCCATTCCCATGGCACCTCTTTCAGCTAGGGAACCACATTCCACGTGGGACTATGCATTGAGTCAGAGAGGAAAAAAGTTGGTAATTTTTAAACACGGCTCAGATCCACAAAGTAATTTGCTTGATCTACACATTTACAGGTTAATAATCAAATCCCTAATCTTGCATCTGTTAAAATAATTATAACTTTATTCTCTTGATCTGAGCTGGTCCAGTCCTGCAAAGACAATACTGCCAAAGTTATGTGACAGACAGAAACTGCCCCTACCTGTGACTGTCTGCAGGCTTAGTCTCAAAGCTACTCATTTGGAACACATTTGTGGAGAACAGGGGAGGCTGGTGGTGCTGGGATGTGCTGTTACCAAGCTGGGGCGAAATCAAGTGCTAGTCAGTGGAGAACAAACTCTAGGGGTAGATGCAAACCTAAGGGTAAAGAGAGAGACCTGGGGACACTTACAACCCTGGGGGGATCCTATGTACTACACCATGATTTTAGACTTGGCTGAAATGATAGGCCTCCTGCTTCACACCACCAGTACAGAAAGATACTTACTTCCCCTACCACTCCAGGTCTTGGCTGTTACCGATAAATCATTAAAATACAGCCTTCCAGGTCACTAATGCAGAAGCAAAAGATCAAGAAGCAATAAGCCTATACTGGAAAATACGTCCACTCAATTACTAAGTGTTCCCCATTTATAATTATATTTTCAGACACCAATAGGCCATTCTTAACCCCCTTAGCATTTATAATATTAGCTTGGCAATGTATTTCTTCTCTCTGCGTGTAAATGAAAACCGAATGAAAACAAGTCCAACACTCTTGTCCAAGCAGCATACCATAATCACCAAAATTATCAGCCACATCTGTAGTCTCTGGCAAGCTATTGCAATTTATTTTAATATAAGCTCGTTTCCTGTCGAGGAGGATAAAATTGACATATACATTATCTATTACTGGATTTTTGCCTGGACTGTTTTGCCTAACAGGACAAATTCAGGTCATCCTGTTTGCTCCTTATAAAACACTAGCGTAACAAACTTTTTCTTTCAGCTACATGCAATCCTTGCCGTGTCCCCAGGCTTACTGAAAAACAGGTCAAGAGTCTCGTCCATATCCTTTTCAAAAGCCAAACTGAGACTACATCAAATTTCCATCCCAGATCTCCTGTTGCTCAAACCAAGAAAGAAAAAGATTACTCTGTACAGTTTTGGTTTGGTTTTAAACTACTTAGGGTCAGGTGACAGCATAGCCTAGATCAGAAACAGCAAGTAACCAGGTGGAGGGCATCATACCAGCAAGACATTAAGGAAGGAAAAATAAGCAAATGTGGTTATTTCTACACCTGGCAAAGAACACAGGATTTCATAGTGCAACTTGCTGACACAGGCTCTGAATAAGTGATAGAAATCAACAGTAAGTGGGCTTCAAAATTTAACAGCTGAGAGGACAGCATTTCAGCACAAAGTAGTTGTGTTTGTACTTATACAGCTAAAAAAAAAAAAATTGCAAGGAAAAAATGTGATAGTCTCAACATGAGACAGATTCTGTGGTTAATTGAATCAGCAAAAATTTCACCTTATGTCTATATAGGTTTACAGCTCAGCTGCGCCTGTATATTTTCACAGGAAGGGAAGGGGGAAAAATTCAGTAAAGATTAAATTAGAGCTCCATTAATAGCTGCCCAAAACAAGAGTGTCTGTTAAAAAAAAAAAAAAAAAGTAAACGTGCTGCCAATGTATGCTTTGCACTAAATCACATACATTTAAAGAAGACGTGACATCCACACCAAGTGCACAGCATTACAAAACCCGAGAGCAGGGTGGTTAGAAGACCACTGCTACGAAGGACAAATCCCTTGCTGGCAGCATGTCATTCGGACACCGACAGACCAAAGAAAGGCACAAGCCTGTGACAAGATGCAACAACCTGGCTACGAGCCTGGAGCCAGGGGCCACGTAGCAAGGGACGTCCTCTCTCCTCCACTTCCCCTGCTCATCTGGATGGAGTGGAGGCTGCACCAAGGCCTCGCTGGATATTATGTGCATTCCTGGACACACGCAACAGCCCGACAACTGGTTTGGGGGGAACAGTAAAGTCTCTAACTGCACAGCACTCCACACACAGCAGCCCTCACTGGGAAGAGCCAACAGGAACATGTGGAAGAGCCTCCCTTGCACGGCCTCTGCTCTGCACTGCAGGGATGCTGCAGAGATGTCACAGGGATGGGAAGAGCTGATCTCAGAATGGCTGTGCTGCCCGGGCACAGCTGGGCTCAGAGAAGGAATGAAGCTGCTCTTCATTTCACCCTTATCAAAGTCACCAAACCAGCTCTAATGTAATTTATCAAAACTTTTCTGTATAGAAACAGCAATCATTATTTCCAGGACTTCAGTCTCTAGCATTGCTGTATATTTGTGCAGATCTCGAGCGCACACGCTCTACGGGCTCGCCAAGATGCAGCAATACTTTCTTAAAAAAAAAAAAAAAAAAAAAAACACAAAACCCCACAAACATTTCAAAATGCTTATTTTCAGATAAATGCCAATTGCACATTCCCAGAAGAGGCTAACACTTTATTTCTAAGAGAGTATAATGACATCTCTTAGAAGTTTTAAAATGGCTCTCAGAAGCAGACTGCGATGCAGCTGTTGGATAATGTTTTATATGGTTGATACATCTGTTGAGCCTAGTTAAATGTCCCTTATAGGAACTTGAACTGTTTTCCAGTCCATCCTAACCTTAGAAAAAAAAAAGTAAACAGAAATCTAATGTCATCTCAGTACTGTGCTTGCAGAAAACCACAGAAGGAGCACTGGATATTACCCCCCGCACCACAGATAAGTAAAAAAACTGCAACATGGTGAAATGCACAAAACTTGTTAAAATATAAGCTCTTTGCAGCCATTCAGCTTAGGACACTATTCTCACATCCTCACTTAGATGTGTGTTAAAATGCCCTCCGCGTGTTGGTTTTTACGATTAGAACATGGATATGGTACAAAAACCAAACCAAAACAAAAAAACTCAAGACAGCCAACACTGAAGAACATAAATGTGTTCCTGAATAATTTAACGGTTATTTCCCAGTTATACTCTAAGCCCTCAAGCCACTTGGTGGGTGTAATCTGCTCTAGACTCAACTGTGGCTGTGTACTTTGGCACCGAGTCAAAACAGAGAGGTTATTGTTTGATTTATATGCCAAGAGCCTCTTAGATAAAGGGCTAATGGCAGGCTGATAGCTTCAGTCTTTGCATGTGGTGTTTATACAGACCCTTCTTTCCTCTCCCTCCTTTCTGTGTGTGCTTCAGGAAGGCTGTGTCACATCAAGACAAGTTAATTAATTAACTCATACTAGCATAATTTGATTGATTAAACAATCGATTCACTAAAGGTCACAGGGAGTGCTGTGAAAACACCACTTTTTCTGCCTCAACAATGCGTAAGGTTTTGCGATTTGCGTTTTTCTACACTGCAAACAGCAATTTTAAATGATCACCCTACCAAAACTGATGGAAGAAGGCATGAGAAATTGATCTGTCAAAGTGCGCCGCAAAGTTCAGAAGCTATTTCAGTACTTCATGAGCTATTGCAGAAAAAAATAAATCAAGTCCTACAATAGGAAGGGTCACCTAAGAGAATGTTCTGTATTACTAGTTCCGTAAACTATTGAACTTTTCCCAGCAGAAAACTAGAGGCCTTGCCTGTGCGACATACTTTGCTCTTTACTGTGCCCAAACTTGGAGCATTTCCTAGTATATAAACGCTTCTGTACTGTTAAAATACTCCTGTAGGTAACAAACCCATTATAAAATTATTATATATAAAATAATTATATATTACACTTTAGGAAACTTAGCTATCAAATTACACAATTAGATTACTTTCCTGCATGACACGAGCAACAGACATCCATAATGGAAAAAAAATATATATATCTCATTTTAAAGATACAGAAAAAAAAAAAACCTAAACTAAAATAGACTAGATTCTGAATGGCCTTTTGCTAACAATTTATTTTAAAACACTTAAACAGCAAGCAGATAAAACAGAAGCTGCCAGGCATTTTAAAAGCAGTTCTGAGATAGTATTCAAGGTGTTAGAGTATTCATCCAACAAGGCTAAAATGTGTGAGCAGAAACAGGAGCTAACGATCAGGCACACAGTTTTACAATAGACTCTCCTCTGCACTACCTGAACTATTTGTAACTCAGAAGTGTTAGAAGTAACACCTTTTTATCCAGAGTTTATTGGTCAGTTCACCGTATGTTTTCCAATATACTGGTATACATACCAAGAAAGTACAGTATTAATTGGACTAATACAATAGACTTCTTCATAAAAAGACAGGATTGACCACTGTAAGTCGAAAGTTCCGTAATATTTTGCTTCCTCTCCCCTTTTTTCACCTTAGCATGAATCCCCTGTGCTGGTATTACTGACCCAGCACGCAGGATCACTTTCCAGACCAAACTGGGAAGCAGAGAACTTGCTTTGCCCAGCCCTCAACAGCCGGGAGGGCCTGCCAGGCAGCTCCACAGGGGATGCAGCCCCTTCTCCTTGGCTCCTGGTCTCACCTACAGCTGACTCAAGGTGGCCATGAACCCAGGGGACAGAGCAGAGGTGCTGCTCTTTGAAAGCCCTGGCTCCCAAGCAAAGGGCAGGCAGACATGCTGTCTAGTGCATCAGGGGAAAGCTGGTTACAACACAGCAGTTAAGAGAAGGAAGGGTTATTATATGCAAGTTGTTATACTGAAGCTATTATATTTAGCTTCATAAAGGCACAACCTACAGATACTGACACTTCAGGGCAAAACTGTAAGCCCAGTCAATTAAACTTAAAAGCAGGATGATAAAACAGGCTGTTAATTACCAATAGGAGAAAATAAGATTCACTGGCTACAACCAACAACTAAGACCAACAGGAATAGGAAAGTATTCTCTGAATTTGTTACTGAGCATCATAAAAGACTGTTTCAGTTCATCTTACAGTGAAGCACATAAAGCATGGAACAAGATTTTTCATGGACATAGTTGCTAAAGTCTAAAAAAAAAAAAAAGAAAAGCTGAGAATACACAAAATCATAAGCTCATTTCAGACAGACAGGAATCATGAAAGAATTATCTCGAACAAGCTTTTAAAGCAGCATCACAATTTTAAGTTGCAAAACTGCTGTTTCACATAAATGATTGTGTTCCAAGGAAACCACAACCACCATACTCCAAACCAGGAAGAAATATGCTCCCTGTTATCAGTGGAGCATGGGAGAACTTAAAAACAAACAATTCGGGAGGTTCTTATAAACACAACTAACACAGCAACCCCAAACTGCCCCACAACTGCTCTGTTTACCTATAGCTCTCTGCTTGGGGCTGAATTCCTTTCCCCTCCTTCACAGATAATGGACAGTAAACTAGACTTAAAATTTGATGCATTCTACGTTTTGCCTTTTTTTTTTTTTAATTAAAAAAAATATATATATACATGTATATATAAACTTAACTTTCCTGGCTCATTCATACATCTAATTTTACAGACAGCAATACTTACAAAAGAGAATATGTACACAAGTCTGGTGACTGTGGTCAACCACCATCTAAAGCAGGTTTGTCACTTGCCAAACCCACCATATTAAATTTTATCAAACATTTCCTCAATCCCAGCACCACACAAACTTGTAAGGACAAGCATCTTATCCACAGTCCTGTTTCATTTTGATCTAAATATAGGCATATTTATATAAAAATAAATATTTATGCTGTGATACACACACAAGAAGTTTTTTGGCGTTCAGAAAAGCAGAAAAGTTTAACATACACACTTCAGCATCCATGCCACAGAACAACTTTATTTGCTAATAACCACATACATGAGACAGCTGTGCACAGGATGATGTTGTTGAAAACTAATGCAACTCCACTCCTTGCTCCTCCAGTATCAAAGAGTAACAGTGTAAACCAATGACACCAGTGTGCATTAAGCTAAAATGGAAAAATTATGCAAGAAAGTAGAAAAAAAAAAAACTGTGGACCGATTTTACCATAACAAAAGTCAGCATGAACACACATGTGCACACAGAGTATCTGAAAAGAAAACTGATTTCCAAGTCCTCTTATTCTGTTCCATTTACACAGACTAGTAATAGAGAACTTCTGTATCTAATTAATACTAGAGCAGTTGCTTAGTGAAGAAAATTATTAGAAAACATTCAGAGCTTTTTTTTGAAATAGAATTTACTATCTATGTATTTGAACTAATACGGTCACATTCAATAATCCTTTAGACAGACAGCATTCCTACAGTTTTTCACCTGATTATAGACAGCCAATACAGCATTTTCCTCTGTTAAAAACAAAACCACACAGTCAAATGAATAGTTTGGGAGCTATGTGTTCTCATCACTTTAGTGTTCTGTTTATTTTAGCTATTCCCAAGATCATTAATATCCACTTGAACCTGTAAACTTCAAGGTCAACCAAAGGTGAAACATAAGGAAGCAATATAATATGCAGTATTCAACTGGATTATATGCTGTGAAACATGAAGGCAGTTTCCTTAAACTACACTTTCTTTTCTTCTTTCTTAGTAACAGAAGAGTTAAGAAGATAAGCTCCGTACTGATCCAGAATTTAATTTGGAGGATTTACAGAATGACAAATAATTCCTTATATAAAGTAATTTTAAAATTTACTAACTATGGCTTTCTAGAAAATGCTATGTAATCAGAACAAAACAAGAAGAAAAGTATTCATCAAGCATCCCATATATTGAATAAAAGTATACCCCCAAAATTGTAATATTGTGTGAATATCTTAGCATTGCCACAAGCAACATAAACCCCCTAACCTCAGTCCACATTGATGGCTGTGGTTAACCTACAGCAGTGATGTGATACATTACACACAAAAGCTTGTGACCGGCAGCACCGAGATTGCAAAGCGTTACAAATACAAGAGGTCTCAAGATCAAGAGGGGTCTGCTTGTGGACCAAACATCAAGTAAAATCTCTGCAACTCCTGGACTAACTTAGCTCTCACATATTCTTCTGCAGATGACCCATGGCACCAGTTAACAAACCTATATGTGCAGATAAACTAGACCATCTCTATTTGCAACGTGAGAGGGGGAAAGTGTATATAAATTGTCATCCCCTACGTGTGCTGTGGCATTAGCATCAAAACGTACATCAAAAAAAATTTAAAATAAACAGAGCAAGCAGAAGAGGCTGAAATTGTAGGGAGAAACTACTTAGATAGGACTCTTCATCTTCTCCAAACGACCCTGTGAAAAGGAGAACAAGTGCTTAACTCCGTAACACTTTGTTGCATGTAAATTACAAAATTATTAGAACTTTGCATTGGGTTACTGACCAGAACACCAAAGCTACTACTCACTTTGGAAAATTTTAATTTAGATATAACACTGTAATGCACACATACCGGGAGTCATCTGAGTAAACAGACTTAGCTTTGCAATTTCATATGGCAGCTCTATCCGCATTCTACAAACCAGACTGCCAGGGATGTTTCACACCATTATGACTACTGTGCAAACTGCAGTATGGTTTTTGTCTGACACTAATGCCAGATGATGTTACCCTGAGGCAAGTCTCAAGGAAACAGAGGCACATTAGGGAAGGTAAGGGGTGCAGGAAAAGAAACACATGCAGAGCTGTTGCTGCTCACCAGGCTGAAGCAGGACTGAAGCATTAGTCATGTGAACAGTCCTGAAACAGAAGCCATGCCTGGCAATAGAACCAAGAAGAATCAAATCATCATCTTCACCTGAATTCCTTTTATGACAGTTACTTATCAACTTCAAGAACTTCTATAATCTTGAATGATTATTATCCTGGAAATAAATGCCTCTGGTTGTCTTAAAATATACGAATTTCAGCATGTCTCTTTCAAAACTTGGATTATCTCAAAGACTTTACTGAAAGTCAAGAGTACCTCTGAAACAGGGATTCTGTTAATCTTTTCTAAGGAGTCTCCTTTTTGATCTGCTGCAAGTGTACTTTCCAAACACAAGGTTTGATCATTTTAACCCTTTCTGCTGACAACCTCAGCAGATGGAAGTGGCAGTTTACTGTAAAGAGAGAGGAGAAAAAGCAAGATGCATCTCAAGAAGGCAGGACTGCTTCTGACAGAACCTGACTGATGTTTCAGTCTTACTAATCCTTGAGGTATTATATCCCACTAAGCTCCATCTTGTACACAGACGTGATTTTAAACATGTTCTGTGCAAAGAAAAAAGCAGATTAACTATCAGTTGCATAAAGATATGGTCAGGACACCTCAAAACATTTTAACTCTATCCTTCCTCTAACCCCTGTCTGTTATTTTTTAAAATTATGTTATTTAACAAGACATAATAATAGCGTTACCATTTTCATCCATTAAGCAGCTGGTAGGTGTCCCTCCCTTCTGCAACAGCTTCACACCAGCCATCTCTGCAGAAGACCCTTTATCACAGGCCATAGAAGATCTAGCTACCTTAAAACTTTCCCATTATTCAAACAGTAGTACAAACAGGAGCTCTTAAAAATTAAGGTGTCACTGGGACACTCAATAGATAGCTACGCATCCATTGTACTTGCAAAACCAAGTTTCAGTTCCAAATACAGGGTAGTGTTGTCACTTATTGTCCACATGCAGAACTAAGCTTTTCTGCACTGACTTAGCGTGAGACTAGGTCTCTTCTTTTGTCCCCTTCCCACTGGGCCCCCAGTCACACATTTTTCTGAAGTCTTCAAACATTTCTCCTGAAGAAGGGTAAGATGCATATTCTGTAATATCATGTAGAGTTAAAAAAAAAAGGAAGCAAAAAAAAAAAAGAAAAAAGATTATCTGTCCACCACCATTCAAAAGCAGAAGCAACACCTCATCTTTAGACCCCAGCGGAACAATTAAAACAGGCTGATCCAAACCATCACACCATACCAATTGCAGGGCTACCAGAAACAAAAGCACTGACCATCCAGATACACACTGAAGCCAGTTTGGTACCTTTGAGACAAACAAAAAAAACAAAAACAAAAACAAAACAAAAAACAAAACCAAAAAAAAAAAAAAAACAAAAAAAAACACACTGAAAAATCATCACTGAAAGGTGAAATTCTTTCTTTTGGAAGTAGAATTGCTTAGTGAGACCTGACCCACCCAGCTTTCCACTTAGCAGGTGTGGATGCACAGTATTTCACAAGGTAAAGGGCACACTTGATGCTGAAAGGCTTCCCGGATATGCCACAGCCCTCTTGGTCACTTTAATAAGGCAAACCTTAATCATTCCAGCGTTACCTCAAAATTCAGTCTTGTTCTTCTAACAGTGGCCACACTCTGCAGGGGCAAAAGAAGAAAATGCATGCAAATAATTTCTTAAAAGCTTTCTATTATTCATAACCATCATTTAGTTTTGTCCAAGTTTCAGCTGGCTGCCTTTTAGTCCCATGAAATGGTTCTATAGAATGTTTCATTCCTACAAGCTGCAGGACAGCTTACATAGAATGCCAGCCTGAGTTACTCTATGAATCAAGTTAATTGAAAGCTTCTGAGTAGGATTTTGTGCACTACAAGGTATATCAAAATTCTTGCCAAGCAGCTCTTTAAAATGTGTGTATTAAAGAGCTGCTTGTCAGGGAATTTAATTTAGTTTTTGGACAAAGCAAATTAATTATGCTAAAAATAAAGTCTGATCCTTACAACATATGTATTACTTGGGATTACTACATGTAACACAATAGGTTACTTTAGAGCATTCTGTTCTCTGCTTTAAAGCTATTGCATAAGACTATTTTAATAAAAAATATTCCAGTGAAAGAACAGTTAGTAATGAGGTGCTGACAATTGAATCTGCATTCAGGGATTGCATCGGAGTGCCAAGTCCACTTTTACAGATGCACTGGTTAGCTATCCAATAGATGTCTTCGAGGCAAGTAAAACCAATATATTTTGGGTCACATTTGGCAGCAGAGATAGATGAGACAAGTGAAAACATTTACCAAGAACACATCTGAAGTGTGTTTTTCTTATTAGAGAAATGTAAGAAAATAAACCCAGATACCACGGAATGCCAGGAATTCCCTCTCCTCAATGTTTTTGATTTACAAGGACACTTTTTGGTAGGACCCTTTGACCTCCCTTCTTCATTTACTGGCCTAAAGCCTTGAGTTACCAATGCAACCTCTTGACTAGGCCATTTTGGAGGCTTAATGTACAGGAATACGTCTTCATCACAGAAGGAAAGACAATCCCTTCCATAAGTGACTCAGTTACCACAAAAATCGCTGTTTATGAAGTCTTATGGCATAGACTAGTTAAACCAGTCAAAGATACTTGCTTTATGAGTTGAGAACAAGTATTCAAGTATAGACTTGGAGATCTAAACTAAATAGTAAAAAAAAAAACAATCTGAAGCAGACCTTCCATCTTAAAGATGGGTTGTTTCAACATGCAGGGCCAGATTCTCTGCTAGCATGTTGGTGAAAGCAAATTTAGATCAACTTGAGGGCTTGGTCCTACATATCTTCCTCATTCTCCTCTCTTACTTCAAAGTAACATATTTGTCATAGTTTCAATGCAAACCTACAGCCCTAGATTCTTCAGATCTCATGCAAACCTAATATGGGCAATTCTAGCCTTCAAAACCAAACTGACAGCTATTCAGAAAGAATAAAGCTTCAGCCTCAGGCTTTCATTTTTATAACCATTTCCATACTCTGGTTGATCTGTCAGAGAATGAGATAAGGACTTCTGTCTGCATTGCATATATTTACCCCGTGTTCTGGATATCTTCTTACAACTCCTTCCTGATACACTTCTGCTTAACATACAATGAGTAAGGAGAGCAGAATTTTGTCCTAATCCAAAGTCTATGGATTTTTGGTGGCTTCTTGTAGTCATTCAGTATTAGCACTGCACCTTCCTCCTAAAAAGGGCTTGTATAAGACGTCTGTTGGGTGCTGCCTAATTCCTCTCCTCCTCCACATTCCCTCCTCACCATCAAATCAAGTGTATCATTGCTGGTATCTTAACGACCTGTGCAAAAAGCCATGACATATTCCCCTGTCCTTAATAAGAACTGTAGCTTTTTCTGTTGATTTCCTTTTTCTGAGAGGTAACCGGAGCTCGAGCATCCACGTGCAGTGTACACATTCAGTGTGCATTCTGTGGCCGTTTCCAGTAACTGGAAACGACTTGACACTGATTTCTTCTTCTGGTTGCTTAATTCAGATAAGTAGTATAGTTGTGGAGATTTAGGTATGGCCATAAAACTTTTCTCTCCCACAGCGAATGGGAATCTTTCCCAGCTGAAGATCATTTCAGAAAACACGCTCACAATCTATGGAAATGAAGTGGTGCTGGGTGTAGCACAGTCATCCAGAGCCTGCAGAAGGACTGGTTCTGGGACACAGGTCATCAGGGCATAAAAACTGGCTTGGTTTGGTCAATTTTCACAACCACTTTGGAAGCTCTGAGCAGCTATAAAGCAGTAAAACCCATCTCAGCCTCAATTTGTTACACTTCAGGAAAACAAGATGCACAAATTGAGGTGAGCACTGGAGCTGGGCATTATGAAATCAGAATCCAAAGATCTGCCATATCTAAACAGAAGCCACGTAGCCATGCTAAATAACAGAAGAGCAGGCTAGATTTTTGGATCAATTATTAAAAATAAAATCAATAGCTGTATAAATATATATCTGTATAAAAACGATAGAGTATTTCTCTGTGCACAGATTCTGTCTACTGTCCAGAGTAAAAGCGTATTTAAGTTCTGCCAGGTAAAGAGCTCACTTTGCACAAATTTTAGCCTTGGTAAGCTTGGATTCCCGTTTCATATTAAGTTTGGAATCCTAAAAGAATCCAAGCCATGTAGTCAAAACTTGCAACCATACCCGTTGCCAACAGATAATACTGCTTCCTTCCCAAACACTGATTCATTATGTGAATGAGCAGCTCTCATTTGTTTTCTCATCAGACTATTATGGCACATTTTTGTCCAGTGTAAGATACATCAGGCTTACTTTATAGTAGGAGAATGATGAACTAAAGCATCCCTCCAGGTCACTCAATCACTCTGTTCTGGCACTACGGTTGAACAGCAAATGAGTAATTCTGCAGTATGTAATAAGGCCAGTGGGTATCACTGCATTTTAAAACCTCTTTGTTGAGGTCATTCAGGAGGCAAACTTGAAGGCAGTTGGCCAAGCAGAGTGAGAACTAGTCTTGGAACAACCTCACAATATCAGCCAAAGCAACTGTTACTGGGAGATCATACTCTATATAACAGAAGAAAGATCCAAGCTCACTGTGGAGATTTATAAAGCCTACTTAGACACAGTTGTTACACTGCTATTGAACTCTGAACATATCTGCAGGAAAAAGCACTGTGGCCACACCAAGAGACAAGCAATTTGCAAACTTACAGGAGAGAAAAAGAAACTCCCAAGATTCCAGACAAAAGCATTAAGGTAACAAAAAAAGGGATGTGGGTTTCAAAAGAAATGCTGCAGCCAGCCAAAAAGAACACCACCCCTAAGCAACATAAAGATCTTCCCTTTCTGTCCTGACTACAGACATCAGCAGTTGCTCTTTCTGATCAGTTGATCAGAAAGATCAACTGATCAGAAAGAGATTTGTCCTTCTTTACATCTTGCAATGAGAACAATGCTGATGGGAAAACAGTCGGAAGATAAACTAGCTGAGGGATTGTACTCACTGATTCCCTTACAGACATTAAGCTACCTTGCTGTGCTAACCAGCTGAAGATACAAGTACTCAGAGATCTGCTGATGGTTGGACAACATAGACTCATAGATCTGGGTAAGACTCAAATTTATTGTGTCTTTTCACAGGCAAAGGAAAAATATCAGAAACTTGGGACTCAATGACAGCACTCAAATAGAGATTATATTGAAAATAATGTAAACACGGGGAATCCTTCTCCAGAAAATTAAAAAGATGTCTTAAAGAAATTAAGTACGAAGGGTTCTTGATTTTGCCATTTTCAAATAGCAGATTCTACAGGCAACGGCATCTTTAAACTCTTGATCCTTGTACTCTGAGGATGGCTATGCAAGTGTCAGAAGGCCCAGGAGAAACACTGAATTATGGCTGAAAACTTTCATTAGTAAGCCTGGGTAGCCCAAACAGTGCAGTTAGAGGTCCTCAAAGCACAAGGAACAAAGCATTGAGCAGTTCAGCTTCCCACAACCCCCAGAAGTCCTTTTTGTGGGCTGAGAGACACAGATAAGAACCATGTAGCTGATGCAGAGAGCTTGTCAGCCCAATTCAATCTTTATCTCAAGAAAAATAAGCTTCAAACTTCCTCTTATCTAGAAGACAACTTCTAAGGCTTCCAAGGCCTGCCGTAACACAGAAGATTAAAAAAAACCATGGCACCTCTTTGGTCACATGAAGAACCCTCATGCAATTCCTCTGCCAGTTACTTCAGCAAACGCACTACTCCAGCAAGGCGAGGCTCTGCAGAGCGGCAGCTAGGTCTTCTAGCAATGCTGTACTTTACACAGGGCAGGCGAGCCAGAGGTCTTGATCTCTTCCCAGAATTTTCCACCCTCGGCACACCCCTCTCACCCCTTCATTTTTCCATTTCAAGGAGGTCTCGCGTTGAAAGGATCCAGGCAAATACACATTTATTGTAAGATACAATAAATCTTATCAGCTTGTTCATCTTATCCTGTGGCAACAGTCAATTATGTTCATTTGATTTGGGCTGGTTTGAAACTGAACAGAAAGCATCTCCTGGAAAGCTTGTCTTGACTGACAAACTCCAGAAGCTGATGCAGCCAGGGCTGCTGTTATTCTCAAGAAGACGCCTTCTGAAAATTCAAACAATAAGGAAACTCTGAATAGGCCTCAATATGCTTTGAGCCTGTCTGAGTAAAATGAAGTGGTGAGCAGGAAGACTACCAGTCCAGGAATGTGGTGGCCTTTGGGGTTGCTGTGTTTGTGGCATTCCTGCTGCCTGATCCACGGCTTAGATAAGCGTCTCCTGGCTGAATGCTTTGCCAAAGAGGCAAAAGCCCTGTAAAGTCCAATTCATCTCTCTGAAAATGGACTTCAGTGGCACAGCATGAGTCCTTGAAGCACAGGGCTGGGCTGCAACTTCTCCTGTCATCGGTGAAGGAAAATTTCAGGCTTTTTAATAATTCAGATATGATGTCTGCTTTTCATAAACCCTGCAGTTAAGACCTCCTTTTCTCCATAAAAGTGCTGCTCGTTGTGTTCAGAAAGGCAGCTAGGAAAAGGTTGCAGACAGGCGATGTCTTTTTTTTGTTGTTTGTTTGTTGGGTTTTTTCATCTTGAAGGGTGTTAAGTTTTGTTTTAAAGCCATCCTCACAGCAGCGCACGGCAGCAGAGGTGGAAGGCCAGGTCCCGAGGGGGCAGGAGAAGGCAGCTCTCGGCAGCAGAAGCTGGAGCGGTGATCTGGGGGGAGGGACAGGCTGGGACAGCCCCCACAGCACCCCACTGCTGCTGAACCACCACCACCACCACCACCAAACGGGGGCAGATCCAAAAGCGATTGCCAGCGTGCAGCTACTCCTCGCCCCGTCTGAAAGGGCCTTGCCATCCATTGTTTTGGTTTGCCCTTCCTCCTCCGCAAGACTCTCAGTGGATATGAAGCAATATAGTCATGTCATCTGGATTTTCTTACTGTGGTATTGTTTCCTCTTTAATATTAACATTCCAGAAAGGAAAATTACTCTTAATTTATGCCATAAACTTCCAGCTCATTCAAGAATAACACTGTCCCAAATTACCTTCTTATTGCAAGATTTTGTAAACTTCTGCATGCAAAGATCTTGTGGGTGGTTGTTTTTTGGTTGGTTTTTTTTTTGGTTGTTGGGTTTTTTTTTTTACTTTAAATTAATATCTACAGCTGGCATAAAGGAAATACTTAAAAAATAAGATTTAAAATGCCACAACGGTCCAAGAACCATCCCCCCAAAGCTTAATTCTTAATTAATTCTGTGTTAAGAAAAACATCACTCTGATATCCTTCAGATGCTTGTTCCCCAGTTAAAAAATAAAAATAAATATATCGAGAATAGAATCAGACATTCAAAAAGAAGTCTATTATCCAGCTTAAAAGGAGACTTTAATCTCCTCTCCAGTTTTAATTCTCACTGCTCTTTACTTCGCCATGCAAACACAAATAATCTTTTATTTTAAATTCACATCATACATAATTGTTCAAAGAATACTGCAGTGGTGTGTTTTCATAGAGATCATTGGAGCAGCTGTCCTACCAGCCCACAGGAAAAGGGGGCCTGTGGGATACAACTCAAAACAGTCTCCTTTCTCCAGTGTAACAAAGCACTGGAGGTAGGAGTGGGAAGGACACGATATCAAGGAAAGGGCAAATGGACATGCTGCCTTCAATTGTCCCAACACCTTAATTCCCCACATAATCATTTATGCAATTATTTGTACCCTCCCCCAAAGACCAGAACCCATGGATTTTCTGCCATGTGGTCTGCAAACTTGCATCCCGAGAAACTCCCTGTTCTATTGGTATGAAAAATAAGCTCCTTGACAAGGACTAGAAGAGGCAACAAGAGTGGAAAGAAAGTGACCTGTCGAAGGTCACACTGCAAGCTGACAGCAGAACTAAGGACTGGAATATGAGGCCCCTCACCTCACAGCCCTCCTCTATGCTCACGGCTGTTCAAAGTCCCACCAGTACCAGGAGAGCACTGCATCATCACATCACACCCAAGAACAAACGTGTGGCTGGAGTAGGGCTTTCTTTTACATCCAAACTGTAAACTTGTAAACAAAAGTACTAATCAGTCCAAAATAGGAATAACAAACTCAAAATTAAGGAAGAATGGAAGAAGTCTCTGGTTTTCAATTGCCATTAACATGAAACATTGAAATTCTATTATTACATCTCCAGGAATGCTCTCATTTTCACCCAACTCCCCCAGCACACCTCTTTCCACCTCTCATACAAAGGCCTAAGGAAAGATTTTGCGAGTGCCATGTTTCAGACATCTGGCCTGCATATCAATGCTTTCTGCATCACACCCATCAACATGATCACCTCATTCTGAACTTGTCATCCCCCCCAGCCCCGCAGTGCAAATCCAGATGATTTAGTGGCTCCATCTGCTTTGCCAAAGTGCCCAGACACCTCAGCTGCATTGCTCATCAAATCGCTTCAGGTGTTCGCAGCCCAAACGTGACGTGTGTTACATTACAGTTCTGCATCTTTCTGGAAACATGCTTGCTGCAAGAACCCTGTGGTTCTTTCTCTATTGCATTAAATACATACATATTTTAAACAAAAATCTCATCTTTTTCTGAGATTTTTAACACCGCATTCAATTCCAAGAAGCTCACAAACTCCAAAGATTGGAGAAAGGAAGAAGGAGTGGGGAAAAAAGGCCAAAAATCTCTATTCAGCATGTTCTTGAAATGTGTATAAACAAATTAAATATTCGGTTTATTCAGCAAAATACGAGAGCACATCAGAAGTGTTCCTGGGTAATAAAAGAGCAGATTAAAAAAAGAGCAAACAAGCATATTTCTTCAGTTACCCACAGTTCAACATCACAGAACCCTCTATTTCTTGTTCTCACACAGCACAGACCTATGGCCAAGGTGCAGGCAGACGAATGCTGATTTGATGCTTCAAGGAGCCATGGGGCCTCCACACGCTTCAGCTTCCAGCTTACAAGAGATCAAAGCCAGAAAAAGACAAACCTCCATCAAGATAAACCCTGACAGCAGGATGCTTCCACGGGATAAAACACCAATCTTAAAAACACAAGATAGGTGCTTGGATTAAAAAAAATGGCCAAAAATGTTATCAACTGGACAGGATGATGGCTCACAAACATGGAGAGGTTCACCCAAGCAGACAAATCTTAGAAGCCACTGCATGTACTCTCAAAATCAGAAGCTGAAATTTGGAGGAATTCCTCCAGAAACAGCATGTGGGTTATCAAACTACAGAGACCAGCAAGAGAGCTGCAATCAATATACTTTCTTTAAATTTCCTCTGCCATTAAGCTTTCACTACAATTCCCACTTCTATTACGCATCATTTATTTGAAAGGACACGGTGGCTATCACTTTTCTTAATCAGAAACCGGCATTTCTGGTCAAGAGTGGACATCTTCACTTTCATGTCCATAAATGGTTTCATTTTTTAATGTGCATCCATCTGCACATAAAAAAAAGAAATAAAATAATTTGACACGATTCTGAAAAAGCATACCTCTCAACTAACATTCACACAGGAGCTGCAACATGTCAGTGACTACAGTAGGGCAAGCAATTGCTCCACAAGGTTTTTGAGGCTTCTAAGACTAATAAAATTAAGAACTCTAGAAAAAATATATTTCTTTTTAAAAGAAATTCCCTTCCTCACAAAGACAGCACCTTCGAAGTACAGTAACTTAAGCAGCATGTGGCATTTACATTTTCATCTAAATCTTTAAAGTAGTCCATTATTTCCTTAGATTTGAGAAAAGAATCCTGCTTTATTTCACCACACCAGCCATAAATTATTCATTAATTCTGTTTGCTAACTCTGTAACTGAGCCCAGATGTTTCTGCTGGAAAGGCATTCCATAGAAAAAGTTAAATATAGCAAGCTGTGTGGAAGGAGCAGACCTCTCTCTCCCTACCACAGCCTGCTCAGATACTACTTGAGAGAAAATAATGAAAGCATTTGAAAAATATTCTGAATATGCAAGTCTGTGAAATACCAGAGTTTGATCACAGAATTTCACATTAAAAAGCCCTCGCACATTCCATTTGGGTGTAGCTGAAGTTACTGGGAAAGGTGCTGGCACTTTCACTCGCCAGAGTAAACAGAAAATTTACAAGCAGAGGAACACTCCTTGCCATGCATCATTTACAAATATAAATCAAGACTTAAGTTTTCAATTACAAGAAACACTTCTGAGCCAGCTACCAAGGGCAATAACCATGTTGATGAAGAACTGAGAGCATCCTATGGAACTGACATGGAAACTTACTGGTGGGAATTTTAAATCCATTTCAGTGCCTTGGAAAAAAACTTTAGCCGTTTTACACTAGCAAAGATGATTGATGCTGACATTTATAATCCAACACTAAGAACACGCTCCTGCTGCACAGAATAGAAACTACCGCCTTCAGCCGCCCATTCAGACGCTGTTATGGTTTCTAAGACTCTTCAGCAGTTGTCTTAAGCTGGCTTGGAAATGCCTTTTTTAAAATTAGAAACTATTCCAAATCATTACGCAGATGGAGGAAAAAGTGGAAAACGCAGGGTTGAATATCACAGAGCCACATTATTTGGAGTTTGGAGACTATTTTCAGGCATGCAACACTTCTTCAGTTGTGAACAATCATCACAGGAGAGATTTTCAGAACTCATCTAGTCCCCTTGCTCTGCTCCAAGGCAAGATCAAGCCTATGTAAACCACTATTCCCCTAACCTGTTCCTAAAAATGTCCAGTGTAACAGATTCTGTAAGATGACTTGGAAGAGGGAGGGTATTTTGGGGAGGCTGTTCTAGACTGGTGTGGTAATGACACCACTGCTTTGCTAGCAGGTATCAGCTGCCGTCATCCAACTTTGCCACACTTGCACCTTGGAACCAAATCCCGTTTTTTTTAACCATTTGTGTCCATAGGGGACTTAGCAAGATATGTTCTCTAACTGTACTGTTTACAGAGGGAACCTTCCCACTAGCTAGCAGACAGGAAACAAATCTCAGTGTATATACTATTAGCCATCTTAGAACACAATAAAATTCTGCTGGCTATTCCTAAAAACAAGAGTATATGACTTAAGTCATCATTTTATGTCAGTAACTTTAGGAATAATGGAGTCAACAGGTCAACAATCTCAGGGCAATCAACATCTAATTTTTTCCTAGTCCATGATGCCAGAAATTTTCTTTATTTCTGGTAGCTACTCAAAATTAGCACAAACAACAGCTGCCACAGCACGTCCACCAAAGGCAATGACTTCATGTTGCTGTGTAGACAGATCTTAAGGACATCTCACTTCTGCTTCAGAGATTAGCTGGAAAGCAGCCAATGAGAAGAAAACCAGAACAAATTTTATTTAAGTTAGTCATCCCAGCAGCAACCTACAATTGAGTTCACCTATATGAGGAAATGTTTCCTCTCCAACTGAGAGATGGAAGATGACAAAGGATCTGGAGGTTCTCAGAAAATAAAGGCCATATGTTGGAACAGTGGAAAGTCTTCTGTGAAATCTTGGGAGGGGGGGACAGGGGGTAAGATGGAGAAGAGGGAGTGCAGGTGTGAAGTACCAAAAGGACTCAAACCAGAAGAACAGAAACTACATTAGACAGCCCATCTTGAAAACCCCTTTTCTAATATGTGGGGGGAACATTATAGCAAAAGAGAAAGAACTTTTAATCTCCTTTGCACTGCATGAATTTCTAGAGCACCGCTGAGCAAATTTTTCTGTGTGTGGAGTGAAACCAACACCTGGTGTATTTCCTGGTTTATGCATGATAACAGAGGCTGCAGGAAAGTTTCAGTTCAGACAACTAAATTTGGGACGTGAAACATCAAATCTGATGCACTTTACAAAGTCTTAGCTACAAATGATACATAGCTAAGTACAACTGTTCAAAGTTACTGCGTTTAGGTTGTCTCTAAGGAGAAAACAGACCCTCATGAAGCTGTTTAAGGAGAAAACAGGCCCTCATGAAGCTGTTTATACATAAATTTGTGCCTAATTACCTTTTTCCAAAGAAAACAGGAATAAAACCTTAAGTTAACAGGTACTCTAACAAGAATTCAGCATGCAACTCACTTATAAAGAGAGGTTTCTGGGAAAAGGAAACCGCACTTAAGACCTGCCTGGTTTATAAGAAATGTGACAAGGAAGAATTCTTGATATTTAATCTGTACTGATTTCATTTACAGTAATCTACAGCAATTTTAACTACCCAAGGGTCCTGAGAATTTCCCAATTTTGTGAGTCTTATCTGGCCCACTCACTTAAGCACACATATAGAAGATTATATTCCAGCAGAATAAGGACCAGATGAGGTTTTGCTGTAAACTTGATTATTAATCTTTTTTAAATAAAAGACTTGTTGTCTGTTCATTTTCTCACAAAGAGATAACAAACATATTCAACATGTTAAAACAAACAAAAGCACCACACAAAAAACCACAACAACACACATACACAAGAAGAAAAAAAAAAAAAAAAGAAGAAAAGAATGTTTACTTTGGTTGTGCTAAGCAGCCAGGTGCTATAATACTGCAGGTTTCATCTGCAGTCTGCAGTGCTGTAAGTTCCACCATGTTAACCATCACATCAGTCTTGTGGCCAGGAAGTTTTGGAAGCACAGAAAGTATCTTCTCTGCAAGATTGTCACCATGATGACCAACTGCACCTGGGGAAAAAAAGACCCAAAAACTGTCAGGTACATAACTAGAAGAAAACATGGAAAAAAAAAAACAACCAATAAAACCCACAAGGAATTGAGAACAAAATAATAACCACCTGTTTTGGAGAGAAGGACATTTGTAGTCATGACATCAAGACCACATTTAGCTTTGCAAAGATATTTTGCTGAAAAAGTACTATTAATTTCTGGCATGTCTGAAATTAAAAGCGTTGATAACATTTCTGAAAGATTCGTTTCAAAAACCAGAAATTAGACATGGTGCTACAACTGTTAGATATTCACTGATTTTGCACTTAAACATGCAAAAAAGTTTTCTCTTCATAAGTCACTAAACAAAATTTGCAATGGTTACTGGAAAAAGCTGGCAAACATATATATATATATAATTTGCAAGTGAGTATGTATATATTAACTTTCCTGCCTAATAGGACTGTGCTTAAAAAGGCTGGATGCGAGTTGCATACATAGCTACCCAGATGGGCTAGCATAATATTAAAATAAGCAATTACTAACAACATGCCACCATCTGGGTCATTGCTTCTCTATAGCTGCAGGGCAGCTCAGGTGAAACCAACACAAAGTAACTAACCAACCCATGTTACAGAGAATAAAATGTCAACTTGACCGTGTTCCAAGAGAAACTCCGAATTCCAGTTGGCACATTTTCTTCAATTCCTCTTATTTCATGCACACATGCTCTTCTTTCCATTGACAAATTCTCAACACAGGCACTATAACCAACTTACAGATTATTAAAACTGTGAGCCAAGACAAAGTAAGAAAACCATGACACGCTACAGATGAAAAAGTCAGAGAGGGGGACCAGAAACCTTGTTGCCTTTAAGTCAAGAACAAGTTGAAAGTATTAGTATTCTGACACCTTAGCTACGATTCAGCTGTCACCACAGGGCTGGACACCAGTCCTCAGCTTAGCATTGTTCTCCTGGATTTACTCACAGGAGAACAGGGACTTCTGAAGCTACCTTTGAGAGGCAGGAAAAAGATCTTTCAGGCTATGGTCCCACTCCATCAAAGTCTGTCCACATGGCACCCTGTCTTCTCTCACTTTTCATAATTTCCAAGAACAGAATAGGTCCAGTTCAGCATCTGAAGCAGCTTCACGTGCTCCATATACCCAAACAAGGCCCTTACATCAAGAACATTAGGGGAATCAGATTATTAACTGCTCTTGGATAAGCAGAAGTCTGTCACCAGCAAGCCTACAGTAGCCAAGTATCCATGCGGTAAAACCACTTCAGCTATTCTGAATTGTAGAATAAGTTGAAAAGAAAAGCAAGGACAAAAAGAGAGGAGAAAAGTCAAGTCAAACTCCATCCTGGCAATGCCTCTATCCACAGAAAGCAAGGAAGGCACACATGTCCAGCATGTGATGGTACTGTAATGTGGACACCTGGCCACTCAGCTGGATTGAGATTAACAATTTGTTTCACCAGAGATTCTAATAGTCACAGAATGACAGCAACTTTCCTTTCTGCCATCCTCAGACAGACTTAAACCACTGAAATACAGATGAAAGAAGCTGGGTTGTCTTTGCAACTCCCTTAGCCATCTGCTCTCCAAAATCCCTACATTCTTCTTACTAGGTCAGTCGCTTGTCAGCCACAATGCAGTTATCAACGCTTGCAAAGTTGCAGACATGGAAAACAGATGGTAGTTTGCTGAACCTCCACCCCCACACACTGGAAGCAACGTCTATCTCTCCAGACTTGCTGCACGCAAGCAACATTCAGCTAGACAACACATTTAGCTAAACTGAAAACACCTCAAATGCAAATAAATCCAAATTATTAACATCTCTCCTTTCTCTTTGGCATAGGAGGAACCGTCAGTGTACTTGAGTTGCTTCCATCATCTGCCAGCATCACCACAGTCTCATTCCCACAGCTGCTACTCCTTCGAAACACCCACTGGTCCGCAGGTGCTAATGGGTTTTGCTGTGCCTCTTCAAATGAATCACAAAACATATCCTGGAAGTTAAAAAAAAAACAACAACCACAAAAAATCCCAAACAACACTATCTCCCCCGACCAACTACACAAATCAACCAAGACTGGAAAGACAGACCTCATGAGACTAGGACAGGAAATCATGGGGAGTTAATTTTCAATTTCACTGCCTTCGGCAAGGTGTATGTGACTGGTTTGCATCCTCTCTCCTCATCACTGTTGAGGACAATCAGCAGGACACTCAGCAGCTTCCCATAGCCAACTGTGTTCAAGGAAGCTGGCAGTTTTTAATGCTGCCAACCTCCACACAGGTTGGGTGTTAAAGTGATGAGAAGTTACCTGACCACTACAAAAACAGAAGTCTTCAAGTCAGGCTAATATCCAGCCTTCAGGATACAGGAAATCTTATGTATCACACTATTCTAATTTTACTTTTTCTTCTCATTAAGAGTTACAAGTTGAAATACATGACATTTGATGTAGGCTGTAGCTAGCACAATTGGCAAAGTCAACTTTAATAGCAGCCAGGAACTGATTAACTACGCCTCCCCTTCCCCACAAAAGGCATCAATGACACGCATACAAGAAAATATTTTCCCAAGTCCATTACCAGGCCTGTATCACATCATTCGTACACCAGTTCTATGTTCTCTTACTGGTTCTGTCTGAGATTTAAGGGGCAATTGCATATAACAAAAGCAACACGAGACTCCGGGCAATGGGAAGACTTTAAAAGTCAGTCACTAAACACGAGGAGCTTGAGTTAGAAAGCAGTTCTACAAAGGCACTGCTCACCAGACAACAACTAATGCAGCTAATTTCTACTGGGAACTTTTCCCTCAATCAAATTTTAAATATGTCTGTGTGCACCAAAACAGCATGCAATGCACATCTTGTCCCCACTATCACGCTTTCCTAGTATCTGCTGGTTTAACTACTTTGTAGATTAGTTCAGGACTGGTAATTTTGGAAAGATACATGGGCAAACCCATCCCAGTTTTCATGATGTTTCAACACCCCACACTCCTCTGATGCTTTTCTGGGAAGACTTTACACTAAAGGACTCTAGTGAGACAGTTGCTGTTGCTGTGATGCAACTTTCTTAGGCAATGCATCCTTGGTGACAACAGGGTTTAAAATACCAGAAGGCAGAAATGTTTATGCCCATTCCCTTGAAAGAAGCTGGATCTTTGGCGCTCCAGTTCCAAAGCTTATCAATGTTTTGCCAAATTCCTTCATCTAGGGTTAGCTTAAGTTGACCTCATTAAGAAGTACTGAAAAGCAGCCTGTTCTCAGGAACTATCGTGCAGCATTCACTTCTACGTTGACAAAAGAGAGAGCTACGTTCTCCTTTGTACATACAAAGAAACATTTAAGTAGGCAGTTATCTGTCCCACTATGCCAGCTACTGAATCTTAAAAAAAACAAACAAAAACAAGAAAAAACCCCTACCAGATCTCCTCCTCAAAAAGCCAAACAAACAAACAAAAAACCCAACAAAAAAACTTGTCACCCATCAGTAGGAGCACAGAATCCCAGAGCCAAGCACAGCAGCATCTAAGTACTACCATAGAAATATGACAGATTCCCCATCTCTCACAGCCAGCTATTGCAGCATACGTAAAGAGTAATAAATTTGGAGATAAGAAACACTTTAAGCATCTGCTCAAGGCTCGTGTAATTTCCAAGTCCCCTGCACTGACCTGGCCACCTGCAGGTTTTTTTAAATAGGCAAAACTCATGCCATCTATTTGCTTATCTCTACAAAGCCTCTATAACCAATTTAATGTCTGAAGCATTTAAAAACCCTACTATAAAAATGTGTGTGCCTATTCCACAATAGCAGAATATGTACAAACCACACCACAGCAGAGGCTGCACCACTTGAATATTTTCAGCTGCCATCACTCCTCACAGCTGCAGTCTACAACCTCAACTGATCATAATAAATTAAACAACAGTTGCCTCCTGTGTCAAAGCCACGGCCTGCTTCATAGAATGGGGACTACTGTACTCTACAGACCTCAGTATTTATGTTTTCAAGGTCTCAGCTTATATGCTATGGAAGGAAAAAACATGGGATTGTTTCCTTTAAAAAAAGGTTAGTGTCAATCCAACAGTCAGTCAACTTGGAAGATGCTGCAATCAAAAAGGGCGTAAGTAAAGCACTCCAAATGGGAAACATGACAGATGCAACCAAAGAAATAGACAGCTACAAACAAACAGTTTAAAACAAAAATAATCAAAAAGAGCTCTTAGTCAGAGCAAGACTACCAGAAAGGCATGAGCCTACATTAGTCTTCCCTCTCCTCCTCCTCTATGAAGGGGATTATGCAGTAGGACAATTAAGGCACACCACCACTTTCTCACTGCTATAGCTGCTCTCAGGAACTGAAAGGGAGTAGTATCTACACTCTGTCGATAAGCACCTGAACTGTGCTTTTTTGTATCTACTAAAAGGCTGAAAACATTACAACCAGCACAAAAACGTGATGCAAAGATGATGCCTGGCTGCCAGTGAGGGAGATGATACAGGATGTTAAACCCAAGTTCACAGCCTTGTCTGTGGGGAAACATTCCTGTGATTTTGACTGATACATCCAAAACTGCTAGAAGATTAAAGTGCTGCTGCAGACAGCACTGAAATACCAAAAATACTCACACAAAGGTTATTATTCAAAACTACACATTAACTGTGCTGGCACCCTCCTGCTATTCATTCTTCTCTGTCTTTTGCTCACTGTATTCCATTTCAAGATCACCTGCATACAACAGTGGCCAAGACCTCACTATTCCCTGCACTTACAACAGCACACATTCCAAATGCTGCAAAGCACCAAGAGTCTGGAAAAAAGAAATGCATCAAGCTGTTCTGAACAGCAGTATCTGACAGATATCAATGAGATTACAAATGAAAAAGGAAATCTATGAAGCTGAAAAAAACCTGCTTCATAAAAGGTATGAATGCTGGCAAGGTGCTGACTAAAGAAGTATCTGGAAGGATCACAGGGCATCACAATGTAAATATTTAGGGGCTTAAATAGGGGAGAAAAAGAGAGGAATTCAGGTGCCAGAGTTAGCTCTGACTTTAACCAGTGTAACTTATCAGATCACCACTTTTTAAAGCAAAGGTAGTGAACTCTCAAACAGTAAGTAGGCAAACAAAAGCAGCGCTACACATATAAACAGATTAGGGACAGCATCAGTGGCAGAGTTTTATACAATCCAAATTCAAGAAGTGAGCACAAAGTATGAAGCCAGCAATCTACCCAGGGCATAAAAACATGCCCCATCTTCTGGGGCAGTGGTTCCTCCATAAGACTCTACGCTGCAGAGACCCGCAGTATCCACATCATCCCCAGCTGAAACCATGCCACTGCAGTGATGGCAGCAAAGGCACAAAAAGAAGCTCCCTGCCACAGCTCAGCTGAATGCTGTGCCATACAGGACAAAAAGGAGAATTGTTCATTTTAATTCACTATTTCCTTCTCTATTCATTAAATACAGCATGCATTACGTCATGCTGAAAACACACAAAAAAAATAGATTATAAAAGGTATTCAATAGAGCTCAATCCAAATTTTAGACTAATAGCTCAGAAAAGATTCTTTGCTTCATGGAACCCAGAAAGATAACCTAGTTAGATAGCAAGAGTATGATATCATGTCCAAAGCCTAGGAAGGCTTAAGTGAAACTGTCAATGACTTCTGGAGACATTTCTTGGTAACAAAAGAATGGTTGCATGAAGGCATCTTGGTTTCTGTTACAGATACTGAAGAGAATATATTCCTAAAAAAATGAATCCTACAATTTCTCATCTTTACTCCAAGAACTTTGATGCATCCCCTCCAAAGCTACCCCACTACAGCCCTGATGTTTTTTCCAAAAAAAAAACCACCAAACCAAAACAACCTTCTCTTACTGAAGTACAAGATCCCAAACTCACTTCCCAGATTTAAGCTGGTAACAATTATCTCTCTTCATGCCTCCTCAACAGTCTCCTTGTCAAGCAGCTCACTGTCACCCACAATTTCTACTTGCTTTTCTTGTTTTTAACTCTTCTGACCACCTGAGTGCACAAATCCTTGCCCAGTTTCACTGGTTCCCACCCCACACGGGGACTCTGCACAGTTTCATCTGAAGGCTCGTCATCTGAGTCCACACTCCTGCAGTCTTCCCAGCAATCTTCCCAACCACAGTGCAGCATTAACTGGCCAGCTACACAGCTGCTCTTCAGCATGTTGTTGACAGCTATGAAACCTATAGCAGTGCAAGGATACACAAAGCCAAAACTGAGAGGAAAAAAAAAAAGAGAAGAAAATCCAGGAACAGGTGAGCTGAGGTGCCGAGCACTTGCTATGGGTCATGTGGCAAAATTACAGTCTGAATAACGGACTATGTGCAATGCAAACAGAACCAGGCCCAGGCACTGCATGTGTGAACAGCTCTATTAATAATATGATGGGGTAAGCAAATGTAGCCGCTTCTGAGAGTTTGCTGTTTCCTCTGAAAGATGGTTATTCCAGAAGTGAGAGCCTGATACAAATTTTCTTCTGGGTCACTGGCCAAGCATTTTGCTGGTGGCTTTTTCAATCACTCTTTCCCTCTCTGCCCTTTTGTTATCACGTCTTACCAGCTTAAAAGCCTTCACCTGACTTGCAGGTTGATTACAACACCAGACATTCCCCTTCTGACAGTTTCCCAGCAGACTCTCACACCACTCTCTAAACTTCTCAACCTTTGCATCAATTCTGCATTAATTTGAAGTATTAATTTAACATATGGTTCATTCTTACCCTCATGTGCTTCCCAGAAAATGTTGTCTAAATTATTCTGTATTGTTTACGCTCAAACATAATGTTTTTCAAGTTAACAACACCAGCCATGTTCAATTATTTCACTCAAAGACTAAGTATAATGCACAGTATATAAAAATCATATATATATAGACACATACAGACACTTTCAGGCATATAGGTATAGCTAAGTGTATATATAGATGTATATCTTTTTATATAGGTATAATGCTAATGGTGAAAGGTAGGTACAATGGTAAATGCTTCACAGTAATCCACCAGGCACAGTGTGTGCAGACCATCTCCTTCACACCTTGGGATGACACACGGGCACAGCTAAGGTCTCTAGTTTGCAGTAAAGTGGGAGTGCCGGAAACAAACCCATGTATTTCCAACAGAGCCTTCTGCTTCACCCTTGGCTTCCATGACCCACTGGGGAGCAAGGATGTGCGTGCAACCTCCACAGCCATGGTGTTACACGTGGGTCCAGAGGGATGACAGCCCACACCAGCGATGGGTTTCTTACCAGCGAGGTCCAACGTCCTGTCCACGAAGACGACAGAGGCCTTGTTGGTGGCAGTCCTCCTCCGATTCCTGGCTGGGGCATAGCTGGCCAGTTCGGCGGCAACAACCCTGCTGAGGGCCCCCACGGCGAAGCTCTCCTCCCGCAGGCTCAGGGCGGTGAAGAGGGCGTCGAGGTCTCCTACCAGGGCGCGCACTGCTGCCCGCAGCTCGGCGGGCAGGGTGCCCAGCCCGACCTCCACCGGGCCGGGCCCGCTGGGGCCCGGCAGAGGCGGAAGGAGCACCTCCAGGGCGGGCAGCAGGCAGAGCTCCGCCGTGACGGGCGCCAGGAGCGGCAGGCTCCGGAGCACCAGCTCGGCGCGGCCGCCCTCGCCCATCCACCGCCGCAGAGTCTCCTCCAGCTCGGCAGACCCGCCGCCCTCCGCGTCGCCGTCGGCCACCAGCACGCAGTGCCGCGCGGTGCCCTGGCCTAGCACGCCGCGCACGGCGGCGGCAGCGGCGCCCCGCAGCGTCCCGCTCACCACAAAGACGACGCGGGCCGCGCCCGCCGCCGCCACCGCCGTCGTCTCCCCCGCCTCAGCGGGCAGCGCTCTGACGGGCAGCGCTCTGACGGCCAGCGCCCCCGCCGCCAGCAGCTCTCCCGCCCCGCCGCCGCCCCAGTGCAGCGCCTCGGCGGACACCGCGTCCAGGAAAACGACGGCCCGGCGCGCGCGGGCGAGCACGGGCTCCCAGGCCTGGCGGCACACCCGCCGCAGCTCCGGCACCGGCACCGCCATGGCGGCGGCAACCGGCAGCGCTGACAGCCACAACACACCGCACGTGCCCGGCGCGCCGCCGGCGCGGCAGGATGGCGTGGCGAGTGCGGGCTGGCTGCCCGCCGGCGGGTGGGCGGGGCATAGCGGGCGGGGCCGTCCCTCCGCCGGGACCGGGAGGGGCGGGGCCGAGCCGAGCCGAGGCTGCCCAGGTGTCTCTGGCGGCGCTAATGGCGACGGTGAGGCCTCTCCCCCGGCCTGTGGTGTGTCCCCGAGGGGCCGCTGTAGCCGGCGGCTGCCGAAGGGCCTCCCGCGCAGCGCCTCTTCTGCCTGGCCTGGGGCTCGGTCTCGCCCGGGCTTGGTCCCGGCCGGTTCTCCCGCCCAGGTCTGTCACGCCGCGAGAGCGGCAGCAGGGATACACCTCCGAGAGGGAGGAAGGCGAGGGGCTCTGCTTCTTGCTCGCAGCGCCAAATTCTGGGAAGCATTTAAATGTTTCTCTCGCGTACAGTCTGCATGCGAAACTCTGCCGCAGTCTGGAGCCCTGGCCAGTGCCAGGAGGGACATCTGAGCACTGGCAGTTCAGTTTTGCCTGACGTTTTCCCGTTTTTCCTTGGTCTTGCTCCTGGTAAATGTTAGAATAATTCAGGGTTACTATTTATGCCACTACCTCTTTTGTGCTGCATCAGTGTCTTGGTTATACCCAGAGAACAACTGTTCTGATGATACTTTATTTTAAACGTATGGCACTGGCAAGGTGAAACTTTGATCTCCGTTCTCTGTGCTATCATTCTGTATTTCTTGTGTTAGTATTAACAAATCCAGTAACTGATGAGTTAACAATGAGAAATACTCTCTTCTAATAAATGCAACTTTTATGATATACAGTTGGAGATATGTGACAAATTAATTCCATTTCTCCTGTTAAAAGGTCTTGATCTTGAAATCTGTTTCAAAGCTAACTAGGAAAAAACCCAACCAACCAACCAACCCCATAATATGCATCTACAGAAAGTTTCTTCTCCCAAGAGAATGGATGTCATGCTTGCAAACCTGTATTCTACATAGTATTTCACTTGGGCAACCTCCTTAGTACAGAATGAGGAGGATACTTTTTCTGACATAGTGGGATTATTAGCAATAACAAAAAGCTAAGCGATTTAGTTAGTTTGTTCGCTACCTTTACTGGTTTTCTCTTGCAGGTCCAGCTGGTTTTACAACCCTGGAAAACATGAGTAATGTGGAATCATCAGATTTCCAATAATGAAATGAAAAGCTCTCCTCCCAGTCTGCTCCATGCATATTCCTACCCCAATGCTCTTCCAAACTCAGACCTACATCTTTGTTCTGTTCTAATCCCAATCTGTTATTTTAACCTAAGGGCGTACAACTTTATGATACTAAAAAAATATGTGAGTTAATAGTCTTCTTGACTATTTTGGTTTGAAAAAAATGACCGCCAAGGAAGGATTGAGGATGGTTAACCACCGGGCCCCTGGGTTTATACACAAGTAGAATTACCCTCTTCTCAGATTGAATTACCTCAGAGATTACGTATGTGAGCTTTTGCTTTATGCTTGAGTGCCATGGACAAAGGCTACATATATTATGGCTTGTTGAACTCTTTAGTTACCATCTGTAGAAGGCTGTGGGTTTTTTGTTGTTTTTTTTTTTTTCCAGACATATTGTCAAAACAGCAGATGCTTTTTTAAAAAAAACAAATAGCTCTTTTACTTCATAAATCCTGTATAGAGTGTAACTGGCTCTGCCTATGCCAACATTGAAAAAAGGGATTACTGTCCCTGTGGATGCACACAAATCTATGGGACCAGATGGGTTACACCCAAGGGTGCTGAAAGAGCTGGTGGATGCGCTCGCCAAGCTACTTGCCATTATTTACCTGAAGTCCTGGCTAACTGGGGAGGTCCCAATGGACTGGAGTTTAGCAAAAGTGACACCCATTTACAAGAAAGGCAGAAAGGAGGATTCAAGTAACTATAGTTAATCTGACCTCAGTACCAGGGAAGGTCATGGAACAGATCATCTTGAGTGCTCTTACAGGCCATACAGAGGAACAACCAGTGGATCAGGCCCAGTCAGCATGGGTTTAGGAAAAGCAGATCTTGCTTAACAAACCTGATCTCCTTCTATAACAAGATGACCTGACTACTGGACAAAGGAAAGGATGTGGATGTCATCTACCTGGACTTCTGAAAGGCATTTGACACTGTTCCCTATAGATTTCTAATGGAAAAACTAGCTGCTTGTGACCTGGATGAGGATATGATCTGTTGGATGGACAGGCTCAGAGAGTTGTGGCCAATGGTATTAAATCCAACTGGAGGCAGGTCACAAGTGGCATTCCTCAGGGATCAGTGTTGGGACTGTTTCTATTTAACATCTTTATTAATGATCTTGATGAGGACATAGAGTCTACCATCAGTAAATTTGCAGATGACACCAAGTTCGGCGGGTGTGTCGATCTGCATGAGGATAGGGAGGCTCTCCAGAGAGACTGGGATAGACTGGATCGATGGGCCACTGCTAATGGTGTGAGTTTCAACAAGGCCAAGTGCCAGGTCCTGCACTTGGGCCACAACAACCCCATGCAACACTACAGGCTTGGGGCAGTGTGGTTGGAGAGCTGTCTGGCGGAGAGGGATCTGGGGGTTCTAATAGACAAGCGAATGAATATGAGCCAGCAGTGTGCCCAGGTGGCAAAGGAGGCCAACGGCATCCTGGCCTGCATTAGAAACAGTGTGACCAGCAGAAGTAGGGAGGTGATTGTCCCCCTGTACTCAGCACTGGGGAGGCCTCACCTCGAGCACTGTGTCCAGTTTTGGGCACCTCAGTGCAAGAGAGATAGCGAGGTGGAGTGGGTGCAGAGGAGGGCAAAGAAGCTGGTCAAGGAACTGGAGAAGAGATCATATGAGGACCGTTTGAAGGAGCTGGGTCTGTTTAGTTTGAGGAAGAAGAGGCTGAGGGGAGACCTCATCACTCTCTACAACTCCCTGAAAGGACATTGTAGAGAGGCTGGTGCTGGTCTCTTCTCTCAAGTAATTAGTGACAGAATGAGAGGGAATGGCCTCACGCTGAAATAAGGTAGGTTTAGACTAGACACTAGGAAAAAATTCTTCACGGAATGAGTGGTGAGATATTGGAACAAGCCGCCCAGGGAGGTGGTTGAGTCCCCATCCCTGGATGTGTTTAAACATCGCTTACATGTGGCATTGGGGGATATGGTCTAGGGGTGAACTTGTAGAGTAGGGTTAATGGTTGGACATGATGATCCCAAGGGTCTTTTGCAACCTAAATAATTCTGTGATCCAAAAGACAAAATGAGGTTAATCAGTTTAAAGATAGTGGTTAAATTACAAAACAAAATTATCTAAGTAGTTTTCACAGCTCATTTTATCCCATCTGCAAATTTACAATTACTGTGTTAGAAAAAGAACTTTATTGAAGTGTTTCTGTAAACTTGGTATCTTCTTGTGGCTTTCTGGAGTGTATCCCATGAGTTAAGATATTTACGTCGTTCACAAAGATGGCTGCTTCTGTCCACAGCCTTTTGGCTACTCAGGGCCTTGGCATAATCCTTTTTCTTCAGGTCCCAACTGCTGCTCTCCCTCTGCGCGGCAGTCAGGAGAAATCTCAAGGTGCCTTCCAAAGACTGGGACTGGTGGGAGTTTTATCTTTGAAGACAGAAGTTAAAATGCCACCTAGGCCTCGGCAGCAAAACAGGAAACAGGTTCAGAGCACCCTCTCTGTCTAGTCGGAGATAGAGGTGGGTAAAGATCTTCCTGCTAACAGTGGAAGGCTGACAACTATTTTTGGGACTTAAGCCCTCTTGTGCCAGCTTCCAATGTTCAGAATGGATTTTTATGTGACCACCAGCTCAATGTGGCATCTACTTAAAGGTTTCCCCAAGAAAAGCTGCTTTGAGGATCTGTGTTGCTGTATTTTATGAGATTTTATGTTCTACATCTACTCCTGATTTCTTTTTGTAGCATTTTCCACAAATGTATTTTCTTCCTTGTTGCTTTTGTCTGCAAAGGAAACTATTGTTCTACCTTTAATGTCATCCAGACTTGTGTTAAATGGCCAAGTAAACCAAACAGGAAGGAAAATGAAGAAAGATGCTGATGCCCAGAGGTACTATGATACAAATTTGTTTTATGAGAAACAAGTGTCTAGATGTATTTTGTGTGAAAAGCATCTTTGCTTACTACTACGAAAGTTTTATATATACTACTCTATGTATAAAAAATAGAATTGTGTGTGGAAAGCCTAGCCAATTATACCACATAAGTAATGATCTGTATACGACACCCAAACATCTAATTTCAAGGAAAAAGAATGCCTCTGAGAAGGTTTATTTATGTGAACTCCAGTGAAATGACATATTTGAAACTTTAAAAAACAAGGTTCTCTATGCAGGCAACTCAAAGAATAAGCTTCCCCCACCGACAGTTGTGATGTGTTATAATATAGTCAAGCCTCCTGGTCTGATTTTTCACAAGCTGTGCTGCTGTGACAAAAGAGTCCCTTTTTTAGTGTTTGCAAACATCCTAAGGTGTCGAAGACTCCCATTGGTACATACAACTGGTCAAAACTTGCTCGGGCCATTGTGGGTGCTTAGAGTCTCTAAACGAATCTTGCAGCTGTTAAGGCAGCATTCACAGATGTAAAGTGAGAAAATCGTCAGTAAAAATAGCTTGCTACTTCCCACCACTTTTAAAATAGAGCAATTTCTTTCACGAAATGCATAGTCACACTCCAGAACATTCACAGCACACTGTGAATTTTACACTCTTACTGGAGCTAAAAGTAAAATGAGACAATTTGTGAAGTAAAAAGATAAAATAATAATAAATAAAATAAATAAATAAATCTAGGAAGAGTTGTTAAATATATTACTTCCAGCTGGAGAGCCCCTGAGCTGAGAGCTACGGCAGGACTAGTAGCAGTAGCAGCGTGTTTATCCTGTGGTTACGCTCCCGCCGGCAGCTGCCATCAGCCGCCAGTAGAAGCACGGCACTGGACTGGACGTGTGTTTGGCCATGTCCTGCTTCGAGACACGGGCGAGGACGTCCCGGAGGAGACCGCCGCGCTGCCGGTGATCCCCGCTGAGGGGGCGGCCGGGCGCGTAGGGATGGAGAAGAAGAGCACGGGGGCCGCCGACAGCACCGGAACGAAAGGGCAACGACGAAGGGAATGGAAGGCGGCTCTCGCAAGCACGCTGCGCCTCGGAAGGCTGGGGGAGGCGCGGCCGAGGTGAGTCGCGGCGACTGGCAGCGCCGACGGGACACCGAGCGCACGGCCGCTCTCCCGCTTCCTCCCTGGTCCGGCCCGCTCCTCCCGAGGGCAGCCAGGAGGCCTCTTCGCTTCCCTTCACACGGGGCCCCCGGCCCAGGAGGGCCCCTGGGCGAGCGGAGGCCGCCAGGCCGTGCCCGGCCACGTCCCCCCGCCGCCAGCCCTCCCTCCCTGCGCGGCCAGGCGCCGCCGGGCCGCCCCCCGCATGCCCGTGCCCAGGGCGCCGCGGGGCCGGGCCGGGCCCGCTTCCTGTGCGTGTCACTCACTCGGCGGGGGAGGGGAAGCGCCGAGCAGGCGGCGGCGGTTCCTCCGCGAGCGGTAGCTTTGGCCCGGGCGGGCGCTCGCAACCCCCCCCCCCCCCCCCGGCCGCCGTCCGGTCGCGGCCTGAGGCAGCGGCGGAGGCCCGGGGCGGCGCGACGGGGCTGCCCAGCGGCGAGAGGTCCCAGCGCCGCCGGGCCCGGGCCCTCGCGTCCCGCGGGAGGCGGCCATGTCTACCGGCGAGGTGGAGCGGCTGTCGGCGGACCTCGGCGGGGCCGCCGGGGACGAGGAGGAGGAGTGGCTCTATGGCGGTACGGACCTTCCCAGACCCTCGTCCTCAGCCCACCTCCCCCGCCTTCACGCCGTCCCGGCGCTCTGCCCTGCCGCCGAGGCGGGGGGGGGTTGCTGTGCGTGGGGGTGGGTAGGCCGCGACGTGCGCCGCCTCGCTAGCCCAGTCCGCGGCTGAGCGCTCCCGCCGCCCTGTCCGGCGGCCGTTTAAAAGGGTCCCCCCATCCCGCCACCCCCGCGGCTCCTCAGTCCCCTCCTCCTGGCCGGCCCTCCGGCGGTGCCGTCCCGGGCCTGTGCGCGGCCCCCTCCCCGCCGCGGCGGTGGTCCCTGTCCCCTCCCTCGCGGGCGCTCGGCTGCCGGCCTCGGGCGCTGAAGGTGTCCCGGCTCCCGTGCCCCGGCCGCGCAGGCCGAGGCGCTCTGGGCCTCCGCGACGGGAGGCCCGCATGGCGCTCCTGCCGCAAACGCACCCCCGAGGCGGCCGAGCCTCTCCCCACTATCCACCTGCCCGGACTCCCAGCGTTGAAGTACTGAAGCGGCCTTAACCTTTCTGTAAAACTTTCTTTACAACTTCAGGGACTTTCGTTATGTTCAAATCATAATGAAACCTGTGAACTTTTTACAGACTTTTTACGAGGGCTTGTAGTGATAGGATGAGGGGTAATAGCTTTAAATTGGAAGAGGATAGATCCAGCTTAGAAATGAGAAGTTTTTCCCTGCGAGGGTGGTGAGACACTGGGAGAGGTTGCCCATGGCAGTTGTAGATGCCCCAACACTGGATGTGTTCAAGACCAGCTTGGATGGGGCTTTGAGCAACTTGGTCTAGTGGAAGGTATTGCTGCCCATGGCAGGGGTGTTGGAACTAGATGATCTTTAAGATCCCTTCCACCCCGAACCATTCTATGATTCTAATGCCCCTGTGGTGGAATTGTCAGTACAGAGGACGGTGAGGGCTCAGGGGTCTGCATCTGCTCAACTGATTTCACAATTGAAATGTTATGAAAATGTCTCACTAGTAAACTGAAGAGTTGCCTAATAATCAGCATAGCAAGATATCTGACACAGCTTTTACTCGGGGAGTTTTATTCTTAACTACTGTGTTTCTTCTTTGTTGTGGTAGATGAAAATGAAGCAGAGAAACCAGAGGAAGAAAAAACTAGGTAAGTATCTTGTCAACTGGAAATCTGTAGCATGGTTGCACAAAACCTGCATTCATTACATTCTTCCCAGCTGCTTATAAGACCACAGCACCTGCAAACACACTGGTGTCTTTGAAAATCCCCTTAAGACCGTATGTTTCGTCTCCTAGAATGACTTGGCTTTTCTGTGAAATGGTCTTGCCCGTGAAGTTGGGACACTTGAGTATCAACATTTAAACTGAAAATAACTGTATGGATGACAGTAGACTCACCGCCCCCCACCCCCAATATATCAACAGGTCTTTTGTTTCTGTAATCATTAGAGTCTTAGTAATGGATCAGGACTTCATTTGTCCTAGAAAATGTAGATATTAAAAAACAGTGTCTCCCAAAGAGTTTACAATGGAGTTATAAAAAGAGGGATATGAGGAAGCAATGGAAGATTTCCACCTAGTTTGATGTGCAGGTCACATAACACATCTCCTTAGGGTTTTGAGGTTGTTTTTTATGTAAGCAACGGACTATTTGGAAGAAATTTAGAAAAAGCTTTGGGAGTGTTTGGGGCAGCCTGCTTGAGTTATAACGAGCTATATGAGAGAAAGCAGAAAGATGCTCCTTTGAAAATAGAGCTAAATGGATAAAGGCTGATGGGTTGCAAGGACTGACTGGAAATGGGAACCTCTCTCCCCTATGGGGTGAAAGTCTCACTACTGATGAACTATGAAAAGTGTTGATTGCCAAGATAAATAAAGTCAATGCAAAACAGTGCATCATTGTTTTCTGTAAATACTTCAAGTCAACAGAGGTTTTGTTCAATGAGAACTCCTGAATTTAGTTACGCTTGGTGGACTTCTTGTCTGTAAGGTTTCTTGGTTGCTTTTTTGAACTGATGACAACTTTTGACAGGCACAGTGTGGTACAATAATAATGACCTCCACCACTTGACTACATATGATACTGTTTTGAAGTAGCTGCTAGGTGCAATTATTTGATTCCCATTTGTTCTAAGAAACAGAATTGTTTCTTCTCACCTTTTCTGTGCCACTTAGCAGTTTTCTAGACCTCTGTTGCGTTCATCTTGAATCGTCTCTTTTCCAGGACAAAGAATTCTAATTATTTATTTACTTGTTATTTGGAAACTCTTCCATATGAGTCGATTCCTTGTGTTCAGCTACCTTTTCTTGACTTGGCATCTTTTGTTGTATTACTCTTGCTTAAGAAAACTATTTTCATGGCAACCAAAGTATCTTTAGAAGCAGTGATATTTTAACCCAGTTTCTGGTCAACAGTGTCTAGCTTGGCATTTGGCTGCCTCAGTACATAGTTACGGACTAAAATGCATAACAAATGGTAGCTTAGGCATCCTGTGAGTTGTGTTTGGAAATCTGGAAGCGTGGTGAAAGTTTACCTTTTAAAAGTCTTGCTCTCTGGCCTCCCAGTTTTGGCATTCCTCACAGTATAAAACTCACAAGGTTTTATTCAGGTTCTGTAGCTGCTGTGTCATTTTACTGGGTGATGTGAAATGGTCAAACTTGAATCCTGGGCCCATACTTGGTCTGTGTTGGGTTTTGGTGCAGCACTCCTGAGTGGGTATTTTGCCAGCAGAAGACAGGATCAAAATCATGCTATTCAATAAAAATTGGCAGTCGCTCACTCCATTTCAGAAATACCTTTTAAGTGAAAGAATATTGCTTCTAAATGTCTCTCTGCTTACTCTGATATTTGTGATGCAACATCCTAACAGTTAATGGAACTGTAGATACTAAAATATCTCTGTGAAAGAAACAGCAGTATGCAAGCCCAGTGAGACAGGTCATTTGCATGGATGTGACAGTGCTGGTCATTTTAGATGGACCAGTAGTTTAAATTCTTTTACAGTTTTCAGTCTACAGTTAAAATATAATTGAATACATCGTTGAATTGTAGCTATTCCATATGGTGGAAGAAAATTTCACCGTGCAGATGTGGGAATTTTGATTTAGTGCAGCATTACCTATGGGTATTTAAATGTTTTTTCCATTATTTCTTTGAAAAGTGTCAGTCTGAAGGGAAAAAAAACAACCCAAAAACCCCACCTGTTATTCTTCCTTCATATATTATGAAAGATTTCACTTTGACTTCAAAAGAGGAGCCAGGTGTAGTTGCCTTGTTACTTCCAGTTCTTCTATGAACATCAAGTTAGTGTAATTTATGATAACCAAATATTATTCTGCTAATATAAAGTTATAATAATCTATAATGTTATATTTTTTAATTTTCATTAATACCTAAGATGGAGCTTAGCATCTTCTCTGAACTTGTGTTAAAAGGGGTTTTTTTAATCATCAGCTGATATCTGTGAAATATTATGTTCATAAATGTCTAGTTTCATCTTTTCCTGTTTGTTTTTAAGTGCTCCTCCCCCACCTGGAAGTGAAGAGGAAGCTGCAGAAAATGGCGTGAAAACGGTAGTTTTAAATGTGGTTTTGCAATACTGCTTTAATTTGTTTTGATTTATGGGGTATTCGTAATTTGTCTGGAATGTATAATTAAATGAATTAATGCATAGGTGTATGCCTTTGATTTTTGGGGTTTTTTTCCAATTTTTTTTTTCCCCTGAAAGGTGTTTGACTCTCTGCAGAAACTCTGTAGAAATTTCTAAATTAGGTATTCCAACTTCCAGCTGTAGTCCACTTTTTAAATCTAACATACAGAAATAGCACTTCCAGGTTTTTGTGGGGAGAAAGATGATGCTTCAAGACAGCTGTCTTTTTTCAAAGATATCCTTTTCAAAATGGTACTCTCTTTTTCCTGGGTGGGTAGGAAAATAATATCCTCTGATCGGTTTTCTTTGTTGAACATGAAAAACAATCAGTGTTTGCAAATTGATGCGAAAATATGGATCAAGAGATGGATTATGTGCCTTTCAGAGGCAACATGAGGCTTGTTTGTTAGTAGTCTTCAGTGTTCAGTATATAACTTCGGTGTTGGTAGCATGAAGGAAAGGACTAGGAAATTAAATTTACGGTTGCAGTGCTGATAAAGGCCATTTTGATTCACAGTTTCCTGTGAGTAGGAACAGTTTAAATCTGTTCCATGAAATAACTGTAATTTTACTTCACTGGGATTTTGTAGCTTATATCTAGCAATATATATATAAAAGATATTTATATCACGTCTCTTAAGTGATGCAGTAATCATTATCATCATAATTGTGCAGGTTTAAAGAACTGGCCTATCTCAAAAGTATGGACTTTTTTCAGTAAGTCTGATACTTTATTTGTGAATGATATTACAACTTATTTAAAGCTGAGGGGAAAAAACCTTACAAAAACTTTAAAAACTTCATTTGTTTAAACTGAAAAGCTCTGTAAGTGCACCAAAGGCTTTTTGTGCTGATGCTAATACTGTAAGGGGGCTGTATATTTAGTATGTTAGGTACAAGGAGACAATATTATACTTTTTTGGACTAGCTGGTTGTAAAATATTTCTGAAAATGCTTATCCATGCAGTTTCCTTTTTCGGTTCTATAAAGCCTAGCATCATTACGATATCATTAGAACATCTCCATAAAATTGAGAACTTCGTAGTAAGAGGTGTGCATGAAGGGTCAGCAGCCTAGAAAAATGGATGGTGTTCAAGTTGGTTGAATAAAAAAAGATGAGTATTTCTGTGAGGCAGGAACTGAGAAATCCTTGTTTATAAGTTAAATTGGTTTTGGTTGCAAAGGTACATGCTCCAGACAAGATGTTATTTTCTGTTCAATGCATTTGTAATGGCTGTCTGCTGTGTGGGTTGCCTGGTGTGTGACAAAGTGGTGAACTGGTACTTTTCATCAGTGGGGCACTGAAAGACTGTCTTGTGTCTTCAGCTGTCATTTACAGAATATATTAATGTTGTCTAGCAGGGGTGAACTGCACTTCGATGTCTTACCTGCTCTGCAGCTGCTGATACATGTACCAAGCAAGTTAATTGACAGTGTAATAGATAAGGGTTAGAGCTTTGCTCTGTGTGGGTAACTGCAGGCTACCTGAGCAGAATCAACTTGGGTTTGATACATTTAGCTTCCTGCTGAAGGAGTCAACAAGTATGTGAATATGGTTGATAAAGTTCACTTGGATTCCACAAAGTGTATCAAGAAATTTCTCACCAAAGGATTTTAAGAAAACTAAGTGGCTATAGGATGAGTCCCATATGGATAACTGACGTGTAAAAGATAGAAACCAGAGGGTAGAAGTAAAGGTTTAGTTTTCACAGTGAAGGAAGGTCATCTCCAGTGGGGATTCTCTGGAATGTTGTGCATAACCTGTGCTGTTTAATGTGTTTATAAATTACTTGGAAAAGGGGTAAGTTGTGGGTTCACAAGTTTTCTGATGTTACAGAGTTATTCAAGACTGTAAGAGCAAGGACTGAACAACTGGTTAATGAATGGTTATTGACATTCTGTATAGAAAAAGAGTAATGATGTTCATGGAGGAAAAACAGGTTTACAGGTAAAATGGTAGTCTCCAAGGCGTTCCTTAGCACCTAGGAGGGATGCACTAAGTTATTGAGAAATATCCAAGAAATTGATGGTTAAGTGTTTGTCTGGAGTCTAAAAATCAGTTAAACCTTTGCATGTAGCAGAAAATGAATAGAGAATGAAATAGAAGCTATTATTATACCATAAATTCATGAATTCTGTGTGCTGTCCACTTCCTGTGTTAAAGACTTTACTTCAACTTAAAAAAAAATTCATAGAGGAGCAGCAAGAATAATTGAGGTAGCTTCCATGCCAGGAATGGCTATGTAGGCAAAAACTTCTCAACCTGTAAGACAGGCATACGTAGGATATCATGGAGGCTAAGAAAATGATGCATGGAGGCTATAAATAAGGATTGACTTCTGCCAGTCCTTTCCATATTTGAACTGGGATTGTTAAATGACAGTCGTAGGAGCTGGGATGAAAACAAATAAAAGAGGCTGGATCTTCATTCAATAGACGGTTCTGTGGAACTCCTTGCCAAAGAAAGTGTTGCTGCTGAGAGTTTATATGAGTCTGAGGGAAGTCTGGGCAAGTGCTTGAGAGAAAGATTCGTTGGGAGTTACTAAATTGACAAACTATAACCAGCTTAGGAAATGCCATGAACTGGTAATAATCAGCAGCCAAAAGAGCATTAAGGAGGAGCATCATATGTGTTGGTCCTGGTTTTTCTCTCTCCTGTGGTCTCTGGCAAAGCAAAACCAAAACAAACGACCAAACAAACCCAGAACACTGGGCTAGATGAACTCCTTGTATCAACTGTCGTGACTGTTTTATTTACCAGCAAGTTTGAATGATCTGGGACAGAACAGCATGTAATGTGCTCTCGTATCTGTGTTCTTCAGCATGATCACTGAAAAATCTCAAGCATTTTATGTAGTTTACTGATATTAAGAACGCAGTAGGTTTCTCTCAAGCACAATGTTCATCTACAACTGAAAAAAATGTTTATTTGAGTTCTGGATGTGTATTTGTGGGTGTCAAGAAACTAGCCTTGCATGTCTTTTAAGTTTTTTCCTGAGTGATAAGGTAGGAGTAGGACCAGTGTGTATGAGTTAGGTAGAGGGACGAAGGATATTAGACTATGGAAACTATTGAATGCTTATATAGGAAATGTCATGTTTCAGAAACAGAACTTATTATTAAAGCTATTTTTCTCTTTTGGTCCAGAAGTTTCAGATATTGTAACATTGCATTCACTTAAATTTACTGCTAATGCTACTCAGTTCTGAGGTCTAGGAAAAGGAAAATTTTCTTCTTTTGAAGATTTCTAGACCAGATTTTTTTTTTTTCTGGATTATTTTTCCACTTTAAAGGTGACTGATTTTTGTCTAAGCAATGACTTTTTCTTTTGTAGAAGGTGGCAGAGGCTGAGGATGACAGTGATAGTGATAGTGATGATGATGAAGATGATGTTCAAGTCACCATAGGGGATATTAAAACAGGAGCTCCACAGTATAGGTAAGTTATTTGCAGACCTTAACTGAGAGACCTTTCAATGTGACCTTTAATTATTAATTTAGGCTCTTAAATACTTGTTAGTGTCAAATTGTAATCTCAATTTAGTTTTGTTGGGGTTTTTTTTTTCAGTTCTTCAACAATGTTTTCAATTATACAGTGACTTGAAAGCAAAAAAGTGAAATAAAATCAATGAAATGTCTTGAAGAGCTGTTTTAAGAGTTAAATTTTTGTTTCAGATTTTGAGAAGTTATTGTATTAAGTTAGTAAGGTAGGGAGTTGATTTTTATTATGGAATGGCTATGTCAGATAGCATTGTTAGAGTTGTTACTGTGACATTGACTTTTTTGTTGCACATGGTAGAGTGGTAAGCACAGAGAACATTAGAAACTTTTGTCTTTGGTCCTGTTTGTAGTAGATAAAATTCTAATTAGACATCTATAGTTTCAGTTCCTATTGATGAGATTTTAATGAACTTCAGGTTGACACTGCCAGCCTCTGGAGAAAATTTCTCAAGATCCTGGCTTGGGCATTTGTACCATACAAGAAATTTTTTGCTACTGTTATTACCTCATATTATTTCTTCTCTTGATAAAGGGCTTGTGTTTCACTGAACACTTTTGAAAAGTGTTAATTTTACCATGGATTTTTTTTACCATGGAATTTTACATGGAAGTTTTCTGAGGAAAGTGGTTTGGTTGTTTTTCTTGGCAATCCTAATGTTTTTATGCTCATTAAAACCTGAGTTACTAGGGCGTCATTTCTTAATAGGATTATGACAGATCTGCAGGTAGGTCTGACTCATTTATGTTACTGTGTTCTTAACTCTAGAATGCAGGTGATCTACTCATTTTTGAAACATAGGATTTTTAAACTTTCAGTATTTCATATCCTAAGTTAACTGTGAAAATCAATGTAATATAAAAACCAGCAGCGCTTTATTTGTCTGCTTTCAATAACTTGGAGTATGCTTGTGGTGTAGGCAGTGACCTCAAATTTTGTGAGACTAAAGCAAAACTAAATTTATATTCTCAGTGGATTTGCTGGTGCTCTTTCTATGAATACAGAAAACAATGCAGATGATCCTAACTTTAATTCAAGTAGAAAGTTTTATGTAGAAATGGTTGTTTTCTGAAAACTTTTTTTCTGGACAAATTAGACAGAAAGGTCATGATCCAGGCAGTAATCTAAAACCAAGTCAACGTTGCTGTTCATTTTAACTTCAGTATAACGAGTTCCTTTTATAGGATTAAATGATTTTTATATAGTAGTCATCTGCTATTAAAAAAACACAAAAACCCAAGAAACTGTAGGATTTGTTTTGCCAAGGTCATGCACAGATGTAACATGACAGATCAGATGGTTAAATGTTTTAGGTCAGTTTTGTGCTGTTGTAGCAGTTGAATGAAAATTAGAATTGCACAGAAGTGGTACTGTAAACTATAGCCTGCCTTCTAATTATATGCTAATCTCATTCCGTTTATGGGTTGATGCCACTGGTGAGGATAAGCCACACTGCATGCAAATGGTAGTGAAAGGTAGCTCTACCAATACTGTCATTCCTAAGGTAGTTAAATCAGTTCAGTATCTAGATTTGAGTGCATTTTTATGAAGGAAGCTCTCCACTATTTTACAAAGTGTAATGTTACATATTTTTCTGTTGGTCACAAGGCTGGGTGATTGCTAGAAGTGCACTGTAACAGACTAAATGAAATAATAATGGAAAGAGAAAGGATCTGTCTAAACCCTTTTCTTTTTTTTTTAATTTTGTTTTTACTCTAATCTCCAGAGTGTCATCTGTATCCCTAAAATGAACTTCATTTTTCCTTTCTCTCTTCTTCTGGTTCTGTCCATTCTTGTTTCTATCAAGGTCTTTATCCTTTCAACTCAGGAAGAGTGACTGGGACTTGCTTCACAACTGTTTATTAGTTGGAGAAGTTGCTACTGAGCATAGAAAGGTACACTCTCTTCCTCCTAGGCTGATCTCTTTACTTTTACAGTGTTACCAGCTTGGAAAGCTAGAGATTCAGGATGGCGATTGAGCCTGGGTCCAGTTTGTTTCTGGATCTAGCTAACTCTTGTTTTGTATTTTCTTCTGTTTTAAGAGTTTTCTCTGTCTAATTCATTTTTTTTTGTTAATTTCTTTTAAGTTATGGAGCAGCACCTGTGAATCTTAATATTAAGACAGGAGGACGAGCTTATGGATCTTCTGGTAAGAAAATTTACATAGTAATATTAGTAAAAATGAAGAAAAAAAAAATTATTGTTCTGGATGAAGGAAATAAATGTCATATCCAAAATATTGATAAATTTAAATCTGACTTTTTATTTCTATTTTAAGTGTGTTCTATTTCTTAAAACTCGTATTTGGTAGAGACAGAAAATTCTAACATTCTGACTTTTCTTCACAGGTGCAAAAGTCAAAGGGGTGGATCTAGATGCACCAGGGAGTATTAATGGTGTGCCACTTCTGGAAGTAGATTTAGATTCTTTTGAAGATAAACCTTGGAGAAAGCCAGGTAATGCTCCGGTTTATGTTAACTGATATGTAGGTATTCAGTAGGTTATGTTAATAATTCCTGTTCACTGCATGTAGATGTTATCTACCCTATAGCTAGAAGGTACTGTACAATATAACTTAGAAAAAACAGCTATGTTACTTGTTGCCTTTGTGCTGTACCACAGTGTATTGGTGTGCCGTGTTTCTTAGTATACATCCCACACATGTCAGCAAAAAGAGGCTGTAGGACATGCCCTCTATGTTTTTTTTAAATATGTGTGTATCCTGAAGTGTCCTTGGAAATCTCCATTTCTGTGGAGATTACTGCCATTGGTCTGTGCCGTTGGACAGAAGATAAAGCAGAATGGAAAATAGTTCTAGCAGGTTGGAGCATGAAGAATGGTGAAACATAGCTGCTTGTGGTTCCTTGTTTTCACGTTAGACATCCATAACCTTTGAAGAAGCAGCTGGTACCACGTGGGCTTTCCATAAGTCTCCTGTGCGTATTGGCTGGTTAGCTTAAGTGATTTGGCCAGACTTGTCTAATACCAACGTTGGCTGGCTTCGTTTTTAGTGGCAATACATCTTGCTGCTGTGTATTTTTTTTCCCTACTGTTTGTGTATCACTTTGACCATGCAAATAGTGTCTAGAAAGTGGATAAAAAGAAGCCTTTGATAATACTCTGGTGTTAGAACTGTTAGCAATTTGAAATATATTCTGTGCATTTGAGTTATGTTTGGTCTCTCTCTTAAAATAAAAATATGTTGTGGCATCAAATGAAACTAGGAGTCAAAGTGACAAATCAAATACAGAACAAGCAAAAGGGAGTGGATTTTCACTGAACATACAGCAAACCTGTAGATCTTACATTTATCCTATTGTAAAGATACGGAGATTATAATATCCTCTGATATTCTATAGGCATCTACTCTCAATCCCCGAGACAGGATACTAGGCAAGATGCTCTGACTAAATTTTAATGCTTTTGTAGATTTAGCTGTGAATATTCTATGTTTACTGATAAAAGACTGTTGTACATTTCAGTAGCATGTTTATAGATCAATACCTACTCCATTTCAATGTTATAAATAAAGGTGTATGTATGTTCAGTGAAGGAAGGATCAACTTGTAATGTCCTAAACCCTATGCCTTTCTATTTAAAGGGGCTGATCTCTCTGATTATTTCAACTATGGGTTCAATGAAGATACCTGGAAAGCTTACTGTGAAAAACAAAAGAGAATACGAATGGGTCTTGAAATTTTACCAGTTACCTCAACCACAAATAAAATTACGGTAATGAGTACAACTTTTGTGGTGTTCTACATGCTTTTTCCTGTAAAGCTGCTTGTTTGTCCTAAGCTTGTGCTGCCCAGTTCAGTGTGTTTCTTAGAGTTGGCACCTCACTGCCCACCCCAAGCCTAGAGTATTCCTCTTGCTTCACTGGCAATTGACGTGGGTGTTGTGACAGACTAGCTACAGCTAGATTGCATCTGTACCGTAGTCAGAATGTGGCCCATCACATAAGAGTTGTATGGTATCTTAATGGGCAATGTGTTATTTAACTTAGGCTGAAGACAATGCTATGGAAGTAAGACCAAGTGCAGAGATTCTCGATGGCAGATACCATCTTTTTAAGGTGAATTTTAGTAAACTTTTGTTGGTCGTTCTCCTTTTTGTTGACTATTTCTTCCCATGCCACCACAGACTGATAGAAGAATAACTGAACTGGACATTAGCAATTACTTGCAACTCTCATATCAGCGACTTTATGTGTATGTCACAAAATCCTGGTTTAAAAGTGTTGCTTTGTTCTTCACCCTTCTGCAAGCATGTGAGTTAGTGGCCTGGTGAACTAACAAATTTCCCAGTGAAACTAATTTCTCTATGTGTGGTGGTTTATTTTTGGTTCTGGTGCATTTGTTTGTGCAGGTTAAACAATTTGTGCAGATGTGCTGGGGAAGCTTTTGTAGATCATGGCATGTTTATTTTTCCTGTGGCCTTGTAGCTCTTACTGTGTTTCATAACTCTTTTCCTTGGCAACTCCGAGATGTGAAAAATCCATCTTCTGTATTTTTCTTTTGTCCTTTTGGGATTAGATGGCAATAGATCAAGTTATGTATAAGATTATTCTCTTTGGAAATGCTGATTTTCAGAGAGCAGAAAAATGTATATGACGGGATTTGTCTTAAGGATTGAATGTTTTTTTTCAGCTTCTTGTTTTCTCATGTACTCTTTTGTTTGATGATAAATTTGAAATTAAAATACAAAGGTTTTAGTTTGGTTTTTTTTTAATTTTCAATACACAGTCATTTTTGTTCTTGAACTGTCATTAAACTGACTTGGAACTGTTTGTTGCTTTCTCCTGTACACTTCTGTGACAGAAGCATCAATCGCAGACAGGTATTTTTGTTTCCCCTCATATGCTACTTGAGGGTATTTGGTTATTTTGACTTTATCTTAGCAGGAGCAGATCAGAAGCTCCCTGGGGCTTTTTGCCTTCCTCAGTTATCATTATAACTGTGTCATGGAATAGTGGAAATGGTGGGCAATGGGAGTTATGAAATGCAACTGACTGCACTCAAACTTCTCAGAACTATTGTCCTGATGGAAGAAGGATAAATATATCAAACCAAAGCTTCCCCATAGAGATTTTTTCAGATAAATACTGATACAAAACCTGTTAGTTCCTTTTTTTTTTTTTTAATATATATTTCTGGATATAGAAGTTTAATTGCATTTTTAATTAATCTTAACTGTTTATGTGCTTTTTTTTCTGTGTTTGGGAAAGAGGTATGAGTGTTTAGAAGATTCTGCTAAAGCATGGTAGTTTACTTCCCTACAAAAGGTGTGAGATTACAACCTAGATGGTGTTATACCATGAGTGAACTAGCTGTATAGAGTGATGCAAATATGTGGCTGTTGCAATGGGAGAGTCTTTAAAAACTGAACCAGTACAGGTTTGTCCTTAATGCTGACCAGTGTAGGTTTTTCTTTCATGTATGATGTGCTGCTGAAGTGAAACAATAATTGAAGTACTTGCACCAAAGGTCTTGCATAACAATAATATGTCTCTGGAATTTTGCAGTACTTCAGAAACAGCAGTATGTTTTTTGAATTATTCAGTCTGAACTAATGAAAATCTTTTAATGTTTGCATAACCCAGAATATGAGGTGACTTCCAGGTATGACTCAGAAATTAAGTGGTTACTAGATCTCATGATCAGTAAATCAGATGGATAATCCAGTGAGTTTCTTGTCTTATTGTTTCTTGTTGGGTAGGGGACTTGTTAGATATCTCTGTTGTTAAGATTATGAAGATTTTTTACTTTTTAATGCATTTGCTTCTTTTAAAAATTAAGATTTATTTTGTTCATACAGAAACTTCTACAAGAAAATTACTTTGGTCCATTCATGTCTAAATCAAATGCTTTGAAAATATGTATTAAAACTCTCTAGTCTTCTGTAATAATTTTTTTTCTGGCATATTGCTTCTTATATATATTTAACACAGTACTTATTTATATATCCTTATAAAATGCAGAATTTTACTAGCTGTGCAAAGGTGACAGAGTTTTAAATATCTGATTAAAGTTGGACTTACTTTCTTATTGTGTTGGCTGTGTGCTATGTTGAGTGTTGGGGCTACTGCACATCTGAGATTAAACTAATGATGAAACATTATTTTGAAGGTACAGCAGGGCAGAACTGGAAATTTGGAGAAAGAGTTGGCAGTGCAGTCGACCAAAGCTGATTTCACATCTCCTCCTGCCTTATTCAAGTCAGGAATTCAAGCAAACAGGTCAGTTAGTTGTAACTCAAGACAAAAAACTTTTTATTCTGTTCTGTCTTTGTATTTGAAGTTGAAAATTTTAATAGGAAAAAAAGAAAAATAAGTTTCTTTAACAGGTAGCAATGAGGGAGTGATCCTAATCAGTTTGAGCCTTCAGTCACCATTACACATGAATGCTGTGCTGCTTTCTTAGGTATTTGAGGAAAAAGAAAGTAAAAGGAAAAGGAGAGAAAAACCAGCAGGACCAAATTACAAGACAGCTGTAAAAATCGAGATGTTGATGTATGACACAATGTCTTTTGTGGAGAATTAGATTGGCCAACAATATGTTTCTAGATAGTGTCTCCATGGGTATTAGCTGGTACACCTTATCAGTTAAACATGATGGAATCAGCAGCTGTGACTTAACAACGGTAAGGGTTCCTGGAATCCAGTCACTTTCCTGCAAGGTAGCTTTAGCTTCTCCGCATTTGAGTATTTGACTATACTTTGTTTAACATGAAATAAATTATTTCCCTACTAGGGTTTCTTCCCCTCCTTCTCCCAGACTCAGGCTTTGATAAATTCTGTCCTTTGTATCTAAGCTACTGCTGTTTGATACCAGGCACCTGGCTTAGGATGAATCCATGCTTCTGCTTTGCTTTACTTATCAAGCAGTCCTGTTCAGGAGCTCTGGTTCTGTGCAAATTAAAAGCCATTGTATTGTAAATGATGGTAAGAGAGGTAGAGTAGGTTGTATGCTTTCATCATCAATATTATTAAATATGAGCATCTATGACTTCTCTTTAGTGCTGCATCTGTAAGTGCCTTGACTAAATCAGAGGCATTCCATCCAATTATTCTGTCACAGGGTAAGGATTGCAAATCCGTATCTAGTACAGCTTTTGTTACAGGACTTCAATTCTTAATGCATCCTGCTGGTGGACAGAGAATCTCTAAAATACTTCAGAAAGTAATTAATGATCAGGGTACTAAATGTAGGTAAGCTTAAAGTTGTAGAAAAAATGCTTTGCTTAAATTCTGTGATTGTGTGAAATCTGCATTTGTTGTGAGAAGCTTAGTAGAATAAGGTCATATGTGTTCATGGTGTAGAGTTCATAAATAAAATCTTTATACCATATTTTTATGTGAATTTTTCCCCCCCTTTTTTTTTCTTCTTTTTTTCTGCCTGAAGTTAGCAATCTCAAGTTTAAATGACCATCTTTCATATTTTTAAAGGTTTAAAATTAGTATATTGCTTGTTAATCAGAGCTTTCCTGAGGTATTTCAGATACATCTGTTTTCTCCAGTAACTAAATCTACCCTGCCAAAGGTTGGGAAAGCCATGTAAGAGAAGCCACTAAGTGAGGTTTCTCTGTTGCATGGATAAAGAGGAAACAAAAATGATACATTTCTAGTGTTTAGAATTAGTTGGTTTATATGAATTTGGTGTGAGTACTGTTATTGTAAGTTGTTACAATGACAAAACTGACTTCTTCCCATATTTAGTATCTGCTGCTTTGGATACATTTTCTCAAAATACATTCTTACATAAAGAAAAAGATTGTTCTACCAAGAGGTCACAAGAGATACTGAAAGAAAATTGTACGCTCAAAAGTCTGACAGTAGCTCAGAGAATGACTAAGTCATAACTATATGGATTATATACTCCTTTTATATACGGATATATACTCCTATTTGAATGACTTCTGAATGCAGCTACTATTTTCTGTATAGGAAAAGATGTATTACTAATTTCTTTATAATCAGGCAGTGTTTTCTGGGATTGGACTTTTTTTTTTTTTCTTTAAAAAGTTAATTATAGGTAGGCAGAAATTTTTTTAGCAATCCAGCTTTTTTATGATTTAAAATAATTGCCTTTATGTCATGAGGCATTTGCTGTAGCTTTGTTGTGAAATTGCTGGAAGCATTTCTCACATAGCAGTAAAACTTCTCACAGCTTCTAGCAGCAGTTGGTACATTTGGTGAAAGGGAGAGAAACCTGATGCAGCTAGGTGTAGCAGCACTGGTGTGGGGATTGGTAAGGAGCTGGGCGTGAGGAGAAGAGGAACTCAAAGAGCAAAAAAGATAGAAACATAAGAAAATTTAAAGACCTAGGCAATTTATCTCACCAGAAGCAGCATCTGTTCTCAGTCACAGACAAGCACTGCCTCTAGAAAACCCAGTTCAGGCATCAGAAAGTGCCAGGAACAATATAGGGGGGACAGACCACCCGAATTAAAGTAAGGGGGGAAAATCAGGGCATGATTCTAATTAAGGATTTTAATTCCCCATTTACTAGTCAGGGCTGCAACATCACTTCATGGATATTACATGTAGATACTGCAGCACATATTTCTCTTTAATGGCAAGTCTAAGGATAGTGGGGTTAGTTGTCTTTTTTTTTCCAGTAGTTTGTAAACAACTGAACTATTAGTTGTTCAGAAATGACACCTGAATCTCTTGTCTTGATTCTATGATATTTAGCATAAAGTGTTGAGGAACCCTGGAGGAGTTAGAACATAATGGAAATGGTTTAGTAAATGCACATCATGTACAAACAACATGGTATAAAATAGAATGGTTGTTCTCTACAGGTAGTAAATTAAAGATTCGTTGGGTGCATAGTCACGAGGCAAAAACCTGAAGGAATCTTTTTTGACTTACTAGAACACAAAGAAGATTTGACACATTTCAAACCTGTCCTAACCAGCCCAGTCATAGGGATATCTTACTGGTTTTTAGACCAGTGTTTTTCCTTATGTAATTTTTCAAGGACTGTGAGACAGTATTCTGTAGCAGTATTAGTAGCAGAGAAATAAATAGAAGTTTAATTTACAAGCTGTATGCAAAGACTGGTTTCCAGTAATATCTAAAATAGCTCTCACAAAACTTTGTTCTGTCAGTAACTCTTAGAGTTTTGAACTCCCTTTTATATGTTTTGAAGAATACCTTACTTTTAAATGAATTTTGCTTTCAGAGAAATTAGCCTGTCAATGTGACGGGCTCTTTATCAGCTTTCCCTGTGCTTGGGCCTTTCTGTAACTTTTATAGAAAACGGGTTTGTTATATGTCACTACTACAGAAACATACAGGTTTGTCTTATTTCATGTACTGGCCTTGCAAGACTAAATGATGAAACTCAGATACTATTTTGCAAAAAATGTCTATTTTTTGTATCAATTATTTCTGTATTAAATATGTTTGCCTTTTAATTGTATCAGTCAGTGGTAAGTGAGCTCAGCAAAGCTGAGGCTGTCGTCAAGAGAAGGGAAAATAAAGCATAGAGCACAGAAGAAAGACAAGCAGGAACACAAGAACTTATGAAATACAGTTTTTAAAGTCTATTGTAATTCTTAGACTAGACTATAAGTCTAGTGAATAAATGTGGCATCCAGTAGTTAGACAGTTTCTGAATTCTAAAAAGGGTCTGTGTGTGTGACCAAAAAGCGGCTCATTCATTATATTACCTTTTTTGGGGATAAGTGATTTCTGAAGCTATAAATTTTGAAAAGAATTTGATTTGTCTTTTTATATTCTTTTTTTCTCCCACTTTCTCTTTGCTCTTTAGAACCTAAATAAACTCTGCTTGCCAAATAAGATCGAGATATCTTTCTGAATTAAATCTCCATGGAGGGTGGTGTTCACAGTGCAAATAGCTCGTAAATAACCATTCTCTAATTAGAGTGAAATCACTCACTGAGTTGCTGGAATGTTCCTTTCAAGCTACACTTTTTATGAACTCTGCTGTGGGTTCATGCATGTGCGTCCCACACGCATGGATTGCCTTTTTATGTTTGGGTGGATCCATTGGGAATGCATCTGTATCCCAGGTGCCCTGATCATGTAAGGGACAAACCAAGTCTTTTCTTTTCTTTGCATACAGCACTGGAACAGAAACCTGGGAATGCTTGCTTAGCATCTTAACCGCTGAGCTAGATGATGGCTGGGGAGTCTTTGAAATTTCCCCATGTGCCAACTTGCTATGACTTAATCAAGATCCAGGGCTTCAGATTTGGCCCTTTTGCAAATCTGCTGAACTGTTAAATTCTGGACACTTCAGATGGCTCTCTTGCCTTTGCAAAGATTACATTTTTGACAGTGGTATCATCTGCTGCATTTGCAACTGAACATAGACTCTCTTATTCACTTTCAAGCTCTTGTAGTGGGGTACTTAATGAAATCATTATTGCAGTCTTGGAAATAGAGAGTGTCAAGTTCAAAGTATGATGGCAAATTCCTGAAGTGATCTGTCATTACCAAAATCAAATGTCTTGGCAGCTGTTAGGAAGAACAATGGACATAGACTATAAAACTTGATTTGAAAAATAATTATAAGGCACCAGCTTAGTGAGAACGAAAGGTCATAGGTGTACTCTTCAGACTCTAGAAGAATGAAGTGAAAGCCTTGCTTTTTCAGTACAGTTGATGTACAACTGTTGGTGTAGATTTGCTTCCTTTGATAGTGCAGTGTTGTATTTGGGTGGCTTCTCAAGCCCAGATTGGTATTATCATAGCACATACTACTTTAATGCCCTCTGCTCTTGCACTGGTGTCCATTGCCTGTGTTTTCAGTGCCGATTCTAAGAGTTGTTGGCAGTATGCAAACAGTGCAAGAGTCTTAAATTGAAGTTCATCACTCACAAGTGGAAGCCCTGTAAAACAGCGGAGCAGCCCATGCAGGGGGTCACCTGAGGGGAGGGGTTTCTTGCTGTAGAAGAGAGTCATCCATTGTCTACCACAGGGACTAAAGTCGTGTAAAATAAGTTTCCTAGGGTATGGTTTTAGATAATTAAGAGAAGATACCAGCAATGGAGGAGAACCAGTGTCTTAGAACTTTGAAACCAAACGAGCTGTCAGAGTGAAGACTGCAACAAAGTTTTGTTGTATGATCTGATCTCTAGGATGGGATGTTAGAAGATGAGAGAATTTCTTAAACTTGTATTATCTTTAAAGAGGCTACTGTATAGTATATACTGTTTTAGCATGCAGATGTGTTCTTAGACTCTTGTACGATTGGACAGGCTTTTGTCCTGTTGTGCTTAATGACTGTACTTTAAAATCCAGGAGGAAGCTCTAAAGCCAGATACTGAAAAGCTCAGAAGGCAGGCATTTGGATCATCTTCAGTATGCAGTCTGCCAGAGGAACTTTAGATTATCTCTGGGAGATCTAAATGATCCTTCATGTTTTAGTGTCTGCTGTGGCTTTTTCAACTTCACTGGAATCTAAGTATTTGAGCAATTAGGGTCAGAGCTATCAGTTCAGCAGAACTTGGAGCCTGTAATCCCACCTTCCAGATGTTCTCCCTGCTATATGTATTAAATGTGGTTAGTGGTCCACTAGATACAATTTACCTTGTTATGTATCATGATATGGTCAGTTTTCTCTACTATGGTTTCCCTTCTAGGCATGGCACAGATGTACCTTTGTTTCTCTCATCCATTAGCAATATAATTTTGTACCTCATTTTCTAATGTAGTTGATTTCAGTGAGCCCTGCTTTTTAACCTCTTTTGTAAATTAACCATGGTCTGCAGAGGTTTTGTCCAATCTGGCTAAGAATAATAGACTTATAAATTCTCTATAAAGCTAGGTTTCTGGGTTTCATTCGGTTTGGGGCTGCAAACAGGAAAGTTCACTATACTTTAGATTCCTCCTCTCTTCAAAATAATGGTTTCCCATTGTCACTGATACCAGGTTTTAGTTTTAGTAGATGATATTCAGATCCTTCTCATACTGTTATCTGGTCTGGCACCTGGAGTCCTCCTTTACTGTCAGCATATGCCTACATGGTTTATTTATTGAAGATTTTGACAAATTAATTATGCTTTAAATGTTAGCGTTTGTATCCAGTGGAATGCCCTTGTGTCTTTACTCTCAGTGTAGCATTTTAATCCGCCTTGAAAAGTTAAAAAGTTGCAGTTGACAGCTCTGTGGCCACAATATCAGATGGTTTCAGGGGCTTAAAGATACCTCTCTTAACAGACTGTATGAATATATACATGAGAGTGAAGAATTTTATAGTAGGATAGTAAATTTATCACATTTAGTGTTCTTCAGAAATAGTCTTTTATGTTTTATATAGGAGAAGGAACTTCTAGCATATAGAATAAGAGAACCCCATAAGTCTTTCTTCTGTCTCATTTTTCTTTTTTTTTTTATTCCTTTTGTAATTCTTATTGATTCGGGTTTGTCCTGTGTTGCAGGCGATTATCTGGCACAATAGATGTGATTGGACAGACCATCACTATCAGCAGGGTGGAAGGACGACGGCGTGCCAATGAAAACAGCAACATACAGGTTTTATACTGCAGCTTTGCACGCTATCTTTGACTAAAAGACATTTCACTTTCCCCATAGCTTCTGATTAAAACATTTCAGTGTGTATGAACAAGTAGAACAGAAGTAGCTCTAAGTTCAGGGAGAAAGTTGTGGCAGTTAATTTGATATATTTCAAAAGATAAACATTTTGGTGTGCTTCTTACCGAAAGGAAATGAGCAATATTTGCAGACTTACGCTCCAGGAGACAGCATTGGCTCTGATAGATTTGGATGGGATAGCATTTTATTTATTAAGTGGCTAAGATAAATATTTAAACTTACCGTCCATTTCTCCCGTCTTCCTGCCAGACACTAATACTGAAAATAAAAGCCTCTTCATATGAAGTTTGAGAAATGCAGCCCTTTAAAGTCATGAAGGAATAAAGAGTTGATAGTACCTTTTTAAAATTCTATTGTATTACTTTATAATAAAATTGTAAGATTAGTCTTTATGATTTTAGTCTTTATGGGATGGGACTATTTTAAGAAAACCTCTAAATGCTTTAAGATTGCATACACTTTTTCTCTCTTGGCTTACCTGTGGAGAAAAATCAAGGTTGTCGGGTGTCCTTGCTCCGTTTCCATGCCAGCTTAGGTTGAGGTTAAACAATGAAAATAGTAATGGATTGTAGTGCTTATACTGAAAACACTGCTATGTGTTTTATCAACTGATCTCACAGTGTTTAAGTAACTTAAAGCCTTGGGTTTTTCCATGGTTTTCATATTGATTTTTAAAGTATTTTCCGTTACATATAAATTTAAGATGATGTTCTGGGCCATATTCAGGTGGCTTGTATTCCCTTTCAAATCTTAAGTTTGTTGTTCTGTATTGGCTGTTCTTAGACTGCCAGAGTTACTTGGCAAGATGGGACACTGAACAAAGGGATGCAGATTGAACTTAAACCATCTGAATATGGCTCTTTAGGTGCATAAGGAATACTTTTCCTGTTGTAGTAACTGGAAAGAAAGGAAACCTATCTTCTACCATTTTGACATAGCAATTGTAACTATAGTTTGATATTTTACAGGTTCTTTCAGAACGATCTAATCCTGAAGTAGACAATTTTACCAAGCCACCTCCATTTTTCCCTCCAGGAGCTCCACCTACCCATCTTCCACCACCTCCTTTCCTCCCACCCCCTCCAACTGTCAGTACTGCTCCACCTCTGATTCCCCCCCCAGGTAAATATCCTGTACTATGTAGGATGTGAGAAATGAGAGATGCATTATCATCAAGCATTTGATGATAATGAATTAAGGATAGTGCATTATATGTGCAGAATTTTGGAATTTTGTGTCACTACTCTTTTCTTAAATGTATCCACAAGTCAGAAACAGAAACTTTTTTGCCTTTACTTTCTCAGTAAGTGTAATCCCAAGTAGTAAATAATTACTTAAAGACTTAGTATTGAATCTTGTGCCCTTGAAAATATTTGAAGTGAGAAGTTTTTTTCTGTAATTCGACTATTGTTAATGCTGTTGAGAGGTACGTGTTAACACATGGTTTTACAAACTTCTGAACTAAAAGTATGGCATACCATGGGTTTGTGTCGGAAGCTGGAGTCACTGATGTCTGAGATCAGAGCAGCAACAGAAACTTTAATTCCCCTTTCCCCTCACAGTATGTATGAATTCCCAAAATTTTGGTAAGAACTGCATTTGTGCCATATCCTTTCTTTCAGTCTGATCTCTTATTAGCACCTCATGTTTTTATCCAGCATCCTGTGTCTGTGAATCTTAGAGGAATCAAAGCTCTTTGAGAACTCTTCTCATTGTTAAATCTGGTTTGGAATTTACTGATACTTACTGAATATTGACTGGAACTTGATATTTATGAAAATTTACGGGGAGGAATGTCATGGGCATTTTCACAAATAGTGCAGTTGCCTGAGTGATGTCATTTTAAGGAATTAAGTTCAAAAGGACTTAACAAACAAAGAAGAATGATCACTGAGAAATGAAAATAGATGTAGAAACTTTGGGAAGTATTTGAGTAGGAAAGTGAAGGTTTTATTATGGAAGAGACTGATTTAAGATGGAGCCCCTTTCCTTATTTTCTCCTTTTGTTCCTTACATTCTTTTTCTTGACTCATTCTGAAATCATGTTGAGGAGTTTCTTTGCTATTCTGTTCACATAGAGAATCCTTTAAAAGTTTCTCTGCTAGCTCTTACATATAAGCAAGACAGTAACATTATTTCTGTGCAACAACTTTGTATGGGGCTTTATAGGGTTTAAATCATAGAAAAGGATGCTTTCTCCAGTTGCTGCTGATGATCTTAAAACTATGAACTCCTGCTGTCTGGCAAGCTCTGGCTTTTGTCAGTGATTTTCACGCACAAAATGATGCAACCTAAAAAACCAAAGAGAAGTAAATTAAAGATGAAACAATTCTGTTCCCTTTTGCAAGTTTTTGTGCATAAATAAAAAACCCAGGATGTCTGAAGAAATTACGTGCTACCGATCTGGTAGTTTTGTGATGCTTCCTTACTGCAAGGGGGACAGAAAGGAAAGGAACACGACAGTAATGTTAACTGTGGTTAAAAGCTGCATTAAAACCTTTCTGATGATATAGGTAATACATAGCAAGTTTTTAGAAAGTTATCTTTTAATTGAGTTTGTGATATACAAAAGGTGACCTAAGTTGTATATTACTGAAAGCAAGAGAGGAACCCCCATGGACACCCCAAACTCACTTGGTGCAGGTATGTCATATAGGTGTACTGGACTGTTCCTAAGAAAACCCTCACCTGTTGAGCTTTTCAAGGTGAAGGAAATCCACATGTGTTACAGATTTATCAGGCAGGTTTGGCTTTAGTCTTGTGGTTTACAGACAGGTTTATGACATACACTTGTTCAGAAGGTCTCCTTCAACATCCTTCTGTGCTTTGAGTAGATTTGAAAATAACGATTAAGAGCTGTGGACTCGGCTTCTCCAGGCCTGTGTTTTTTAATTGTGCTGTTGCCAGCTCTTTATCTTCAAAGCTGTTCCTAAAATAGAATCTGCCATCCCTTCTAGGTTCAGTGGAGGAGGAGGAAAAAACCTACTCTTACCCAATATTAAACCAGGACTACTTGCCAGAAAGTTTTACGTATTCCAAATGTAAAACATCCTCCAAAAGCCCCTTTGAAAAAGGACCTTGCTTTGAAGTTAGATCTCTTGTTCTGAATTCATTCACTCTTGCAATTCAACTCTTTTTTGAGGAGTGAGTCTTGGAACAATTCAAAGGGCCAAATGCAGAAAATTCTCAAATACTCCTAGGAGAATGCTGGCTGTGGCAAAAAATGTGTTGTTTTTTGTTTGCTTGGTTTCTTGGTAGGTTGGAGTAATGTAAAGAATAATGTGGATGCTTCTGTTTAACAGGCTTTAAAAGTTGTTTTATGTCTTTTGGTTTAAGAGTGTAGTTAAAATGTGACATGTATTTGTGCTAGTAAAAAAAAAAAAAAGCCAACCAAAAAAACCCAAACCAAAATTGCTCTAAAGTATTGACCTCCTGTTGCATAACTTTGGGAAGTTTGACTCCCTGCACGTACACCAGGGCTTAGCAAGTAACTGTACATCTGCGCAAGTTTGTACTTTTTATCTGGTGATAAATGAAAGAGAATTTGCCTTAGTTTAGCTTGTGGCAAAGGAAGTTATACGCCAAGTTGAGTTATGTTACATTGCTGTGGGCTGTTACACAGCTCAGCTAATTTGCAGTATGTTGTTAAGCTGTGGCAGCATTAGCAAGTTTGATTCCCCACTCCAGAAGCAGAGCACATGTGGCATTGCTTTCCCTCAGAAAAACCTATGTGGTTTTCTTTCAACATTTACCAACCCTGAGTTAGTAGGGGGGTATACAATGTCCCACAAGCAATTTTGAGCGCATTAAGTAAAATGCTGCACAAAAGCCATTTGGATTGCTTTTGACACACGAGTCTGTGTTTAGGCCAGGTGTACCTTGGTGGCAGTGCAGCATGTAGTAAGGACATGACACGATCTATGAAGTCACCTTCTTGCACTGGTTCTCAAGTTTAGCCCATACATTGCAAGAAGTGACTCAATATTTCAGAGTCTTTGTCTTTCTCAGAACTAATTGGCTTGATGACACTTCAAGTATTTTTTCATATGCTGTGTTAGTAGAAGGCAAAGGAGTAAAGAGTTAAGAGATCCATGATTTTCCATTAACTGAAAGTTATGATTATTTCTTGTTTTGTGCCACATGTGTGCGTTAGTGAAGAAGGTGAAGAGAAAAACTTTGTTTAGTTCTTTTTACTGATACTTGCTAACTTGGAATGTAGAAGAATTTTTCTTCCATTATGATACAATCAAGCAAATTAGCTTCTGTCTAAAAATGATTTAATCATTAATCATGACTTTTTAAAATGTTCTTAAAGTTTTTTGAGTAAGAAATGTCTGTGTTTTGTTTTTTTTTTACTATAATGCCCTGCATTAACCAACCAAATTGTTTGGATGTTTGATCTCTCTATATTAACTGTATTCAGTCTGACTTAATTTTGTTTGAATGGCTCTCAGATGAAATTTTTCATTTCACTTTTAATCTTGTGACGAGATTTTTATTTGTATTTCTGCACAAGATAAAATTCTAAGGAATACATCAATTGTTTAATCAGAATGTCTTCCTTTTTATAAAGAATGTCAGCTGATGGCTTTTCCAGCAATAGTGCTGATAGCCATGTTCAGTGCTAACAATATACTGGTTTTAGTGCAGCAACTGAAATTTTTTTTATAGGTTAGAGCTAAAAAATTAATCAATTTGAGAGAACTGATGTTTCTAGATTAAATATCTTAACATTGTTATTAAGAGATATTTTTAATATATTTTTTATATGTGTATTCTATGTTCTAGGCTTATGAAGAATCTATTGAGATGGATGTTTAATCAAAAAAGATAGATAGAAAATAAGGAGCTATGCAGCTGTTTGAGTTCCCAGTCTTCCTTTTCTTTCAGAAATTTTCATTAGGAGTGTTTGGTTTTTTAAATGGTACAGCACTAAACTTTTTATAATGCTATTTCCACTGTTCTTAACAATGATAGTGCCTATTGGAAAGCTTGCATGCTGGTGAAGAGGAGCTATCTCATGCAGTTTAGAAATTTGGCTTTTAGGATTCACTGTCTCCTGATTTACATTTTGTCTGAGAGATTAGATTTTAAATCTGTGAGATTAGACAGCAACCGTAATTTTGTTTCACAATTTGTTTAATCCTGTAGGATTAATGCTGATAAGTATTCATGTCAGTGGAATCATCAGCAATTAGTGAACATTCATATTGATTACCCTACCTCAGCTTGCATATTGCTTCATTCTGTCCTTCTGCCAAGGCAATTTGGGAGCAGTTGGCATTTCTAGACGTTATAATACATAGATGAAGTTAAAGGTTGCTGCCATACAAGAGTCTCTTAGTTGTAATGTTGAACTAATGCTATCAGTATACATCCAGTTAATCATGCAGTGGCTAGTACATCTAGAATATTCTCTGAATGATGAAATCTGGAACTTGAATGAGAAGCATTTTAATTTAAGTAGGTCTGGCTGCTGTTCTGCCTGGATATTTATGCAGTTACGGCAAAACTGATGAAAGCACTTGGCAAAGTTTTCAGTTCTCTCCCTCCTGAAGTCTTGCAAAGAGTTGTCAAATTGAAAGTACTTATTTTTTAGTTGAAACAAAATTGCTTATAACTGCAAGTGCCTTATGCCTGATAGTCTATTTTCTGACAATATTGTTTTAGCCTGATTTACTATTTTCACGTAACAGTATTTTGTGTGTTCAATTGAGGTAAAGCTAGTTCTTTGCAAATTATGAGGAGTTAATGTCCTTTGAAGTCTACAAATTATTTTTCCTTTGTAATTGTTCATTTCATAATCAAATAAGATAGGTTTGTATATCAAAGCGGTATATTTAATTAGGTCAGCTAATTTAGTTGGGAACAATTTCTCCTCCTTTAGCTAGATTCATAACAGCTAAGGCATTTCTGAAAACCAAGAAAGTTAGAACAGTTTTTGAATGTGTTCGTATTAAAGGATGCTTCTTTCTCATATATTTACAAGAAAATAAAGAGTACTCACTAATGTTTTTGGGTTTTTTCCCTCCCAAGTAGCAGCTGAATGATTAATTACAGTGTGGCATGGCATTAGCTGAAAAGTCTGTAATGCTTACTGTTGCTAGAATACTTTGTCCATGTGGACATTCTGTTTCCTATACTAAGCTATTAAAGGTCAGAGGCCAATTGCATTTCCTTTCATCCAGTCAGGGAATACAAAATAATGCAGATATATTCAGGGGGATGTCGCTTTCCTTCTGGATACCAAATATTTTAGGGTTATGGAATTAATTGCAATCTTGTGACCCAGAGTCATTCTTCATTATTTTTGCATCTAATTAAATAAGATCCTGAAGGACAGGATTTCGGATAAAAAGCCAAGGCTTGCATAAAATCTTAACAGTTGGTATTAATGTGACATCTGGATCCAAGGACACAGCAAGTAAGTTATCATTCTTCCTGGTCATATATCTGGTGATAACTCAATCTGATTTTAGATCTACAGATAATAAATATAAACTATTACTACTATTGATTTATTATTTGTTCTCTTTTTAGGTATACCAATAACAGTGCCACCACCAGGTAAACTTTCTTAGAATTTTTTTCTACATTTGGTTAAGAAATGAACAGATAACTGATGTGTAACTTCAAAGCTTCCTTGTAGTTTTATAGATAAGAGTTCATAAATACAAAACTATATGATGCATAGATGTACGCTCAGTTATTTTGATGCCAGGCAGAAAAGAAAATGTATAAAAATGCTGTTGACCAGTGGAATTAAGCATCCAGTTTCTCAGATGGGCACTTCCTTCTTTTCTTTCCATTCTTTTTTGTCTGCTATGCAGAAAATAGTTGCGATTCTTGTTTTATCAAGTGTTGTTAGATAACTTGGGAATTTTCCTATGCTTATAACTTATTGTATTTTTAAGAATTATAAGATACTTGATTTGCAGCACTAACAATATATGTTTAATAACCTGCTTTTTTTCATCTTGAAAACAGTTCTCAGTCTTACAAAATAAAACCTATTTACATGGAGAGAAACAATTTTTGCATTGTACTCTCTGGAATTTGTTTGCCATTGTATGCTTAGCCTAGTTCTTTGATGTGTTTATGTTTTGGGTTTTCTTTTTTCCCTTCTCACTTATTTTGTTATTGCAGGATTTCCACCACCACCCGGCGGTCCTCCACCTTCCCTGATACCCACAATAGAAAGGTGATTATCTGTTTGAAATCTTATAAATCAATATATCAGTATTCTGTAACTGAAATAAATTAGTAAGGACTCCTACACTACCCTGTGTTTTATGGATTTGATCGGGGAGTGGCGAGACGGTTTCGGATTTTTACAGAAATGTTACTAGCCTCACCTGTCTGACACAATATTCTTTTGAGTGGGTTACTTGACCAATTATTAGTTTAGTAGAGTTATGACCCCATATAAATGGCAAGCCGTAAGAACAAAGTCAAGGTAGTGATTGTTAAAGTATTCTTTAGTAGCCTGAAGGCTTATTTAAATGAACGATATACTTGTCAGCTACTGTATCCTTTTCTATAAATGCAAATAAACAATTTGGCCACAGACTCAAGCCTTCATGAGCTATGAGAAGTGCCACCGTTTCACAGAATCCAAGTTTTTATTTCTACTGTGCTCTAAGTGTTCAGCTTTAAGTGGCCTAACTATTTTTGCAATACCTTTTTTTTATATACATGTACGTGTATATACATACTTATATATTTATATGTATATATATATATATGTAAAAGGAAGAAAAAAAGGTTGGGCAGCACAGTCCTTGGAAAGCATTTATGTTTTTCTAAAGCCCAAACCAGGTTATATGCAAAGCTCACAAGAAAATGACGCAAGCCTCTTGCCAGTCATTTGAATTTCACTGAAGGAAGGTGCACACACATCTGTTACTTTGACATGGAAAATTCTGTTAACACATACACTACAGTATGATGATGGTAAATCTCTGAGAAAATCCTCATCTGATTTAATTAAAAGAAAACCTCTAACTGGAGACATTTGATGTGCGTGAAAGTTAATTTTTTATTTCATACTGACAGTTAACTGTGGGTGGCTGCAGCTTCTGACTGTTAAGCAGTGGTCATTGCATTTACTTGTAGTGAATATTTATATAGTTTCTGAACTATGATGCGAAACAATCAAGTTTGTTGTGGAACCTAGGAACTAAATCTTACATTTATAGATATTAAGATGTTACATTTGCGTTTATTTATCATTGCTTTTGTTTTGTTTTTCAACTAAGCCAACACAAAACTTATTTCTTAATGCTAAAGGGCCTTGAAGAACAGAACATTTAGGTTAAATACTGCAAAGATAATTCATTCAAGTTACATAGGAAGTACTAAAAGTCACAAAATTATGTAGGTATGAATTAAGTCCTGTGCACATATCATTAATTTTAACCTTTTTGGTTTTTACCTACTTGAGTTGGCTGCCACTGAAAGAAGTCAGCCTAGAAAATGTGTAGCTAATTTAATAGTTTATTTACGAAGCTACACATTTGAAGTCCTCCTGTTCTTAGATATGCTCACATATCTACCTTTTAACAGAAAGAATGAGAATAGTTTCATTCATGAATGTAGCAGTTTCAAACAGCTGGAGATTAAATTCAGTATCTGTGCAGAAACATCCTAGAAAGAAACATTTGAAATAGAAAACTAATTGAAAATACAAAGAATAACTCTGATGATCTGGGTATTTTTTGTTTTAAATTTTAAGAAGAGAGAATGCTATTTTCACCTCCTGTAGTAAAACATGAAATACACATACTTGTGTTGATAGGCACCTTCCTTAGTTGGTAATGCTCAAAATGGAGGACTTTTAAATCCATTTATAATAAATGCTTTGGTTTAGTCTGTGTGGTGGTGACAATTCAGGGGTATACTATTAACAGTATATATTTATTGATCAGGTAGCTTTTGTGGTAAAACTGGATTTTTACATGTCTTTTTAACAGTGGACATTCTTCTGGCTATGATGGTCGTTCTGTTCGTGCATTTTCATATGGCAGTGGTGAGTAAGCTTGCTAACTTTGAAAATTTTGGCTAGTGTTCTATCCAATTGTTTGATCTACTTACCAGGATTTTTAGCTAAGAGGCTAAGCAGGTCCTTTCAGTAATTAATTATGAAAGCTCATTGCCAATCATTGTCAACAGATACATGCTGTTGCAAATTTAACAGCTGTTGGTAAATACAACTCTGATTTCGAAAAATACACCATAATATGAACAAGTCAGGGAGATTTTTCCAAGAACTGTTAGGATTTAGAAGCAGGAGAACAAGTACTGTTGAGATAGCATCAGAATTTTAACCAGTAAGACCAATTGTTAAGAAATCACGAGTGATGTAGTGTTTCAAAAACTGTTCCTCTATAATAGTATAATCTTCAGCTATCCTGTTGCAAAGTTTTGGTTAGGTTTTTTTTTGGCTAATATTACATTAAAAAAAAAAAAAATGAAGCTGAAAAACATCACTTTCAGGTTTTATAGTAAGAGTGAACCAAAAGAGAAGTTTCATTATGTGCAATCAAACGGACACCCACAGAACCTACAGTGAGTTTAGAACTCTTACCCAGCACAGCTCTTCTTGTGCCAGGAGACTGATAGCAATACTAGGATGGCAGCTTCTTCCTGATCTAGCCCAAATTGGGAAGATAAAATAAACGTGGAATCACAGAATGGTTTGGGGTGGGACTGTCAAACATCATCTAGTGCAACTCACCTCTGCCATGGGCAGGGACCTCTTTCACTAGGTCAGGTTGCTCAAAGTCCCATCCAGCCTGACAATAAACACTTTCAGTGATGTGGTACCCACAACTTTTCTGGGCTACCTGTTCCATTGTCCCATCACCCTCATCATAAAGAATTTCTTCTTTATATCTAGCCTAAACCTACCCTCTTTTAGTTTAAAACCGTTACTCCTTGTCCTGCAAAAAAGTTTGTCCCCATCTTTTTTACAGGCCCTCTTTAAGTACTTGAAAGACCACAATAAGGTTTCCCCAGAGCCTGTTGTTCATCAAGCTGAAACACCCAGAAGAGACTTTTTTGTGGCCCTCTTTGACCCCTGCTTTAACATGTCTTTCTTGTACTGGGGGCCCAAGAACTGGATGCAGTACTCCAAGTGGGGTCTCATGAGAGCATACAGGTGGAAGATCATCTCCCTCAACCTGTCAGCTTTTTTTTATGCAGTCCAGGATGGGCTGCAAACTCACATTGTGGGCTCATAGTATCCCCAAGTCCTTCTCTGCAGGGCTGCTCTCAGTGAATTTATCACCTTTATCAGCCTGTAGTGACAGTGAGGATTGCCCAGAGCCAGTTGCGCATTGTCAGTCTCTGCCTTCAGCGTATCTGGCATCCTGCCCCTTGCCTAGTGCCTTTTCTTCCAAGTGTCTTTTTCTGTCTCCTTGTTCTTTGTTCCTTTGGACTTTAATTACTGGGGGAAGAAGTTGTAGGGAAAGTTCTGTCCAATTCTGGAGATACATAATGTACAGCACAGATCCAATATTCAGATAATGTATCTTCCAAATGTTCATAAGTCTTTAGAGATGATACACAAAATTAAATGTTTAAATGGCTTGTAGTTTCTTGAAGCTGGAGCAGTTCATGGTGTAACAAGTGGTACTTGTTGACATTGAAAGGATCCTCATCAGTTATCCATGGAAGCTTGTTCTGTTTTCAAGAATTCTTAATGTGGAAAAAACAGCTGCTTTATGCTAACTACTTTTTTAGCAGTAATTGAACTGTGTTTACTGAAGTTTTAGCAAAAAGATAAAGCTGGGACAAACATCTAAGACACCCAAGTGACTATTTTGCGAAGCTTCCACAGCTAATGCCACACAGAATGTCATACAATGATTAGTGTCTACATTGCATCTAATATGTAGTCTCCATTTGAGGATGTTTTTTACTTCGGAATCTCTTTTGTTAGAATTTACTGTTCTTTCAAGTATTGTCAAGGACACAAGAATATTTCCAGGTTTTGTGTTGACCTTCAGAGGCGATGGCATGCTTATGTTGTTGCAAAAAATACCAATCTTAATTAAGACTTTTGCCTTTAACAACGGGAACAGGCAAAATAATGTAGTGCCTTGGTGTCTTGTCCTTGGTATACAGGCACTTTTACTACTGCAAGCCCATCAGGAAGGTTGCATAGTTAAACAAGATGCTTAACTTGTAGCTTCAAGAATATCTGTTTTGTCTTTGTGCTCTTCCACCGAATCAATACCGCTTCTTTAGTTTGCTTTGAAATCCTTTCACAATTCAGTGCTAGCTTTGTCATCAGATCTTTGAATCTATTGAGCTGTCAGTATATGGCACTGTGTTTGGTCTGCCACTGAAGCAACTTGTGCTGTATGCTTGTTCCTCAAGCGTTTATTCGTTCTGTGTTCTAAACGTTCTTTGTATCTTACAAACTTGCAAGAAATTTAGCATTACAGAAGTGGTTTAAGAGTACTTTTTGAGGCACAAAGAAGATATATTAATAGTTTGCCTTGCACTGTGACACCATGCAGCTTTAAATTTTTAAACCATCTCCAAAACAGGACTTAAGACTTCAGAATTTTTGATTATTCAAAGCTCCCTCTTTTCCCATTTTAAAAATAAAATAGGAGTTAAACTCTGTAAGCATCTTTCTTTTTGTAGAAATACTACTAGAATTATCCATGTCGAAATACTACAAGTGGCAAATTACTTCATTCCAAGTAGTAAACGCAGAACAGCGTTTTCATATTAGCAAGTCAGCTTCTTGTGTGTTGAGAAAAATTACTGATGCAAATCCAGGTATAAAATATGCAGAGTATCAAATAAGTGGTTTAGCTCAGGTTATTGAGGTGGAAATTACATATTCCTACCCGATGAGAATTGCTGCAGATATGAGGGAGTAACCAAAATTTGCTGTAAAAGTTTATACTACCATTAATAATTGCTTTGTGATTTATACCTAAGTTTACACTTTGGATCAGAATATTCTGGCAGCCAGTGTCTCTCAGAGCATACGTATGTTGTTGACATAGCAGCAAGTCAAGGAAATTAGCAGTCTTTAAAGTCCAGCTGGTTTTTTGCTATTTCTGGCTGCTTTCCTTAGAAGAATTTCAGGTTTTGGCAGTATAACGAACAGCATACTATTGTATTAGGATATATTTTAATGTTAACTCCACATTTCGTCAGTAGCCCTAAAGTGAAACTGTGTCAAGCATTTTGTAAGAGGCAAAACCTCCTATAAATGCTAGTTTAAAGAATTATAATGCTTTTCATTGCAAATGTATTTTAACAATGAGGTGTTTTTTCCTGCTCCACTGCCTGCTCAAAAGGTCTTTTGTATTCCTCCTTTGGCCACTTGGCAAACTGCTGTCTTAAGCTTCTGCCAAAGCTTTCTGGGGCAGGCTTACCCCAGACATTGCAGGCAAGGCAGTCTGAGCATAGCTGTCAGGAGAAGACACTGGTGTTAGAACTGGACACTGTTAAATACAGCATCAGTAACGCACTTTCCATTGTTCAGTGGGTATTTGTGTTAATTATACTGTTAATGTCTCTTTGTGACAACATGGAGTCAAGTGAATGTTGTTTATATTATAGATAATGAAGTGGAGCTCAAAACAAATGAGTTATTGAAGGCTATGTTATCATTGGCTAGCAAAGCAGATAAGCAGAGAGTGGGAAGTCCTCTGTACTGTAAGTCCACTAGAGAGTGCTGTTTCCAGTTGAATACTACAGCCTTTATTTTTTGTTAACAGGATGCATTCCCGGGCCTCTTGGAGAGGGAGGGCAGGACAGAACAACTGGGGCATTAAGAGTAGTACTTATTCATTACACTGGAGTTGGCAGAAAGCAAGAGAGAAGCGTGTCCCTTCTCTCTTCCCACTGCTGCTTACTTAAGAAGGTTGTGACACGGTGTTGTGACTTCCTTCTTAACTTCCTGAGCATATAATATTTTGGATTAAGATAATATGCTTAATTTTCTGGAACTATGATTTTTTTTTAGTGGAAATAGTGGTTGTACCTAGTGACTGTTAGACATGGTATCTTACAAAGCACTAGTAAAAGCATTATTTCTGCTCCTCAGAATGATTTTATGGAATTTATTTCTAAAGCTGCTGTTTACAGCTGTAATCAGAAAAGTACGGCAAACCACAGTATAGAATATAAATTAATGAATGAGAACTTTGTAACTAAGATTATATTTTAAATGCAATTACTTTAAAGGACAAAACATAAAAATAGTAGCATCTAAATATAAAATTAAAAACATCCTTTTTCCTTATTTTTCTGAACAGTACTTTCAGAGCCACTGAGTTTCAAAGGCAGTTTTGTTTTCTGGTTGGTTTTGTTTTGTTGTTTGCCTAAAACAAAGCCATTTGGCAACGTAAAATCAGACATTTTATTTTATTTTATTTTATTTTTCCACACCCACACCCACAAAAAAAAGATTTAGAGAGTCTTTGTGGTATATATCGTGATTCTGTACATCTTCATAACAAGTATTTAAATGAGTGCCAGAGGCTTTTATTAGCATCATCAGAGAAAAACTGCAGTGTTTGCTCAGAATTAACTTTTATGTGAAAGGGGAAGATTAAAAAATGTCATTGGACGAGGCTGACAAATGTCTGTTTTTCATTCATGAGTAGTATTACAGTTTTCCTATGGTATCTGATTTTGTTCTTTCTAATACCCGCATCTTTTTCTTTAGTCACCTTTCCGCACCTTGCAGGTTCTGCTCCTTCCTGGTCTAGTCTTATGGATACCAGCAAACAATGGGATTACTATGCACGAAGAGAGAAGGATAGGGAACGCGAGAGAGAGAGATCCCGAGACCGAGAGCGAGACCGGGAGCGAGACAGAGATCGAGAACGTACCAGAGACAGGGAAAGGGACCGAGATCACAGCCCAACTCCAAGTGTGTTCAACAGGTTAGTGAAATGTCTTAAGCATGCTGTAACCTTGCTCAAAACCCTGCATGTGTTAAATATTGTACTTCACTGTTAAAATTTACTATTCAGCTAGAGGATGTGGATTCCTCTCCTTACTCCTTTTCTCTTGGAAGCTATAATTAAATTTCAGAATGTAAAATAGAAGTGTAAAAAGGACAGCATGCATCCAAATGGGTCATAGTGCTTTACAGGTTAAAGGTGTGATTTAAGCCCTGTGTACGAGCGAGATATCCATCTCTCTTTGACATCAGTAGTTCCAGAAAAATCTATAGAAGTAGTAAATTAATCTTAGTTGCCAATTCAGTGCTAATAGCCATTTGTTGCAACATTTGCCCTTAATAGTGTTATTAGCTGTTAAAATGGTTAGTTTGGTCATTAGCGCCGGCTCGATAATAATCTGTCCTGTCTTTTTAAAACTGTTATTTCAAGGTCAAGAACTTTTTTTTTCATTTCTCAGGCAGATGATGAAAATAATAGCAGATAAGTTTATTCAGCTTCCAACTCTCTAATTGCTTTAAAAAAAAAAAGGAAAAAGTTGCAGTTGTTCTGTGGTTCATGTGCACGTGTACAAAGCATTTAATGTTGAGCTTGCAATGACTCCATATAGCAGAGGTCTATTGGCCTGCCAGATTTATCTAAATATACTTTGCTCATTATTTGCAAAGCATTTCGAGGTAAACTTCCTGACACTTTCCTCAGTGTTTTTTGTTAAGTTTCAGTTTTTGCAGAATATATATGTTAGCTATTAGGCAGATTGTTTTTACCAGTGGTTTACGCTGTGGGGAATGAAAGCACCCGGAGTCAACATTACTTCAGTTGAGAGATGACTTTTTTTCCCATGACAATCCTTAGCTGACAACCCAAAGTGGGTGCAAGATGGGGGATTTTTTATGTATGCTGATGTGGTGCTGTCCTCTCCTGTGTGTGCATGTGCTGTGTTCCAGGGTCAGTTTCTGAGAACTCAAGACCAAGCTAAACATCTGTTTCTCAGACAGCTTGATTGAAGGCCAGAAAGAAGCCTGGTCATTGAAGGGTGCTTGAAATGAACCTTAATAGCTTCCAGGCCTAGAGAAACCTCTGTGCTGCTGCCAGAGTTATCTGTTAAGGAGGGGGAAGAGCAGGCCTCAGCTTTTTTATGTGACTAAATTATCCACCATCTGTAGCAAAGCTGTTGCCACATGGCTGTGTAAGAAAACGGGAGGCCCTTAACTGGTGTAATTTGGGTTGGGAGTCACAGAGAAGATGGGAGTGGCTTAACACAGAACATGCAGACATAATGTTTTTTTAAGAAGGTTTATTTTCAATTCTGTGCTCTTAACAAAATGAAATGCAACGAGCTCTGAGAATGTGGACTGTTTTAGAGGCCGCACAGATGTGTTACTGTTGCTTAAATTCCCTTTGTTTTAAACTTTGTTCAAGTGACGCTGTGGTGGGATTTGGAGTGAGCATGATCTTAATCTTGTTACTGCTCAGAAATTACTGTTTTCAATGTTTTTAGCAGTTCTTTTCCAGATAAATAGCCTGTGTTTGTGCTATAGTATTTCTTAAAATTCCAAGAAAATGGGAATTATTTATATTCTATTAGTATGATCAAAATGTAGTTTAAAAGTGAACCGTCAGTTGTATTTGTAGCTTGTTCTGCCTTCACCCTGCTATCCTCAGATGAAATTGTGCATTTTTACAGTGTATCTCACGCTGCCCCCTTGAGAAGATGCCATTCTTTTTGGACTGTTATTCCTTCTGCAAAGACTGTTTTCTTTTTGTTTTGTTTTGATAGTTTCAAGTCAATTGGTTACCACCAAAAATATAAACTTTGGGATTTGATTGATACCTTACCATTCTGCGGTTCTTCCTCAGCAATTTGAAAAACAACACAAAACCCCACAACCGTATTTCCAGGGTCCTGGAACCCAATAATCCCATACAGCAGAGCAGATGAGGGTTTGTCTGGCTAGAAAAGAGCTTTAGAGTAAAGGACTTGGTGTCCTGGTGGATGACAGATCAAATGGAACTCGGCACTTGGTGTTCATTAAAGGTGAAAACACATTGAGCTTCTTTAGAGTGTAGCCCGCAGGTGGAAAGTTCTGTTACTCCCCTCTTACTTGGCACTTGATAGAATGTGCAAAATACTGTGCCCAGTTTTGGGACACTCAACATGAAAAAGAAGACAAAGACTGGAGAGTCCAGTGGAGAGAGGTCTAACAAGGTGATTGGCAGGGCTAAGGAGATACAGAATTTATTTATCTTGAAAGGAGAGGGTTGAGAGTGGTGCTTAGAAGCTATTTTTGACTACCTAATAGGTGGTTGTAGAGAAGATAGAGCCAAGCTCTGCTTCAGTACGCACAGAGAAGCGTGACAAGAAGCAATAGTTAAAATGCACATCAAAGGAAATTCTAATAAGGGGGGGCAGGGAATAATCACACAAAGAGTGATCAGGTGGTAAGGCAGATCGAGGAGAGAGGTTGTGGGATCTTCAGCCTTGGAGATAGTCAAAACTTGACTAAACAGGACCCTGAGCAGTGTGGCCAGAGTTCTGAGTTAGCCCTGTGCTGAGGAGCGCTTGGGCCAAGTGACCTCCACAAAGTCTGTTCTAGCCTAAATCCTCTGTGGTGCTTTGAAGGGTTTTTTGAACACAGGAGAAAGTGTTTGAATGCAGGTATCAGAAGTTAGACATCTCAACCAAAGTGTCCTGTCCTAATTTATGTTAATAGCTTGTAGTTTGTTTTGAGAAAGTGAAGAAGTGTAAAGAATTAAGAATTTATGGATTGGCCTGGTTTTGGGCTTCTTTGCCAGAGGGGCACAGGTAACTGTAGGTCATTTTCCACAGGTCAAAGGTTGTGGTGCTCTCAAGGCTCTCCCTGGAAGGCTTTGATAACTATAATGTGAGCACAGATATAAAATGGGGAGGAAGTCACTGCTGTAACATCGTCTTCATGGCATTTATTCCTGTTCCTGTAAGCTCCCGACATACTGGACTTGGCAAACATTTTTTGCTTTACTTATAGAAAGGTTGTTTATTTTCAGACACACTTGCAAGCTCTCATAGTTCCTTAGTAGTTTGACAAAACTGGGTTTAAAAAGGGACTATCAATATTTTGAACCTTTCCTAGAGTATTTTAAAACAGTTGCGTAACAGAGCAAACGCAGACTGTGGGTTATTGTTAAAAATGTGGATCTTGGCTTTGAAACCAAGTTGTAAGTCTACAAGTAGCCATCTAATTTATTTCAGTGAACTCATCAGAAGGCAGTGTTAGACACTCACCTTTTAACTTTTTTTTGGTTTTGTCTTAAGAGGAGAATAGTAGTTAAGAGCAGTGGTAGTGGCATGATGCCTGTGAGGATGACTGAGCACTGGCACATGTCGCCCAGAGAGATTGTGGAGTCTCTATCCTTAGAAACAGCAAAAAGCCTTCTGAACATGGTCCTGGGAAACTGATGGTCCTGATGGCTCTGCTTGAGCAGAGGATTTGGACCAGATGACCTCCAGTCATGCCTTCCAGCCTCAACCACTCTGTGATTCTGTGATCTGTCACAAATGTACGTTGCAGGATTTGATCAACTGACTCTGAGATCTGTAGTTGTAAGCGCATTATAAAATCTTACAGATGTTGTGATGTTCCTCAGGGATTGATACTGGGAGCAGTGCTGTTTAACATCTTAGCAAGTACACCTTAGCAAGCTTTCAGATGACACCAAGCTGTGTGGTGAGGTTGACAGGCTGGAAGGAAGGGATCCATCCAGAGGGACCTTGACAGAATTGAGAGGTGGACATGTGCAGACTTCATGAAGTGAAGGCCAAGTGCAAGGTCCTGCATCTGGGTCAGGGCAATCCCAAGCACAAATACAGTCTGGGCTGAGTATGGATTGAGAGCAGCCCTGAGGAGAATGGCTTGGGGTGTTGATTGATTCATAGCTCAACGGGAGCTAACAGTGTGTAGGTGAAGCCCAGAAAGCCAACCATGTCCTGGGCTGCATCAAAAGAAGCATGGTCAGCAGGTTGAAGGAGGGCATTCTCCCACCCAACCTGGCTCTTGTGAGACCCCACCTGAAATACTGCATCTGGAGCCCCCAGCAGAAGAAGGATGTGGACCTGTTGGAACAGGTCTAGAGGAGGACCACAAACATGATCAGATAGCTGGAAAACACCTCTTCTGCAAAGGCAGAGAGTTGGGGTTGTTCAGACTGGAGAAGAGAAAGCTCCGAGGAGACCTTATTGTAGTCTGCCAGTATCTGAAGGGAGGGACTGCAAGAAAGCTGGAGAGGGATTTTTTTTTTTTTTACAAGGCCTTGTAGCGATGGGACAAGGGATAATGGCATCAGGTTGGCAGAGAATAGACTCACATTAGAAATTAGAAAGAAGTTGTTCACTTTAAGGGTAGTGAGACACTGGAACAGGTTGCCCGAGGAAGCTGTGGATGCTCCATCACTGGATGTCTTCAAGACACGGTTGGATGGAGCTTTGAGCAACCTGATCTAGTGGGAGGTGTCCCAGCCCCTGGCAGGGAGTCTGGAATTAAATGATCTTTAACACCTCTTTCAACCCAAATCATCTTCTGCTTCTATGATTTTATGACAATAGAGGCAGGAATCAGTGCAGTTATGTTACTCAGTGGCAAATCATAACTTCGAGTTCTTTAAAAATAGCTGTAGCTTTCCTGATTTTGATGTATAAATATTTTTAATGTCCTTTGGAAAAAACAGGATTTTCTGCAGGGTGTTTGATGCTTCTCTGCCGTGTCTTAAATTGCAAATTTTCAGGATATAATCCTGATATATATATTATATCCTGCTTCAGGATACAATCAATCATACAGAGTTTCCTAGAAAGACTAGTGCTGTTGCTGCAGGCATTGCCCTTTCTCACTTTTCGAGTTTCCTTGCACAGTTGCAATAATCACTTAGAAAATGGCCACAGGATTCAAGTTACAGCAGATAAAATTGTTTGATCTAAGTTCTCACTGCTCCAGGAAATAAGAAATCTCTTTAGACCTGAGCTGTTCTCTGTGTGATCTGTTCTGCTGCTGTCATGGACCTCGGGAAGAGACTTTCTTTGTTACCATAAGTAAATGCTGGTAAAGATGAAATGCATGGAAGACTTTGCTTTTGACACTTAATAGTATCTACATTGTTACCTGGCCTAATTACTGCCTCAGAAAGCCTGGTCACATTGTGCCTTTCTTTAGGACTTGAGAGGGATCTTCCAAACTATGGTTACAAAGACTTGATCTGATATATTGACTTCAGCGCAAATGAACTTACTGTAACTATTTATATATCACATGGAGTTGTTGTAACCATAGTTAAATGATGCTGCACACTGTATCTGGGTAGGATTTTCATGGTAGAGAATGATAAAATGAATATGCCTTTTTAAGCTCTGTTAATGTAGCATTTGAGTGGCATTGGCTAACTAGATACTGCTCTCTTCTTTTCCTAAAATTTTTCTAAAGTCTTTTCCACCAAGTCAAAATATGAAAAAACACTTTTATATAAAGCCTTTAAATTCTTTTGTAGCCTGTAATATTTAGGGGTTTTTACCAGCCTCATGGCAAGGCAGCACTCATGGTAATCCAAGAGGGGAGTCGAAGTAGAGCCAGCATTGGCATTGGAGAGAAATTAATTTTAAAAGCAGGCAAAACCACTGAGAATATTTTGCTGTCAGTTTCTTTGCACCTATCATTTCCTTTCTTGAAACTGATGTAAGGAAATAGATGAACTGTACCAAAATTTAATTTTGCCCAAATGCTATAATAGTCAAAAACTGCGCTGGTAAGTGTTGAGTGTTACACACACTGATCTGAAACCATCACTAAAGTTTATGTAGGACTGAGCAGGTTTAACCTGCTTGATAGCTCCTGGATAAACTTAATGTAACACTGTTGTAATCTTTTATCCTTCCATTTTTATTGAACAATGCCCCTTACAAAATTGCGTGTAAGGTGAAGAGCTTCAGTGTCCTCCTACAGATGTTATGGATCTTGTTTAGAAACCCAGAAACAACATTAAGCTTTTTCTGTCATTTCTCTTGAAAGTGTGTAAGAATTTCATTTTTTTTAAATATCTCTACTGCTTAGTGTCACTGTCCTGAAAATATCTTCTTTTTTATTAGTGATGAAGAACGATACAGATACAGAGACTATGCAGAAAGAGGCTATGACCGCCACAGAACAAGTAGAGAGAAAGAAGACCGACACAGAGACAGAAGACACAGAGAGAAAGAAGAGACTAGACACAAGTCATCTCGAAGGTTTGATATTTTTAATAGGATACGAAAGAGTGGACCAGTTTAAAAAAAAAATAAACTTTTAAAAGAACCCCAAACAAAACTGTAGTTTTGTGGAAAGACTGTAAACACTTAGATGCGCTACTTGGAACAAGTCTGCCTTATAAAATATGGACAGACAAAAGGCCATGGTAGCCCTGGTTAACTTCAAATTGAATGATTTATGTCACAGTCTTAGCTAGTGAGCAGGAATTAGGAATTTGAGGAAAGAAGAGTAAAAATGGTGGGTCAGAAAGAGGCGGAGTGAAGCTGTCATTCAGCAGCGTTAAGAACTCATTGGTGATTCTTAGCAAGTAAAATAACCCTCGTGGTCACTTGATAGAAATTGTTCAGCTGGACCCTTTTTAAGTTAGAAATAAAGGTTAAGTCCAGAGAACAGGGTCAATAAGAATATTAAACCATTAAGGGATGCCAATGGGGACATGACATTATTAAAAATATTGGTATTAGAATACAGGTTTCCAATGTGAAAAATTATTCCAGTTTCCCAACACGAAGTACAGGGTGGCTGGATGTACGTCCCAGTCCATGAAAGATTTATTTTGGTGCTGACATCCAAATACAGCTATATGGGTTGGAACAGGAGCAAGTGTCAGTTTTCAAGTACAAATGTTGGGGGTTTCTTGGTGCTCTGTAATTAAATGGGGTTGTTTGAGGTATTTTTTTCCTCTCTCTTTACTCAGTAATAGCAGACGCCGTCACGACAGCGAAGAAGGGGACAGCCACAGAAGGCACAAACACAAAAAATCCAAAAGAAGCAAAGAGGGAAAAGAAGCCAGTGGTGAACCTGCTACTGAACAGGAAAACACTGAAGCTGCCCCTGTGGAATAGGCTTGTGTGATTTTTTTTTTTTTGCCTATTTGCATATATATTAGTGCCAGAAATAGATTACTATAAATCTTGTTATTTTTCTGGGTATTAAAATAATTTGCTCTTAATCTTGTTCTGTTAGTTTGAAATCAAAGGTTACTTTGGTTTTTTTGAAAATAAAAGAAAGAATTTTTCATGTTAAGATTCCTGGACTGACTTTCTCTTTTAAGAAAGAGCAAGAAAACATCTTACGGCTAGAGGCTAATGCTCTTATAATATATGTAAGGCTTAAGTTCTTCGTATTAAACTGTCTCCTTTTCCATAAGCCAGTGGGAAGGTCATTCTTTTACTGACTTTAGAAGCAGTGTGTATTCACTTTATTATATATGAACATCTGGAACAGTGCGGGTTTAGAGTAGCTTTTGGAGTTATTATTTGAAAAGGTCATCCTTTACTACAGGGAGATGCAGGAATTGCAGACTCTTCAAGAACCTTGTACTAAGGTGAAATTTAAAAAAAAAAATCAAGGAAACTGGGAAAGGTGCTGATTGTTCTTAGCCCGATGGAACACTGAGTGTGGTGATTGTACACTTGGTAATTATGTCTGATTTGTGTGGGTGCAGAAGGGTGCATTAAGCTGGATAATCATCCCTGCTGCTTTTCAGTGGCTTAAGAGAAAGTTCATTTTAGTCTTTGTTCTAGGGGAACAGCTGTTCTTAACATGATAGAGATTAACAAACATATCCTCTTCCCATTGCCAGCTTGTAAGGAGAAAATAAAACTTTGGAACATGGGTAGTTTGCAGAGAAAGGCAAAGAACTATTTTAAGAGAAATATAAGACTGTCTTCACTTACAGATTTATTCCATCCAGCGCAGTATCGAGTGTGATTGGCGTGGTGGTCCTGCAAAAATTGTGCTGCTCTGTCAGGGTGCTTTTTGTAAGACTTACTTGATGGTATTGGCAGGGTGCAGCATACTTCCTTAAAAACAATAATTCTGTATAAAAATCCTAGATTTAGTAGTATTAATCAAAACATACCAGGGAAACTAGGTCATTTGGTCTGGGATGAAAATAATGTATGTACAAGTACACAGTTACAGTTATTTTAAATTATTTTAGAAATTTAATTCACAGTTTTACAGACTAACAAACAGTACTTGGAAGTCTCAAAAATACCAGCTTCATGCTGACCATGAAAAGGTACACATAATCAAAGTGCTATTAAGGTGTTGGATAAAAACTTTCACCTGATTTTTGCAACTAGAAAAATTGCAAGAACTTTTTCTATAAGTTATTCAAGGATTTCCTTTTGTAAATCAAAATAAAATGGGTGAGCAGGAGCTGCTGCTTCTTAAATTTCATTATTATTATAATGCATTAAATATATACATATAAAAAAAAAAGAAAAAGCCTTAAGAACACGTGGAAGGAAAGACTGAAGTCTGTAGCTTAAATCACACAGAAGTGATTTTTCTGATAGGTGTCCCTGCTTTGATTAAACTTGACTTTTCTTGACATGCAGGTTGCAATTTCAAACCTTTTCTTTATAAACATATACTTGACCCTCCCAAAAAGCTAAGACTGATGTTTCTGGGTTTTTTTTTTCCTGTGTTAAATTATATGTCAAACTCTCCATGAAGACTTGTTTTATAAAAAAGTGCCAGGCCAGGACACAATTGTGAGAGTAATTTTTCCCTTCAGTTCTTTGAGCATCCTTGCCAAGCAGGCATGCATCATTCCTGATGTGTTCCTGCCATTGACAGCAAGGAGGATGTCACCACATCTGAAAAAACAAAGGCAAGTATGAGAGAACAAATAAACACAGTGACTTATCTTTAATGTTTGCAAATGCCAAAGTATGTCCTTAAAGCTATGAGGAAAGGGTAGAAATTAGTATTAATATTCCTTCTCTGGCTCACTACTGTTCATGGGTAAGGGAATAAAGCAGGGGAAAATATTTCACTTGGTTGGGTTTTTTTCCTTACAACTTCATAATTAATTAGACACATCTGAAAGAAAAGGTGATATAGTTCTTTGAGATAGGAATGATCCGCACTCTGAATGAACTATGATGTAAGACTTCTTAATTGATTTAAGTTTGCCCTGTCATGCTGCGTATGCTCTCTTAAATTGTATTGGTGTTTGTAGGGAAAGTGGTTGGTTGGTTGGTGTTTTTTGAGCTGGGGATGCAGGAAAGCTTCTCTGTGCTGGCATGCTTTGTACTACCCCAGAGATCAAACTGACTTATCTTTATACCTATTCATATACTAGTGATGGCTGGACTTCTGAAAACATTCTACAATCAAGACAAATATGTTGAAGTTCAGGACTCTTATGTCCTACTTCAGATTTGTCAGAGCTAGTCCTGTATCAGTAAGTCCCTTCCCCCGACCTCCTGACCCCCTCCCCTCCCCACTCTTCATGAAAATTTGTTTTAAAAAAATACCCAAACCATAAACAAACCCCAAACGAACTAGACAACAGACTTTACTTAAATGCTTCTTTTCATTAGACCGTTATCATTACCTAATTCTGCCATCATTATATGCTGGTGTTCCCCCAACAATGGATTTGATAAAGAATGGTTTGTTCCCAGTATGTTCTTCATAACCTCCTACGATGCTGAAGCCAAGACTTCCTGATGTATTTCTTCGTAATACGATTTCTTTGCAGCTGTACAAATACCTGAAACAGACCAGTCTAATTCAATGTCTTAAACTTAACTTTAGATTCTCATGAATCATTAATGAGGAATATGCCTTTTTGTACATCTATAGACTTTTGAAGATGACAAATAGCACCAAAGTCCCACTGCGTAAGACACCTAAACTTCCCTTCTGTTTTTGTAGTGCTGCTTTTCCACAACCACTTATCCTGGAAGTGAAATTACTAGATGATCTTGGGGTTAAAATATTAAATTAGTCATTTCACAGGATAAAAAATTATGCAAATGATCTAGTTGCAATTGAAGGGGATGGAGAAAAACACTTATCTGGGACTGGGCTTAATATCTGTATTACAGAAACTGTTATTTCACCTACCTTGTACAGGCCAGTGACTTGTTTCATCTTCCAGATAAGAGCCTGTATATGATTAACTGTCTCAAAAGCGGCCAGGCATTTATTACTGTAGTTCATGTCAAAGCTAAATAATTTCAAGGCCAGTGAAATGAGGCAGCATTACAAAAATCACAAGAGACACAACGCAAAGGAGAATCTCAATGGAAGACAGGATCCTGAGCTTTTCGTGTCAAGTAACATGGTAAGTCACAGCACAGAAGATGAAAGAATCCTGACCATGCCAGACAGTGCTTTGGAGTACTGAGGCTGTTGTCAAGAAGATAGCTTGTCCTCACTCTAGCTGTTAACAGACTTTATGGTAAGACAGCTGAAATCTGCTTGTCAGTCTGTCTTCTGAATGTATTTTATGATACCGTAAGTTATACTGAGTCAAAGCTTAGCTGAAACAAGGAATAGGGGAAAGCAAGAGTAGCAAGGTTTTTAGATTCTTACACTTTGCCCGAGTACGTTCATTTCAATACCTGCTTGTTTGTTTGTTTTAACAGAGCAGGAAAACAAACAAATTCATTTCATTAGCTACAGAGCAACAGAAATTTCTGCCCTTAGTACTTAACACACTTGTCATTAGTGGTATACCCAGGAAGAGCCTGAAAATCCTTTTGCTATTTCAAATCTGAAATTATATATATAAATCTATAGCATGCAGCTGTTAAAAGCTCTATTCAGAAATGCTTTGGGCTTCTAAGAAAAAGCTGACACCACTTCTGTAGAAGAATAAATAACTTTAATATGTCTAGCTTTTAAAAAATTTTATTTGTCAAATAATGCTTTTGCTGTGTTTCACAGCAGGATTTGATAGCAATACTAGATTAGTCCCCCAGGGCCTACAAATACTCACCTGCTGCCAGGATGGTAGGTATATAATATTTGCACAAGAATTCACTGGCTGCTGATTTAAGTAGCAGGTGACATTTGCTTCTTTCCTCAGCAGCAAGGCATTATTACTTTAACATCTGTGGACTCCTTCAGTGTGCAAAATCACTTAAACCTTCCATGTTTGATGGTACTTATCAAGGTCATGACCAAGCAATGCCCACATCCAGCCGTTAGTGCTATTACCTAGTGGTGATTTTGATTTTGGAGGGAAGGGGTCTCTGCTGCCCAGTGCTATAGTCACTGCTTTAAGGAGGATATTGCTGAAATTGAAAGGTCATCAGCTAAATTCTAACACTGTAGAAAAAAGGAGTCAAGCAGGTGAAGACACGAGAAGAAAATGCAGTGAAGACAAAGAAGGCTTACATGCATTCTGTGCACATAGCCTGTAAGGTTATCAGTTACACGGTCTCCATCAGGAGATGGAAAGGGTTGCTGAACTGACTACAGCCTCCTGCACTGCCTTTTACCTTGCACTGAAGGGACAAAGTGTAACCTGATGTGACAACAAGGCAGTGGAGATCAGGAAGGCAGGAGGAGAGGTGTTGGAGTAAAGCTGAGTACAGGAAAAGGACAGGAAAGGTGTTTTCCCAAAGTGTTTCCATGTTTGCCATCTCTGGTTCCCAATACCCAAATTGGTAGTTTAAGGTCTTAAGTTAAATTCCCCAAGCCAAGTCAGTTTTGCCCACAGCGTAATGGGTGATTTCTCTGTCTTTGACCCATGAGTTTTCTCGCTCTCATGCTTCCTATTTTCTCTCGTTCTGCTGGAAGTGTTGAGCTGTGCAGGTGCCTGGTGCAGGCCAGGTCCAACCCTTCACACTGACAGAGCTAGAGATTCACTCTTGGCGGGAGTGGTTGGGTGGTGTTTGCACCCTTAAAGTGATGTCTCTATCTCCATCCTGTGGGATAGGGGATATAAACACGGCCGTGGCACATCCATCAACTATTCATTAGTGCAAAGAGGATGCTGGGAGGCCCCGTGTAATGCGGGCACTGCTCACTGCACAGCGTAGTACCTGATCTGCCTGAGCAAAGAGCAGCCCAAAGGGAGTTAGTTCACTTGGATCTGCTTATGGCTCTGTAGTAATACAGACAAGCTGGAAAGTGCTGCTGAGAGAAAATGAACTAAGTACTTGTGTCATCCAAAGATTCTTAGGGTGTTTGAGTAGATTACTTCTCTGTGGTAATGAAAACCCCCGTCTGTGTGTTTTGACCCAGTTAAAACTGCCATAACCTGCTAAACTGCAACTGGTCCAAGGAGAACTGTCATCTCCCTTGGAAGAGAGCAGCTCACAGTCTTCTGCCTCTGTCTGTAAATATCCAAAAGCTGAGGACAAGGAGTAATTTATGTGTGAACTTGCCTCAGATTTCAAGATCTTGGGATAAACAGTGTTTCTAGCACAGCGTCCTATCGTAAGAAATACTACAACTGAACATCAGTTACTGGTGTGGGAGGAATTTAGAAATGCCTCTTTTCAAGTAGTTGAATGTAGAATTCCCTGCTGCTTCTTGTAAAGTGTACGTTCTGGGAATGAAAACCAGCCCAGCTTCAGAAGGACTTCAGCAGTAACAGGTATGAAAGGCATTACTCTGTTCCCTTCCTCTGTTACAGTAGACAAGAGGCAGTGGAGTACACTAATACATGAGAACTGCTACCCTCAGAGCCCTGCAGCCCCGATGGAGTTAATTCAGGGGAGTTTCTGTCCTAATTCCATGTTTTATGTCCAGTTCTGCTCCTGGTTTGCAGAATGACTTTGGCCACCTCCTGTCTTTCTCATCTCACTTTGCAGATGAAGAAAAGCACTTGTGTGAAGTACTAATGCTTATAAATGTTATGACAGGATGATCTATAAAGTATTTTTAAGTGCTAGCCAGAGGAAGGAAAGTAAGGAAAACAAGTGAGAGTAGAAGAAACATCATGGGGCTGGGGAAATGTTTTTTACCAGCTGCTCCACATTATTTCCTTTGTGACCGCTTCACAATATTTCCCTCCAACAATAAAGGAGAACTGTCTTCCTCAACAACAAACAATGAAATTAGCTACCCTGAAACAAGTCTTCGGGTGGGAATGCTTAAGGTCCTGCATCACCGTTTCCTCCCGCCGCCCAGCACGCATCCCCTCCGCTCACGCGCGGGCCAAATTCTGACAGACGTCAGATGCACATGTGTGTCTTTTTTTATAACCGCCACATATTGGATTGCACTACAGAAAGAACAGAGGAGTTGTTTATGTATTATTAAGCCATGTAAAAGGGACCAAAGCCAACTTTGAGCTCTCCCAAGGAAAGGGCCAAAAGTGAGATTCGCAAATGTTAAGTTGCGCAAGTTGGCCTGCCCAAGGCTTTGAGCTTTGGTGTTAGGAGTCAGATCACCTGCCCGAATCTGCTGCTTTGGTCCAGAAAAATGATATAATTACCTAACTTCCACTATTTGTGTCTCCTGCCTGCGTCCATCTCTTTAACAAGTATGCAGGGAAAGGGGCAAGTTCTGTGCTAGCATGGAGAATTAGACATTTACAGCATACCAGCCTCAAAAGTGAGCAAGGTATTTTTAATAATGTAGGTATTATGTTAGCCTCTTTTCTACTTCATCGGTCATGGATAGAGGTCTGTAGGTGTCCTTTAGTTCAACTTCAACTCGACGCATTTTATGGGACTGTCCTTCACAGGCTTTTCATCCAAATTATGGTTTTGGAACACAGAAGGAAAGACTCTCCTGTCCCTATAGCTTCCCAAGCCTTGGCATCCCAGTCGTGGTGTCAGGCTCCCTCCACACTCCCTGCCCTGCTTGCTGTGAACAGACACAGCGCACTGCCAAGGCTTGTCTAAAGCCACATCTTTCCCTTTGCAACAGAATTTAAAGAATCCAGCTGCCTCTTTTTTCAACCCTGCCTGTTCCTGCCCCACCAGTTTTATTGCCTTTTCTGTTTGTTCAGTTTTTCTTATGTAGTTGTGCCCCTTTCTGCCCATCATCCCAACTACCATGCCTGATCCTGTACAATCATGATTGACATTTCTACATTTCCAGCAGCTGTACCAAATGTTCTTAGGCTGGCGTATCTTGAAGCGGTCCCTCTGGTAACTGGTTGTAATTAAGGCAGATGAATTTTCACTGCTTTGCCCCATAGCTGCACATCAGGCACCTTGGCTAAGATGGACCTGACCTGTTAGACTTCTCTTTGGAAAGAGAATAATTTTCTCTACAAACTTAGAAAGCAGTGTGAGACTGCTGGCAATACCTTGAGATCTAGTGGGATGTGATCCTTGCCAAAAGCAAACCAAAAGCCAGGTAGGGAGAAGTTAAATGCTCAGCCTGGAGAAAAATGAGTTAATGTTATCCACAGCCTGGTGAGAAAACTTGCTGAAGTACTTCCAGATGTTAGGTGTGAGCCCTGGAGAACCAGTACAAGACTGAGCGGGTAAGTGCACTCACACTGGGCAAGACTGAAGGGTATGATAATATCTAATGAGCAAACCCAAACCCAAATCTCATGCTTCCCTACTTGACCAATCAGCTGCTAAAAAGGATGCAGTGCACCTTTGTTAGTGTCACATCTAACCGGTGCTGGTCCCTGTCTTAGTCTGGCATTCAGAGCAGCAGACCAGCTCAGCATACCAATCCCCTGCTTTTCTTTGGTGGAGAAGGGCCGTACTGTGCTCTGTGCACAGCCTCGCAGCTGGGGCTAGGTTTACAATGAGCTCCTCTCTTCAGCCCTGCTGACACTGGGGCTGATTTTCCTTCAGACCAGTGCCTTCACACACACAGCCTTTGGAGGAAGGGGGATAGACTGACTTTTAAAAGACTGCTTTTAAAATGGGAAAAACACTTTTTCTTCCCAGACTAAGTGGAACTGACTGAAGTGAACCCTGGGTGCAAACCTGTAGTACCTGCCCTTCATCTCCACCACCTTGCTGGGAACATGGGGACTTCAGGCAGCTGTGGTAAGAGATCATGACCAGGCAGCTCAGGTATTCTACACAGCCCAGTGAAGGCAGGGTTATGGCAGGCACAAAGCAGGGGGCAATCGTTTCACTTCACGTGCATATAGCAATGGATGAAGATTGAAGGCAAGACTCGGCCTTGCAGATTGCAGCATCTGTAAGGCCTCTAGTCTGCTTGCTGTGTGCTGCTGGGAGATTTATCCATGCCCCCGTGCCTTTACAATGCTGTTGGCCAAGCTCAGGGTGCAGAAGAGGTGAACAGGAATGAGGACCTCCCAGGGCCTGCCTGTCTGCAGTGACAGTGGGTGAGAAACATTTACCATTACCTGGGTAGCAAGCTGTGGGACATTTAGTTACAGCTTTTTCTTTTTACTGCTTTTCTTTCACAGGAAGGACGTAGTCCTTGCCACTGAGGGAGGAACCTTTCATCTGTGTGTGAGAGACGCACAGCCTGCCTTCTGCTCTTGCCGTGCTTCAGCACATGCTCTATAGACAACCCCAAAACACATCTGGCCCTCATAGCCTCAGACCAAACCCCAAAACACATCTGGCCCTCACAGCAGACCTTGCTGCAAAGCGAATGAGCTCAAAATAGCTCAAGCCAGAAGGGAAAGCATCTAACCTGCTATGTGAGACTGGGAAATGAAGAGGAGTCTCGAAATTGTGCCTAGGACAAAAGCCCACCTAGTTTGCAGACCATCTTTTCATGCCTTCAGAGACACCCTGAACTGCTGTCAGGGTCACGCGTATGGGCAACAGTAACTTGTAAGCTAAATTCTTCATTCCTTACAACTGAATACCAGTTTGAATTTGCATAGTCACAGATTCACAACGTGTCCTCATTTAACACTTTACAAAGCATCACTGAAGCTGCAGGTATCCACCCTGCACCCCAAGTGTGTTTGGGAGAACTTAACGACTTGCAATGCTGTGGCTTTTATTATCCTTACTGAAATGACAAGACAGCTGCTTCCTGTGTATGACAAATGTACTTCGTTCAGTCGGGGGTGGGGTTAAAAGAGGTGATTTGGAGATACTGGCCAACTGCACACAGTTTGCAACATCTGGGCGAAGTCAAACAATTCAGCTGGGTTTGGCTAAGGAGAAGGGCTGTGCAGCTTGAGAGCTGCAGGAGGGGTAGCTCTGCCTTCTGCAGGGTGGTCGAGCCTAGACCCCAGTTCGGCAAGTTCCTGTATTCATGTAAGCTTTTCCTTTCACTCCCTAAGTGCCAGATATGTTTTCAAGACTGGAACAACTCAGGATCCTTTCCTCCCTTGCAAGGGGATCTGCGTGTCTATTTTTCCATGTACACATACCCATTTACAACAGGGAGGTATTTCGAGTCAAGTCTGCGACAGAGCCTGGGTTTAATTAAGATGTCAGTGCAATGAATCAAGCCAAAAGGAAGAATTGCCAGAAAATACAAGTCATTCCTCCCACTCCCCTTTAGCTAGAGGATGCAGTCTGCGGACTTACCGGGGCAGCCCCAGCCACATGACCCAGGAAGGTGACCACTCGCTGCTCTCAGAGCTCATCTGCATGGCCTCAGGGGGCAGCAGGTGTCCCTGTTCCTCCTGGGCTTCACATGCTCTCATCTCCAGGGCTTTGAGCACCACCGACGAGTTGGTGTTTTTCAGCAGGGCAACGGCCTCGCTCCGGCTGACCTCTGTCAGGTCAATCCCATTCACATTCAGGAGAATGTCACCTGAGACCAATAAAACGGATGATAGAAGACCCTACAAGAATTTCCAGGTTCCCCTCCCCACCCCCAAAACAAGCGAGTCAAAGGCACTGGCAAGAACCTGCTGCTTGATGACGCTGTTTGTTAATCCCATTGTTTAATGTGGATAAACACGCCACAGGCATTAGGGAAGGGGCCAGATCCCTGTACACAGGAGCATCACCAGTCTGGACAGAGGCTTTGGTCCCGGATGTCGTATCATGTCCTGCATCTGGAGCCAAAGAGCACAGCTGGGGTCCTGCTGTACCAACAAGTTTTGATACACACACCTTATGCTAGTCAGGTCTCCAAAGCCCACTTCCAGCTAACAACTTTTGTACGCAACCTGAGTTTGAAACCTGAAAGCTCAAAAATGGTTTTTTTTTTCCCAGCACTTTCTAATCTGAGGCCTGATGCTCCAGCTGGCTCTTCGTACAGTTTGCTGTGCAGAATAACATACTATTATTTTAATGTTACTGCCTGTTTGAATGGCCGCAAGCCAAAAGATCTCTCTGTCTGCCTTATTTATAATGTAGGCACAGCAGCTTGAGAGAAAAATGCAAAGATGACCTCAATTACTACAGGAAGAACAATAAAGTCATCATGAATGTCATGCAAACAGCCACTGTGACAAATGATCCACTACTGTCCGCTGCATGTTCCAACACCAAGGCTTCCCTGGGTGCCCTCTGCACTTCATCCACGTGCTCCTCCAGGCAGGGGTTGTACTCACCAGCAGCCCAGGCAGTGCAACATGAACGCTAACCTCTTCTTGTGGTCTGCCCCAATGAGACAGACAACAGCCTGAGGGCTACTTTATACCGTGGAGCCTTATGGCACTGTTATAACATCACGTACTCATTTGGTTCTAATTTTATCAAAATAACTAGGCTGAATTTTCCATGTTGCCTCATGATGAATATTTTTTGAAAAATGTCTCCCACTGAGATGCAGTCATTTCCCAGCAGGAGGGAAGGGGAAACCTGCTGCTTTGCTCCTGTTGTCATGTTCTTGCATGGGTTTTGATGAGTGGCCATAGCTTCTGCAAGGGGGAGGTTCCGGCATGTGCTGGTACTGGGTGCTGTGCCCCAGGCTCGTGGGGCTTGGCTGGGCTGCGGCTGTTCTGTTCCACTTTTAGGTACCTTCACTTCCCTCACACTCAGGGTTTCCCTCCAGCTTTTGGGCCGTGGCTGGGCTGAAGCTGAGCATGGAGGATGAAAGGCAAGGGCACGTGTTGTGTAGTTGCTGGATGCAGGGTATTGAGGTACTTGACTCTTGGAGATGTTACATCCTGAAAACTGAGTTTCACCATTCCTCTACTGCCTACCTATTCCTGTAAAACCCACTGATAAAATAAGCTCCTCATCTTACTCTGAAGGCTTATTCATGTGGAGGGGGAAAAGCTATTAATTTTATCACTCTGTTACACTGAGAGCCAAAGGGAGTTACAAAGTCAGTGTTTCCAGACATGATATTGAGCCATAATGCAATAACATTGCTTCATATATGATGGGAATTCCGTCCTTTGTATTTCTTTCAAAGTCAGGAATGATCGGACAAACAAGCACAAAAATTTGCATTTAAAACCCATGAAGTGTGCAGAACAAAGATTTCAGTAGATAGCAGATGGTGGCACAGGCTCATTTTGCTGTGAAAAATATAATATGCCTACATCCCCCTTCACAGTGATGGTTACTGCTGCATATTATACTTTTCTGGTAAATTACTTGAGACCCTCTAAATCTGATATATCCCAAAATCTACAGGATGTCTGAAGATGCCATGGTGTGATGCTCTTTCATTATCCCTCTGTTTTTCAAAGGAAACCTTTGAATTAAAGCAGGCATTCAAAATCTCCTCCTTTTACCTGTTTTTATCCTGCTGTCTCTGCTGATAACTCCTCCAGGTTCAACACTTATCACGTAGATAGGCAAATCCCATTCCCAGTTAGATGCTCCGCCTGCTACAGTCATTCCGAGTGATTCCGTGTGATCTTTTCGGACAGCCACCACCTTCTCATGACAGGTGACGGTGTGAAGGGCATTCTGTGATGAAGAAAACAGCAACAACAAACACAGTGGGCATGGGGACCTCACTGACAGCTCAGGCATTTTCTACTGAAATGAATATTCATTGAGAGAATACCAAAGCACTTCAGGGATGCCTGCCACTCCTGGCCAGATGGCAGGCATGGTTCTCTCCAGAGCTTAGGCTCTGCAGAGTCAGAGCTACAGCCAAGATAATCCCTGATTTAATAGTTAAAGTCAGGCACTGCTTCCATCAAAATCTGAAGGGTTTTAATATTGACACTAATAGAAGCAGGTATTTGAAATGTAAATAAGAAATACGATTATTTAAAAAATAAAAATTGTTCTTGATATTAATGTCACTAATAGTCCTCATAGCTTTGATTACCAGGTCACTGTTCTTATCTTGCTGTTTACAGTCTGAACATCATCTGTATAGTTAATGAGAAGTGCTCCACCTGGGTTAGAGGAATAAAGCTCCTGGGGACAGATTAGAAGATAGACAATCTGGTTTTCCAGATCTCTGGTGGGAATACAGTCAAAGAATATATGCTTCTGTTCAGGATATGAGGACATTTATAGAGTGAAGAACCAGCAGCTTCCAGGGTGCTCTTCCTAGTGCTTGTGCTAAAAGGGTCACTCTGGGGCAGCCATCTCTACTGTCTGAGGACAATCATACCCTTATTCTTCCCCCTGAAAGGGAAAAGTTACATAGATGCCACTGAGCATGCAATAACTACTGTAGTAGAGAGAGTGAAACAAACTCAGAGTTGGTTTTGGGATGGGGAGGCAACACAAGCTGCAACAAAACCTGTGAACCAAATGTCTGTGTTTACAATGCATCAAGCTCTTACAGAAGAGGTTTAGAGACAAGGATGCTTCTCCAGAAAACTTGGATTTAAATGCCAATTGCTTTTACTTCCTTAAGGATTTCATAAGCTGTGCTCCTGGTATCACCTGAAGAACCCAGCCCTTCTCACAGAAACAGCACCATCCATTCCAGCCTCCTATGTAGATATAATAACATGCTGATAAATACATTTCAAATGTATATTAAAAAAACCCCCAACCTATTCATTCACAAGAGTGACCTCATATTTACAATATGCAAAAATAATCTATAAAACTCATTTAAAGCCACATTAATCTCTCCTTAGAAATCTGAAATCCCACAAAGACATTCCACCTCGATTCCTGAGCCAGCAGCACAACAAATGGAGCAGGCGAGTCCATTTGCTCCATTTGCTCCTGCAGTGACAACGATGGAGGGAAGATGACAGCATCAAGAAGATTTTATGGGAGTAGGGCAGGCTATATCTTTGTTTTGTGGGTTTTTTTAAAGGTATGTGTGATGCAACTCCACACAAGGATTTCTGTGATGCAATATTGACAACAAAACCCAGGACCTTTTAGCAGCTTAGCAAAGGATCTCTAGATACTTGATCAGAAGAACAGTGGCTGCCATAGAGCTCCAGCAATGAAATGGCAAAGAGCTCAGTAGAAAAGGTCTTCTCTTAGTCACTGACACAAAAACCAGAGCGATACATAATTGTTCAGACATACCACATCTGATCCACCCAGAACACAGGCACCGTGTCAGAGTGATTTTGCTTATGGCTTGTAGAGGAACTGAAAAATTTCTGAAGGTTTTACAACAATCCCTTTAAAAAAAAAAGTATAAATGTTCTAGTCCAGATAATTTTAACCTTTCCCCTTTGTCTTTAAGATGTAAATGCTTTAAATGTAGTAATTCTGTCTTTGTACAAACTAAACTTAATATTTCATCCATATTTGTGAAAAATGTTGTCCTTCTCCCCTTGGAAAGGAATGGCTTTCCATGAGGAGAAGGCCACTTCCTAAAGCATGTGGGATAAGGGCACTACTAATTGTCACAAAAAGTGACATTTTGTAGCAAAATGTGAAATTGGAATTAAATTTGCAACTCTAAGTGTTCAAAGCAATCCTGTTACTTACGCAGTGTCCATCGTGTCTCAGGCACCAAAAACATTAACCATTAATCTGGATAATGCTCTCTTTTTGAGGAAATGACACAGAGAGAAGCAGATTTCAAAGCAGTGCTTGGTAACAAATTGTCTTGTTACTTTTCAATGAAGAACCGTAAAAATCCTGGTACTTGTATGCTCAACCATGTAGCACCAGTTTTCCTTTGAAGCTACTCTTCCACATGACATTTTTTACATGGTTGCAGATAGAAAGGAATTGGGGTGATTGGGCTGAGATGAAAGAAGTGATGAAAGGAAAGTAAAGCCTTTCTTAGTAAACACATGTAGAGCTTTTTTGGAGGTACAACTGATAATGAGTAAACCAGTTAAAAGGCAATGTTTATCAGTCACTGCATTTCAATGCATTCTCTTCTAAACAATTGTCCTTCTCTGTCATTTTGAAGTGACCTTGGAGGTCAGGAGAAGAAAAACATAACAGTTCATCTCCTGCTTTTTATTTTTATTTTTTATCCTTTTCTGTATATTTACTGAAAAATAAATATTTACAGCAAATTATCACAACATCAGAGCCATGGCATGTGACTTGCAGGCAAAATATGTATCTGCAGCTGTTTGGAAAATGTATTTCACCTGAAGGCTCACCTGCTCATATGGTCAAAAAACATTGACTGGTCAAGCAACAGGGAAACAGCTTTGTTTTAAATGCTAGACAAATTGTTAGAGAAGAGTAAGAAAAGAAGTCCAGTTAAAAAGAAGTGCTATATAATTAATGGTAAAGCTCCCACTGACTTCAAAGAAATTGAATCTGGCCCATTTATGCTTTACAGACCAACTTAGCAACCTCGGCCGTACAAGAAAGCGTTTCTGACATCTTTTCTTTTCTGCATCCAGGCAGCAGCCAGAACAGTTTGGGCAGTGCCTCCCCTATCTCCATACACAGCAAAACATTTTGATGAGAGCCTGCACAGGATCAGTCTCCTGGCACACTGTACACATGGCATCAGTGCCGCCAGAGAAGGACAGGGTCACTTTGGACCATCCTTCTCTTTCTCCAGCACCTTGTTGGCTGTGTGGCTGGTTGCTGTTGGCCTAGAAAAGAGCTGCCTCCTCAGCTCCTGGAGGCAGGGCAATGGCTTGGCCAGGAGTGGTTCCTGAGCTCTCGTACAGGCACCATGGCTTCTGGAAGCTAGAGTTTATTCTTGGTGCTGAGTGCAGCCAAGGCTCGAGAGCAGATTTCAGCCTATTTACATATGTGCTCCACAGGGAGAGCTGCTCCTTCAAAGAGCGCATTCCTGACCTGTGAATAGCACCTCCTGCAGTTAGCTCGTGGGACAAAAAACACCTTAAAATTAATCAGAATTCAAGACAATTAGCAACCTATCAATCACACATAATAAAGCAATCCCTCTGATGGTAGCAGGTAATAGACTCGTCAAAGCACTCGCGCATAGGAAAGTCCCTTGACAATAAAGTCTGGGCAAGAAGCATTACCTTGGTTTTGAGCAGGAGTGTGTGCTGCATTAGGACACTGTACAAGCTCTAGGCCTGCAAACATTTCTCCTGCACTAATTTCTGTTTAAAAACATATAACATTTTATATAATATAATATTATAACATATTACATTTCAGAGTAACATTTTAAGTCTGACAAAGCCTAGAATTTAAAGATCTTGAGCTGCAGATGATGTTCAGTTAAACCTTAAGGAAAAAAAAGCATGAGAGATTCAAACTGACACACTCGTACCCTATTAAAGGGCAAATAACACTCCAGTAATGATTGTATCAGACCAAAAGCCCACAATGCCTGAAGCTTATCGTGTCCATTGGCTGTACTGATCTCCTGATCTATTGCCAGAGCATTTTCTCTGATATAAGCCCTCCACTGCACACACAGAAAGCTAAAGAGAACTAGAAACAGCTCAGAATTTTCTTTTTTTTGTCTGTAATCTTCCCTGGAAAGTGCCCAAATGGTGGCACTGGACAGAAGCCCACAACAGCGTACCCACTCGTGCACTTATGTAGCACCCGTCTACTGTGACAAACTGGAAATCCACCTAAAAGCTTTGACCTATCCAAGAAAAGATGATTCATTAGTCTTTAAAGGGCTGTTGCAAGGTCAACACTGGCACTTCAAACTCACAGCTGCCCAAAATAATGCTGGATTTACCAAGAATTCCAACGTAACACCTCTGGATAAAGGAAGAGAGAATGAGGATCTAGGGCAACTTATGGAAGACAAGGCATGTTCCCAAATAATCCCATGTGGTGTCAAGCAAGTCAAGATGGTAGAGCTGGCAGGTGCTTGGAGCATCACTAGAAATAGTAAAGTAGCACCACAAGCTAATTGCTGTCCTACCTGTATCTCCCTAAGGAAATCATTACTTCATTAGGAAGTAATGCCTTGCAGATGCATGATTAGCTGGGCACTATTTGCTGCTGGGCGCTAGCTACTGAGCCTTGACTCTGCCCTGTGCTTTAACTCCTGCTGATCTGGTCTCACCTAACAAGGACTGGGATTTTGACTTCATGGAAAAGGAAAACTAAAATAAATAGACACTAGTATATTTTTTACACATAAAACCACTGAATAATCTAAATAGGAAAAAAAAAAAAGAAAAAAGGTGAAAATAAATAGTATCTTTAAGCATTTGTAAAATTAAGAGCTGCATTTGTCTCCTGGCTGACAGCTGTGCAACCAACCTGACAGCTGTTTTGGTCCAAAGGTCCCTTGGAGGACACATCTGGCTGCCCATCAGGCAGGATGGATTTAACACAGCCTTGCCTGTCCACCTCCCTGATGCACCCCTGGCACGGGTGGCCAGGGCACCAGCTCACAAGGGTTTGCATAAGTGGTGACAGAGGGTGATTAATGTAAATTAGCCAGGCACGTGACTTGAAATTTAGGGAAATAAAGAAATTCAGCTTCTGCAAGGACAGACCTTGTTTTGTCTATAGTGCAAAGAATAACTTGGAGTAAACTCAAAAAATGTATTTTCAAAGCTCTTGCTGCACTGGTTTTTATTTTAAAACCTCATATATTTGACCATGAGAGTCTCTCTGCCTTATGCAGAGAGCATATCTCCCGTTTAAATGCACTGAACACACGATCCACCTGGGTACAGAGGAGCAGCTGCAGGGACAGTTTGGTAACCAGAGCCATAACCGGGCAAGATGGTTGCTTTGTGCTGTGCAGCCCTGGGCTGGGTCCTATCCCATGCAAGTGCCAGGTGCTGGCAGAGCGGAACCAACACGTTTTGTGTCCAAAGCTCCACAAAAAGACAGCGTGCTCGAAGTAGCTGTGGAGACCACAGCTGCCGTCTGGCGCCAAGTTGCCAGCCAGAGCATGGGTATCTTAAACAATGAACAGGCTAATAATGACCATAATATTCCCGTAGCTTACAGGAATTTTTCAGGCCAACATGCAAAAGCTTTTTGCCTGAAGATTTTGCTCCAGATGGAGAAGCTTCAGTTAAGACTCTTCCCTGGCGCACGTTGCCCTGTGCTGCCTCACAGTGCCAGCCAGGTCTGGGCCCGTGGCCAGGGCACCGTGTGCACATCAGCCCCCTGCCACACCACTGCCCTTCACCTCCTCCTTCCCTCCCCGCCCCAGATGGAGCCAGGGCAGAGGCAGAGTATGAATAACGAGCAGCACAGCTTTTACATTCCCATTGGAAAAGACAACACGTTTCTTCTGGTGACAGAAACCGGAGGTAACACTCCAAGACACTAGAACACCACCTGCCCACCCAGTCCCCTACCCCACGGTCAGCAGAGAAGACACACGAGCGCTTGTGCCCTCACCTTGCTGGGGTTGTTTCTCTCGGAGGGACAGGCCTGGGGGCTGCTGCCGCTGGAACTCCAGCCCGTCTCCTGCAAGATGTCGGGGGTCTGCTGTCTGGTCTGCCGTGACACGACGAAGTGAACCTGCTTGTCGCTGGCCTGCGGGAAGAAGCACAGCATGAATCCCACTGCCCTGGTGAAATAAACCCCAGAGGGTTCATGAAAGAGGGACCCCATTTAAACGTGCCCTGAATTTCCCACTAGCATGGCTGCAATCAAATAAAGCAGTAGCATCACTCCAGGCCAATAAAGTCCATGAAAATTTGCTGCTGGCTACTTAATGCTTCTCTTGGAAATTTAGTGTTACCTCTGAAACCCCTTCCTATCTGCCCTGAGCTTAGCTGGGAGCAGTGGCACACAGAGCGAGAGCCGAGCAGCTCTCGCACACACCTGCGTACAGCACTGCAGAGCAGCACGGAGCCTCCCTTCTGCACCGCAGCACACAGAAACAGGGAGGGCACAAGCCAGCACAGAGTAGTGGAGTTCAGGGTGGGAAACTAGCCCATACCCTCACTCCAGGAACAGGAACTGCAAAACCAGTTAACCCAAAAGAAGCTCAAAATGGTTCAGGGGGCTTCTTGCCCAACACAGTCATAATACTGATGTGTCCGAGAGATGCTGCAAAGATTCTACTGAGTAATGTCTGATCATTATTTTTAAGGTGTTCTCTGTGTGTTCTTAGTGTTATTCATTCTGTGTATAGTATTTCTGCCTTACTGAATCAGCTCTGTTTCCCTAGAAGCAAATGTCTTCATTCTTCCCTCAGTGAGACTCGTATGAACCTGTTCAAGACAACAGTGGTGCAAAGACAGAGCTGAGAGGGAATGCATTTCAGCTAGGCATATCATAGATGTCAAACCATCATACTGAACTGAAATGCAGAAATAACCTCAGTGCTAGAGAAGCATAGTCAGAAAATAAAAATTTAATCCTCTAAGCTCCTTCTCTCCAGGCTCAAGACCTTGGTGTTCTGGCAGGCAGAAGGGGCTCTTAAAGGCCAGTCCCTGGAGTGCCTCCTGCCTACTTGCTCGCAGGTTATTGCAGAGGAAATGCTCAGTATCTAACGTGGAGCCCCTGGCAAGCAGGTCTGGAGGTCTGATCCCCCTGGGGCTTCAGTAATGATGCTTGTTGGTACTGCAGCCCCAGGAATATCAGACCTCTGGAATCAATTGCTGGCATGCTGATGTGCCCTGCTCACTGGGGAGAAGCTCTAAGGAAAGCTGGCATTGAACAAGCAGCTGGAAACCAAACCCAGATCCAGTTGCTCTATTGAAATCAAATCTCCCACAGACAATTCACAGAAGCCAGAGCAGGCCCCTGGGATTTTTGTTTTTATACTTTAGTTTGTCTTTTATGGAGCTGGATTCAATAGGAGTAGCTTAGAGTTTAAAAATGCTCTTGAAATATGTCACTGTAGCTATTAAAAAAAAAAAAAAAAAAAATAAAAAAAAACTAAAATATCTAAAACACAAAATTCAAACCTGAAATCTCATTAATTAGGTTGTGCTTTTACAAAGGAAGGTGATATCTCAGTATTAAATGCACTTCTTTGTTACTTTACCAATATCTTGGGAGATTTTTTTTTTTTTCCCACCAGCAACTCAAATCCCCACAGCTTCATAATGCATTATTTGGAACATGCACTCATATTTCAAAAAATTTTCTAGGTATTTTTACCAGGTCTGTTTTATTGGAATATTAATTCCTAGTCTCTGGACTCAACTGATACCCGAAAGCAGAATTCTATATCTTGGAAGAAAGGAAACCACCCTGGTACCTAGTGTATAATATGATTGAGATAGAACTGAACAATACAAGGCTAAACATCCTAAGGGTATATGGTCACATGAAAATCCAGTTTTCTCTAAACCAAACAAACTTACTCAACTTCTGTTTAAAACTCATCGGCTGACAAATGGTTAGTCTCAAAGTTGGTTATTTAAAGGAAGGTTGTAAATGTGATTAATTCTCATAGAATGACTAGCAGAAGTTCAACAAGAGTCTGTATTGCAATGTCACATTTGTCTCCAGGTCAGTCCAGTTGAGTAATTTCTCAGAAGTCTAGAGTGTTTTAAGAAGTTATCCAAACAAGATCAGCTTTTGTATTTATGTACTTCCATAGAAAAAAAACCATTAACATTTCTACTGATCAGAATATTAATTACCGCTTCATTCTGATCCCTGCATCCCCCCCTCACCACTTCTTTTTCCCACAATTCCTCCTGCATACTTACGCTGAAGCAAGAATTAAAGAAATGAGGTTATCTTTGAGACTGAATGCAAGTAATAGCTGAAACTATCTACTAGAATTAAAATGTGTTACAGCTAAAGCAAGTCAAGCAGGGAGGCAGAGACACAGTGACCACTTCTGAGCATCTAGTAGGCAATGCATCTTTAAAAAAGGCAGCAGTACTGCTGCCCCATCTCTTGCAGGGATGGATGGAGCATGGATGTTCTCCTCATCACAACCTGCTTTGTGCTGGCGGAGGTTGTCGTGATGGAGAGTGGGTCGTGGGCCTGTCACAGCTGCTCTGAACTGCTCTGGGGGAAAGAGGGAGAAAGGAGGGTGAACATCTGGGGGCAGTAAAGTCTGGCTCAACCCGTGCAGCTCGGCTTGATGTGCTCACACGAGCACTCACTGATCTGTTACCTTGTCCCTTTTCTTGTCACTCCCATGGAAAACAGATGTGGAATGTCACGTTATTTAGATTAAAAGTGCCACATCTGACACAAGGCCATGACTAAAGATGACGCGACAGATGGAAAGCAGCAAATTCCCAAGTGTTACAATGTGTGCACGTTCCTAATTAGCCCTTGCACATTTTTTTCATTTCAATTCTTGTGACTGAGCTTATAAACAGACACCTAATCTACCGATTAACAACTGCTTCACATATGCTAATGCATAATTGCTAGAGGCCTGAAGAATTCAGTTCTTCATTATTTAGAAGTCAAACCCAATCAGATTCCACAGAAATCTGATGTTCTCTCAGCTGTGCTTGGCCTAACAAGCCACCACCACCTTTTAGGGAACGTTAGTTCTGTTTTTAAAGAAACTGATGGTGTATTTCAAGCTCCCACCATCATTAATTTGAACACCTCAATGAACTGTGAGCGACACACACTGAGGTCTTAACAGGCAGGATGCTGTTGAGAAATCAGAGGACACAATACAACATCCCTTCGTGTAAGAAGCAAATGCAAAACACTTGTGGCTTCAGTATAATGGTTTTTTCTGGCATAACATGGAAACAGGAAAGGCAAACAATAACTGATGAAAAAACATGACAAAAAAGACACACGTTCCGAGAATTTTGCACGAAAGAAATGTGATTCACAGTGCTCACATCGATGCAACACAATCTTGGCATTTTGGAAACCTAAGTCACCCCTTTGATTTTTAAACAACATGCCCATGCATGTTGTTTAAATTCCCAGGGACTGGTGTGCATTTCAAGCATTATTATAAATAACATCCACTCTTTGGAACTCTGTAAGAGTTTTAGTTGATTTTTAAACACTTGTGTGTGAATGGTCTCATTAGTCATTTTTTCCATTTCATCTCCAGGCTGCATGTGTTTTTTGCTTATTGAAGCACTGTTGCCTTGTTTTGTAGCCATAAAGAACTGTTCCAAGAATACCAATTTTTTAGAAAGGTTTTCATTCCATACTTGTTTCTCTCGGAGAATTTAAACCTCCCCCACCGCTGCCTTCTGCTCCCAGTTAGCAAGCTACATAAAGTAACCTAGAAAGATAGTAGACCAGAATTTCAACAGCTGGATTACACAGGGGACCACCGCTTTCTTTACCTATGCTATGAACTTCTCAGTAACAGTTGTGAGCTTATGCTAAAGGAGGAATCCTTTCAACAAAATACATATATTTGCATGGTTTGTTCAGTCCAATTCATGTTACCCTGATTATACCTGTCGGAAAGGGAAAGCAACCAGCCTGATTTGACACCTTGTTATTGAGGCACACGAAATTCTTTGATATGTGAACACTCTGTGCCTCCAAATGAAACGTAAAGTTGCACAAGTATGGTAACCGCTATAAATATGAGATTAAAACAACAAAAGATTCTCGGGTTTGATTTTTATACTGAAGTTTTCTAAAAACATAGTCTGTAAAGAAAGAAAATGGATGAAAATGGTTCTGGAGGTGAAATTAGGCAGAAGCTGACTGGTTTTGTAGCTGAGAAAGGCACAGGGTTGGGTTTTTTTGACAGCTTTGTTCTAAAACTGTTTAGTGCATTGCAGAGACACCCCTTTGGTTCTCCACATGAGTCTAAATAGAGATATATAAAAACTACAGTTACAGATCCATTTTTTCCAAAACATCTGGATTTCCATATGCTGAATTTAGGTAAGAAACATCTACAAGGTATGCAGTACCTTCAATTGTAAAACACGCCCATGGGAAATCACTGAGTCTGGGAGGATGACATTTATCCTGAAACATGCTGTCCATTGCCTTAGGCTGCTCTAGTTTGCTCCAGGGACCACTGCGGCTCCCTCTAAGCTGGAGGAGTCAGGACCCAGCTGGACCCAGTGATCCCGTGGTGGGTGCAGGCTGGCCTGCCTTTTGGCAGATGGCATCACTCTTAGTTGAAGCACAGATTAGATAGATGTTTACATCGATCTGTATGTTACAAAGCCTGATGATAGCAGGCACCACTGTGAGAGTCCAGGACTACCTTCACCTTTGTACCCACAGCGAGACCAAGGAGATTTTAGAGGTGTAAATTCCTACCGAAGCTTGAGACACCTCCTTCCCTCCCCCAAACACACACACATGAATTTTGGCCCCTGCTTTGCAATAGAAAGTGAAAATACACTGCTTGGTTTTTGCAAAGTTCAGAAACCGGGGTCGAAGTGGTTGTTACAAACCTGTATGAGCTGGGCTGCACTCTCTGGACTGCCGTACCGATGGTCGTGTCCATTGATGGCCAACACCCGGTCATTCTCCTGAAGCTGTCCATCACGGGCAGCCACACCACCTTCCAGCAAGTTGAAAATAAATACCCCTGGTTCATCAGCCTTGCGGACCAGCTTTATTCCCAGCTGCTCATCTGGACTACTTTTGTTTAGCACAACGTGGAAACTGTCATCCCTGCTGCAGTGAGCATCCAGTGGAAGTCCACTGTTTCGGCATCGGTACCTCTGCTCTCGGAGGACAGTCAGTCGGAGCACGTGGCAAGGTTGCTTCAGGATTGACAGGGCATAGTTGTGAGGCACATTTTTGATGTCCATGCCATTTACCTGGAAGAGAGAAGCATAAATCAGCATCAGAAAGACCATCTAATCTGAACTGGCAGTGGAGAGGACAGATCTATTTACACAGATGTCTTCATACGAAGTGACATGTGCTACTACAAACCGTGTCATGCAGAAGGCCAAGTTTGCAGTGCAGAACAGTCTTCCCCCCAAGGAAAGGACACTCTGTACAGATATTTTCTGCCCTTTTTTTTTCCCTTTCTCCCTGATATTCTCCAGACATGCATGTTATTTTTCAGCTTTATTATTATTCTTTCCCAAGCTCCAATATCCTTTCATTTATCTTAGTTTTACTCCACTAGCTGCTTATTTCAAATCACCTTGCCAGACTTTCCTTTCACTCCCACCAATTTCCTACTGTTTCTCTTCTTCATTATCTCCCAGCTGTTCTAAGTACAGAAAGAAAAAAAATTATCTCCACTAATGAATCTCTAATTAAAATGAAGAAAAGAACCTCAAGTAGAAATTTAAATGCCCTGGATATTTACTAGCAATTATGCTGATATACCACAAGAGAATCAGGCTTTTTACATTTCTCAGTGTTTTCCAGGTAAGATTTAGCTCAGATGGCAGTAAAACTGCATAACTGCCACTTCTTTAATTTGGCTGGGGAAAAGAAAGTAAAAAAAAATAAAGAGCTTCCAGTCAATCCTGTCATATCTGTGTGTGTAGGAATGACTAGGCATTGCACTTTATCACTGCTGAATGAAAACCAGGTGCAAGGTTGTAACTTGTTGCTGTCTGGAAAACCCAAATCAGACAAGTTATTTCCATGTAGTTTTACACTGCACAGGTCGAACCATTTAAATATTAAGAAATGTCTCCAAGGTGCAACAGAAATGATCCCCAACATGGACAAAAGCATTTGATAGGCATTTGTTTTTGCAGTCTGCCTGTGTGGGCACAATGGGACTGTCCCCATTGCAGTCTTCTGGGAGGGCTGTACTCTTAGAGAAACAGCTCAATCAACTGTAAGTTGAGGGCTTGGGTACCAGGAATGGCACGAGCTGCACCGTCATGGGGCTGAAATGGCTGGGAATCCTCTGTCAATCTCTGGGCAGCCAGCCATGGCTGGGGAGAACTGAGAACTTGAAAAATGCCTGTCTGTGCTGCAATCACAGCTTCCCGCTGCAGTTTGGATGGGCCCAGCAGAATCAGTTTTTGCTCAGTGGTGCCACTAACTCTGCTGCTCTGTGCTGGCATCAGGACAAAAAGCCTTCCTAAAAAGCACAACTGGGTGACAGTCATCCAGCTGTGACCTGGAACCACAATCCAGAGGTGTGTTTACATGGTGTCAGGTTGAAGTTTTGCCACAACAGGATGCTTAGAAATCCCTTTGGCCATGGTCTGTCAGACCTGAAGCAGAAGGCATGTCACAACAATGCCTCAAGAGTCCTTAGCTACCACTGGGGTCAGGAAAAGTGAGGAAAGCATGGAGGCTTACGGGTGATGCTCTGAACTTCAAAGGACAGTACCCTTAATACATTACTCACATGTAGTCAGTAGGGCTAAGAGAATACTCACTAACCCTACCAGCCAGGCATGCCAGAGGAGGAAGTTAGGTGGACATCCAGAGTCCATCTGGAAAATGACCATTAGATGTGTGCCAGACCTTGCAGTTTTCCAGCTCGTATAGCCTTATCCCGGGTAATGCCATACTGGATAGCCTGTGTACCAGCACGAGCTTATCTGTGACAGTGTGGTCCTCAATAAACAAAGCTCAAATGTTTACCTGTAATTTGGAAAACCTATGCTGAGTTCTTTGCCGTCTCTACCATGCTGCCACCAATCTTGGAGCTAGCTGATTCAAGCTGCTTGGGGTGTACCTGGGTGAGCTGCAGCTGTCCCTTTGGCTTGCAATGAGAACATACCAGTGTACTCTAACTACACACCATCAAAACATCAATGAAAGGAAAGGAACTTGTATTTTCTTTCATCAGTCTTTTCTTCTGAGGACTAAAGTATTAATATAATTTAGCATCCTTGCTGAGCTCCAAGTTGCTGGGGCAGCCGACAATGCAGTTCCTCTTCAGATGCTATTGCTGAAGTCACTGCTCACAAGATACATGATCTTTAACCATCTGGCTTAATTCTTGTTCATCTGTTATATATTTCTATAGAAACGGGAGCAGAAGTAGCAGCCAACAGCTAATGCCTCAATGCTGCTCAAGTTTTTTCTTTGAGATTTCACCTGTGGCTGCTGATGGAGCAACACTCCCAGAGTAGAGCAGGCAGTGTCTTATGCTCTGTATTGCTGAATACATCATACAGAGGAGCTAGATGCTGAAATAACTGAACCCTGATCACACCTCTGTCACCTGTGCTGGTGTAAGTGGGATGTAAGGCAATGGAAACCTCACTTACTGAGATTTAAACCCACAGCTCATTAGAAACAAGCTGGACAAAAAGCCCAGCCTCTGCTTTCAGAAAAAAAGCTTTTGCACCACTGGTCAGAAATGCCAACAGGTTATTGTGCTACATTGCGCTTTGGATCTACCTTATTTGGACAGAAATCAGGGAGGCCTGGTAGTGAATAGGAAAAACCCACAAATCTGTGAGCCTCAAAAACTGCCAAAATGCATGAAACCATCACAGCATGCAGAAGGACTGAACATCTTTCTGTATGCATCATTCCACCCACACAAACAAGCAACATTGCAAATCTCATCTCGTGAACAACGTACGCTGTCTCATTCTTGGTTAGGATACTTTTATCTTGTACCTCAGAGGTACGATACTGTACCTTTAGTATCATGTCTCCAGGCAGCAATCTTCCATCTCTGGCAATGACTCCATCTCGATAAATATGCTGTATAATAATGTGAACCAAAGGAGTCTCACTGCCTCCCACAATCCTAATGGCCAGGTTTTCCTGGGGATCGGTACGGTTGATCTTAATGCAGGTGATTTCACCATCTGGAATCAGGTGATACAGCCTTGGAAAACCTGGAAGTGCACATTGCAAGGTATTTATTTGACATCACAGCTTTGTTTTGTTAAAACATGCATTACACAACGTCAAGTATCTGACAGTTATCCAAACTAGGTTATGGATGGATGTGATCTATACTTAGTGGGGATGAAAGGATACGTAGGCTTGCTGAGTGGACTTGAAGGGATCTTTTTTTAATTAATACATTCAAACTCCCTCTTTTATTTCTCCCAAAACACAGCCCTAAACTTTTGATGGAATCCAGACAGATGAAACATACTTAAAAACAGTTACATGTGCTTATATTTTAAAGGAACAAAACACACATTATTGGTCACCAGAGACCACTCTGAACCAGGCCATAGTTCTTTGCTGGCCCTAAAGCAGAAGGACATGGAGAGCTCAATAAAAATCCATTCCAGCTGTGGTGGCTACAGACTGCTGTCTCAATGGCAGCATCCCAGGATGGTTCATTTTCCTACATTTTTGGTGCCATAGCGAAGGACTGGGCTTTTGTCTTGTGACATCCAAGGAAGTGTTTTTTTACCTTCAGCTGACAGAAAGGCAAGATTTCTCATGTAACTCAAAGCACACAGTAGTTTCACTACCAGACCCCTCTCCTTTCATCACTGCTTGAACTCAAGGAAGCAGGAATGACTGGCTCTTGCTGCGATGTGTCTGTATTAAAACCACAGTAGGCTCAAGGTGCCCGAAGAGAAAAAAGATGTGCTGGCCCTGGCAATCTGGCTGTGGGGAACAGGGACTAATGGTGGGCAGGTGTCCTTTTTGTATTTCTAATGCACTGGGTAGGAGTATCTTCTTCCAAACTCTACTTTTCATTGGCACGTTTGCTTTCACAGCATGGCACTAATTCTTTCTTTCTTTCTAGATCAATTCAAAATTTTAATCCACTTTTAACAATAAGCAAAGTTGAAGTAAAAGCACCAGTAGAGATTTCTAGAACAGGTTTGTCAGTCTTCAATTATTCTGAATCCTCTGTAAATGAGAGAATGCTTTTGAATTTTTTGTATTTGGGCCCAATCCATTGCTTATATGAAAAACCTCTGAGTTGAAAAATAAAGTGCTAATATTTTTTCAATAACTTATTTTAGAAATGAAAGTACAGTGACTGTTACTGAACAACAGTAAAGCGTTAATATTAACAGAGCAGTATCTGAGACAGAATATATATTTTCTACTACAGAATTAGCAGGCAATAAACCAGCAAGGCACCACAACCTTTTGGGAGAGAGCAAGGGGAAAGAAAGGACAGAAAAAAAAAAAAAAATTAAGAAACACCATGTTGGATCCCTTACCACTTCTTTGATCATGTGCTCTTCGGGGCGGGAAGCTGTTTTCCTCCACATCTGTAAAAAGCACCTACCGGCAGCATAGTCTTCGACTTTGTGGTTTTACACAGAGTTGACAGGCAATAAAAGTCTATCTAGATAACTATATAACCTTCATCAACCTCATATCCAAGTATTCATTTCGTTTATACTCTTGTAGTAGCAGTTTCTGCTCTAATATGCAGTCACTTCAGCTTTGCACACAACCTCAATGTCTCAGGAATGGAAGGTGCTTTGTTTTCCCCATACTCATCTATTTTCTGAGCATTATTTGCCTAGCATGTAACGTGCTGTCTTCTCTCTAGCCTGAAGGGTGGCTTCATTCTATCTAAATCCAAGCCCCTAAGACAAATGTATAATTTGATGATCTACTTGTTCTGGCTTCCTCTACAGTGTATGAGCACCCAAAGGCAGCGATACCAATTTCTCTGCTAAATCACCCCTGCAGGTGCTAAATTCCCTCCACTGCTACGTAAGAAGAAAGAGGCACTTAACTCTGGCATCTTAGTGGGGTGCTTAAAGTCAGATGATACCAGTATGCCTCAAAAATCACCAATGGCCTGATCCCTGCATCAGAATAAGCATGCACATTTTACACCCTCAGCGTGGCTATAAGAGTATTTATATGTAAAATGCAAATGATAATCTGGATCCCCAGATCTTCTCTGCAAGGAAATAGCATAAGTGTATCTGTATATGTTGCAGACTACCAAAGCAGACCTATAGCAGAATTGCTTCCATTTCCTCTTGCACGATGAATCATCTCATGTCCTAAAAAGCTGTGTTTTTCGTCTCAAACACTCATTCCCCTGCACCTTATTCCAAAAACTTTTCTAACAGAACTACTCAGTTAACATTTCTTGCCCATGGAGAACTGTGGACTGAACATGATATTGACACTCTCATGTTATTTCAGTCTGTAATTATCCCAGGGCAAAATCAGCACAATGTGGCAGTGAATGAGTCTCTACGCTTATATAAGACTTACATATAACTTTCTATAAGGTCTAAGATTAACAAGTTTCTTTGAATCTTGAACAATGCCTTATTTGGGTTTTAAGTCTTGCAGTGGCACTTGGCTGACTTTCAATATGACTTTATGTGGATTCTTCTTCCTTCTCAAGGTTGCAGTCTACAACAAAACAAATCCTCCCAAGACATTTTTCTTGCCAGTCTTCAAGTCACTAAGGTTTCTCTCTTCCTAGTTAGCAAGATGTACTGCCTCACCTCCTGTCTTCCTTTGATTTGTGTTCTTTACTAAATACAGTTAATAAACTGCCCCATTTTCTCCTCAGATGGACCTAGAAACCAATATAACTCCATGATCCCTTAATTTATGCTTTCTTCCTTGAAAACTTGCCTTTTGTTTCATCCCACACACACATATGGATGTTTGTATTACCAACAACCTAGGCAAAAGGCCAATACCTGTTCTGATAAACTGACAGTAAATCTGACAAACTAAATGTATAAAATACACTAGGACTTTTTTTTTTTAATAAGAAAATTCACGATCACTTTTTCACTGTACATCGTGTGTAGTTTGATCAAAACCTACCATGACTATTTAAAGATAATGCTGTGTCTGCAAAACAACTTCTTCAACTTGAATTTTTCTAATGTATATACCATACCCAGAAAAGGTGGATCTTGCTCTAGCACCAGGTTGCATACAGTGAATGGGGCCTCAGCAGCCCAATTTAAAGGACTCCAACGGGACTGAGGGCTTGTACCATTCACATATACACAGTCTGTTGTAAGGCTGGAGCACCAGTTTGCACAGACCCCATTTTCAAGCCCTTACACTCTGAATTAGAATTCTCCATTCCCTTTGATCAGGTTTTCCAGAGCAGGAAAACCCAGGAGTATTGCATACCTTTCTTTACCATTTTATATTTCCAGTCCTTAAATATCGAAGAGCTGACAAATCTAGAAAGCAGTAAACTTTCTCTCTTGTTTTTCGTGATTCTTGCAGGTTTTCCCACAGAGTGCTGTGTTTTTGTCACCGGGGGTAGTGTGGAGCATTCTGAATCTGCCAATATAATAAAATGTCATCTGCATTCAGAAATATTGGGTGCACTTTTTCCTCAAGCAATATTTTCTTTATATTAGAGTGCAATTTTATCGATATTCTTACACATCCCACTACAGTAACAGATTACATAGGAGACACCAGTTCTACACAGTAAACTCCGCTTGTCTAGTACGATGTAGGACACTGAGCACTCATTAATATAGTGGCTATGAGACTGCAACACAAAATTTTAAGTATGTTTAGTATTTTATTCCCACAGTTTATAATAGTGGTCATGTTCCTTCAGCGCTCAGGCTTTGGCTGACTTCTGTGTGCACCATGTTCCTTCTGACAGGATAACTTCTGCCTTCATTCCCAGTATCCACTGTGACAAAGCAATGTGTAATGTTTGCTATGATTCTTAAGTCCAGATTACTCAAAGGCCACTGTGAACAAAACCTGTGTCTCAACTTTCAAGTCCTTATTCAGATCAGAAAGTCTGACTGACGTGAGATGCCAGCCCACACCCCCAGATAAAGCTATCTGCAGGGACGCATGCTCATGCTTCCCAGCACCCGGTCACCAGAATTTAAAGGAAGCTTGTTTAACCTATTCTTGGAAAATTCTTGTGTCTGCAAATGTCACACACACTTGCACTAGTGTGGGACTTTGTTCTGCAACTCTTCCTTCCCAATTGATTTTCATTTAGCATTTAATTCTCCTAACAGTTTGCCATCATTTGGATTCATTGCCATCCATTAATTCTCCAGAGATGCTGCTCCGATGGCAGGGGGCAAGTAAAAGGCAATGCCAGCTCTAATGTCTCTTCTCGCTTCTGGACATTCCTCTCACTGAAGGAGTCCCCAAAAAATTAAAATGAAACTGTTGTAGAATTGAATGTATTTCAAAAGAGTTGTGCCTATCTCATCTACGGCAGGCAAAGTTTATTGGTCTGAAGTTGGGGGAAATGCTCCAGAGCCAATCTCTTGAAAGCTGCCTGGCTCTTCATCCTAGAGCAGAGCGCTTTGAACCAGTTCTCTAAGATTTCCAACAGCTGTTTTGGGAAATCGGAACTGCAACTAAATCAAAACTAGGAAAAACAGGAACAGAGTGGGACTCCTGAGGGGCGCAGCCTTCCTCAGACAAAATTTTGGCTGTGCTGTCTTGTCCTGGGGCTGGATAAACTGCTTTCTTTTCTGCACACAGAGACAGCCTTAATGCCTAGAGCCATCTGTGTTCCACTTACCTTCTTTTTTCTTCATGTATCTTTCCCAAACATTGAAGTATTTACAATATATATCTATCTCTCATATATACTTATAAATATATGAAATACAACTTGTCTGGAAGTTGGAGTGAGATACACCCATACAAGAGAAGAATCTGTTCTGTGGTCCTGCCAGTGCCTTCCAGGGCTGCCTTGGTCTTGACTGCTGCAAAGCAGTAACAGATGGTAGAACTGCACCCACCATGAGACTGAGAAGAATGAGTTTGGCTTTGAAAAATGATTTGACATCCTCAAGACATCATAAATTCAATTTATTTTACAATGGATTGACTGCAAAATAGAACCGAGGAACATTTTTGAAAGGCAGCAGCACAGCTCACTTTTACTGTAAACCTGTATAAAGGTTTTTGCAATTACATTCACAAATTCTTTCCTCCAAAAAGGTTAGCTGGTTTGCTACTTGTATTTGTAGATCTGTTTGAGTAAAGAGTGTATACATACATATATATATATACACACACATATATATGGTCTTTCTTGGAAGTGAATTTAAAGAGCGTGATGCCAAACTAAGAGCCCAGTGATATAAATAAGCATAGCAGAGCTGGAGCAGTCTTTGCTTGGAGATATTTTATCTTTTAAGTAGATTGTCAAGGTCATTTACACTAGTAGATCCAGTCAGAAGATATTACATCTTAAATGCATCAGTGCCGGAAGGATGTCCCTGTCACCTTCCCTTACATCTCAGAATGAAACCATCTCTTTTAAATTTTCCTAACTTCTACTTCAGATCCAGAAAGCTATTTTCAGCTGTAAGTGCAATTCATGAGATTATTCTCAGGTAGTTACCACAGGCATGAGTGCTGTAGTACAGACAAATACTTCTCTGCATGGGTTATTTACCAACGAGCAAATTATTAAAACCAAGAAAATCTTAATGCCTCATTCCCCCAAGCATTTTATCATCAGTGTTTGCACTTTTCATTCACTTCAACTTTTAATTTGGTTTGGACAATGAAGAGAACTCTCGAACTCTCTGCTGAAAGTGTCACAAAACCATTAAAACAGAGGAACAATGAAAGCCTGAATCATTCAGATCCAAAACGGGTGCATACAACATCATTTAAATAAATCAAACCACGGGTTGCAAATGGAAATCATGAAGTAATCTTCACAGTGCAGGACTGCTAGAAGCTCCAGGTATAAGATAGCATTAGACTGTAAGTAATTCTCTGCTATAATTATAACAGAAACATATTTGTCATTGTACATAGTATTTTCCAGTGTCTTTGGATAGCAAACGAGTTTTCCAAAGCCAATACTGCATTCAGCTTCAAGCTAAGCAGAATCATGGTTATTTGGATATTTTTTTTCCTCCATCAGGAACGATTACTTTGCCTTGCACCTTCACAGTCATATTGCAACTGAACATTGTCCCTCCTAGACATATTAGCTTCAGATTAAAGAGACCTATATGCTCTGCAGGGGATAGTTAATTTGACATCAGTGCTGCTGATGTTAAGGGCCAATACATAGGTACACACCATGGTTTTTGTATTCAGAGCTTCTTTGACCTAAACATAGGCAAACCCAGATTAAACAGAGACATCTGAACTAAAAAAGAGGGAATTCTGAAAACTGAGGACAGATGGACTATAATCCATTGAGCTTTTCCAGATGATCTGACAGTTCCTTTAACAACAAGAGGTTATGAGCAAGAAGAGGTTATTGCACTCTGTGCCTACTGTGAGGCTGTCACACTCTCAGCTTTATTCTGTTCACTGACTAAACCTTGGGGGAAAGGAGCCACCAGAGAGGTGGCAAGGTGCTGTTTGATCTCCTGGAGCCATGAGGAATAGCTGAGGTATGCTCTCAGATGGTCCCAGACACAACCCTTTGAAACCTGGGGTGAGGCAGCAGCAGTTTTCATACCAGGTGTGGGCACCTCCAAGGACAGGAACTACCACCCACAAGGGCAGCTCTATTCCCAGGAGAGTGGAGTGGCAATGAGGAGACAGACATGAGATTTAAAAAAGTAATATAATAAATAAAAGAAGAAAACACACAGAGCTGGAGAAGTAAACAAGCCTCCTGCTGGCAGGGTGATAACTGCTACAAAAAGAAGCATACTCGTTTCCCTCTCCAGCAAGAGGAAACAGAGAGACCCTTTGAAACACCATTACACAAAGCACCTGTTGCACAGGGATGAGTAGATATCTTTACTAAAGTTGTGTTGATATTGCTGCAAGTTACTTGCTTGCGTTTTCTCAAAGACCAAATTCCAGAACTGTGTAATCAAAATACATTCTTTGCATATGTAATTAATACAGTAATTTAGGTACCCAGCTTCTGTGATCTCATGTGTAAAAGTAACTGCTCATTAAGTAATTATATGCCTACCTGGCTTTTCCAGTACAGTAGAAAATATATATATATATATAAAAGTTTACAGGAGTGCAGAGGAATGAAACCACAAGCAGAGTCAAGGCGTAAATGTAGTCTTGCCACTGTCAATGGGTCCCTGGAGTGACTGTCACTTCATGGCCCCATTATACATCCTTTAAAAAGGATAGAACAGTGCTTTTCATTCTGTTAGAAATGTAAAGGCCAGTGTCATTTTCACACCTCATTCTGTTAACATCCAGACTGCTGTGGTTACTGGATAGATACCATAGGCATCCAGATCATCAATTCACTCTGGACATGAGACCAAGCTTTCAGAGGAATTATTACTAATGTCAACTATAAACTTAGTTAGAAAGCAGTCATAAAAATATCTATGACCCATTCTGAGGAAGTGTCTTTTCAAAAGTATGAACTTGGGACGTGCAGAATTTCACTCCAGCTGAAGAAGGGTGAGCTTTTGCTTACAATAGATTAAACAGTTGCTGGGGAATGAGAAACCTATCTGTCTGATCAAAGAGATCTGTAGAAAACTTATTTGAAAAACTTTACTTGGGGGAAACGTTTCCAGGTCAAGGGGCAGATTCACATTATTTTTATGGAAAAAGTTCAAAATTTTGAATTATCAGATTTTATTTTGGTTACATCAGCAAGTATACGGACTAGCACAGTAAGCACCAGTAACAGAGTAATGTAATGAACCTCTCCTGAGGGAATAAACAAACAAAGCAGAATAAATATTGAACACTCTTTTCTGATTCACCACTTAAAGAATAATGATGCCTAAACACAGCATTTGGCAGCCTTTTGTCCTTATTTTGTGTGGGTTTTGGTGACAGCTTGAAATACAGAGCAAAGGGAAGTTGGATATTTTGGCTTCTTAAAGCCCTTACCCTGGATGTTTGATCTGGGAAGGGATGCGAGGTGCTGAGGCATCAAGCAAAGGAATAATAAGCTCAGTGAAGACCTTGATTAAGGCAATGATTTCCACTCTATCATCACTTCCTCCTGATGCATGAATGCTAATGTTGGCTTCATAATTACAGTCCAAAGCAATTAGTAACATTTACTTACTGCTTTGAGAATGCCAAATGCTAAGTGCTACTGCCTGCCAGACCCCTCGTCCTCGACATACGTCAGACAAACTCGCCTCTCCCCCCTGTTTAAGAGCAGAGCGTTCTTACCTCACCACCTGCCTGGCTGAGGTAATACAAATCTGTCACGAAGGATTCCACAAATGTGCTGAAATAATTACAGTACTTTGCACTTTCATACCATCCTCCCACTGGGAATTTCCAGTGCTTCATAAACATTAGCCACAACTCATGAATTTCCTATAGCGTATGATCACTGTGATCCATTTGCTTTGGGGGGGGACACAGACACATGCTGGTAAAGCCTCTTGTACAAAATGATAGAGCAAATCAATGGCAGCTCCAGTAATAGATCCCAGATCCCGCATACTAGGATGGCTGTAGCACACAGGCTGTTACCGGAACAGCCCTATACAAGGTCCTCCACATCCCAGCAATACTCATGCTTACCAGTCACTAACAACTTTTTAAAGAAGAAAATAAGGAAAGATTGAGTTTTCTTGTTAACCACATGAAAGGCATATCAGAAAGGAACATCCAGTTCCTATGTGGATAGGGTCCCCTAATCCACTTTAGGTGATAACACAAGGAGAACAAAGCATTACCTTCTTCTCCAGCAACTGAATTCCCAACAGTCTCCCTTTCCCGGTCAGCCTGGTTGGAAACAGCGCTTCCACTTTTTGTCCTTCGAAGAACACTGAATGCCTTGTTTATTTTTTTAAAAGATCTGCTCCTTATTGTGGAGCGTTCAAAGTGTCGAGCTGCAACAGCAGGAAAAAACCAAATCAATACAGTTCAGCAGTTCTGGGCTAGAACCACAGCATTTCTGCAGCCCTTAGCATTTGATGGGGCTCAACAGCAAGGTTGCCTTTCACTTCACCTTTTGCACCTGACTCCAGCTGATACTTCAAGATTGCACCCACCTGAATCTGGGTACAACTACCCTTCCTTTGCCCCACACCCTAGTGCTTTCACCTGCCCTGTCTGTTTTGCCAGCCACGCAGAGAAATTGCCTGTAAGCCTAGAAGAGAATAATTCTCAGTTGAGGCAGAATCAGCAGCAATCTTGTGAAAAGAAGCAACACTGCCCTTCCTAAGATGTATGTTTGGAAAAAAAAAAAGAAAACCTGGAAGTTGTAAAAACTCTTCTTGAAAAAAACCCAACCACACTACTGCCTTAAAACACTGCAATGCTTCCAAAGCTGTCAATGATAGCCAACAATTTCATGTCAAAAATTCAAAGATTATCAGGTGGGAGGGACAAACTTAGTCACATCTTCTAATGTGGGTAAGGCAATAAGAAAAAAGTTGTAATACTTTCAAAACACCTCACTCTTCCATCCTGCTGAAGACATCTTTGCAGCTGTTGCTGTTCCATCTCTTTGAGCTTTGCATGTTAGCCAGACATTGTAAACTAATAATATAGCATTCCCTCAAAACAGACTGCAGCCTCTTAACTCAATAAAAGTGGCGGGATTTCATTTTATTCTGGTGGTCTCTTTTTTACTCCTTCCCTTTCTTTGCCTCTCTAGCCCACAAGAAGGTAGCACTCCTCATTTTCTAGGTTTTCTTCAGTCCTTCACTCAGTCTCCCAACTCGCAGCTGGTGCAACACAAGGTGGGCTATTCACTTCTAGCTACACCTTCTCCCTAGAACACCACACATGTCATTTGCTCTTCCAGCTGAGCTGACTTGCCCACAGAACCTTTAAGACCTGCAGCGTGCATGTGTGCAGCTAGTCCATCTTCAGCCTGATGCTGCCCCTTGCCAAGCAAAGTTGTTTTTCACTACAAATCTATTGAATAACCGAGTGAGCAATTTGATGAGCCGTGTAAAACTAAAGCTTTCACACTCCCCTCCCCCGCCCCTTTTTTTTTTTTAAAGCCCCTGGTGATACATGTTTCACAGAAAATAAATACTGAAACGTGTCACCAGGACCTGAAACCATCAGTTGTAGTTCTTACTTCTGTTTGGGTTGCTGTGATGCAGGTCTCCGGGGCTGCTGCCCGACTGGCTGTCCTCGGAGGTGGGGCTGAAGGCCGGGTTCACCAGCCCCGGCTCATCCGTCATTAAGGCGATGGCTGCGGCCGCAGAGAGCTCAGGGCCCAGGGCAGCTACTGCTAAACTGGACGCGTGGTCTGGAGAACAGTCTTGGGAACGCCTCTTCCGTTCCTTGGTAAGGCCATAGTGGGATGCTCCTTTACATCTGAGGGGAAGGGAGACATGATAGTAAGTTGTATTTAAATGTTGCGTACTTACAGAAGTTATCCGGTGCCAAGGAATCACTTGGAGTACAAACTGTGACAGCCACTGTGGCAGAGGAAACACGGATGCTTAACAAGAGGGAAAAATGACAGTCCTGTCATGTTACACAGAATCAAAAAGAAGGAAACTGTCCTGCGAAGTACCCCAGTTACCACCTTATGTGAAAAGACCACTTGCTGGTCAAGGAAAAAATAGAGAACTGCAGTCTTGCCTGTGGTCTCACGTGCACAGATAGTTACTGCGGATGCAAGAGGATGGGAATAGCCAATAGGCCAATGCAGTCAGTGAAGGGAGGGCTGCAGGCAGGAGCTGAACACGCCGGGTTTTCAGGAATCAAGTGCCCGTGTGTTGCCCGTACAGACCATTTACTACTCGGACTGCACCTGATGTTGTTTTCAAGTTTAGCCATGGGGATGAAGTTTCCAACTCTGCTACTCCTGCTCAGTTGAGACAGTAAAATAAAGGTGTTGGTGCCTTGCAAGGAGAAGGAGGTGCAAGGACGGGTGGGGAGAGGGGTGTCCGACTGGCCCCGCAGCCCCCCCACCCCAGAGCCAAGGAGGGAGCACTGGACTCCCACGGAATGGCTGAACACAGATACTCAGATCTCAGACCAAGGTCCTTGGGCCAGTCTGGGACTACACCTGTTTAGGGAGCTCAAGGCTGATTCTAAAATTATTCTGAGGGAAAATCCAAATCCTAAATCCTGACTTGACCTCTTCAGTGACAAAATCTTCCATATTTGGTGAAGGCATGCATGTTTCCAGAAGAGCTGAAGATACAGCATTTTAAGAGGGAAATTACAAGCCTGCCTTGAAGCAACTTACTTGTGGTCCCAAATACCTGCCCTAGACTCATTCTAGACAGCAAAAGTAGGACCGTGCATGGCATTTTTTTCTCCAGACTTGTTAAAGAAAGTGTCACTTGAATGAAATTAAAGGTCACTGTGCTCTTCATGAGTCAGTATTTAATTAAAGCTATAAAATAACTAAGACAGAATGGCCCAAGGGCATAGCACCTCTGACTTCTCTCTAGTACCACTTCTGCCCAGTGTCCACCTACTAGAACCTCATTCACTGCATTAAAAAGAAAATCGGCCTTTTAATCATAATCTAATGAGGTTGGCCTACTTTCAGTTACTATTATCTCTTTCTTTATAGCAAAGGCTAACTGATGACTTTCATAAAAGTGCCCTGTAGGACAAACTCACAGAAATAGCTGCAGAAACCCTGAGGGGTAGAAAGCTCTTCGTAATATACACCATGCACAAAAGGCAATGCATAATACATACAGTACACAATGCTAGTGGGTTAAGTGTCAGAAAAAGAAGTAGTACACACAACAGAGGCCTTGAAAGAGAAATGATTTATGGAAGCAGTTCCTGGGACAGAAAGATGAGATGAGGGTGAGTCACAGAACACTCTGTATCAGCTTTGGAGCAGCACTTTAATTTCTCTTATGCTGTTGAGTTTTTTATGAGACACAATTGAATTTAAAACTTTTTTTTAGCATTAAATTATGATTTACAATCATGGTCCGTCATTTACCTCATACTGACAACTTTTGTCTTAAAGAGGGACTATAAAAGCCAATCCAAACTGCATCATGTTGATGCAACTGTACAAGGGCTTTGTATATGCTTTAAAGTTTGGACAGGAATGGCCATGGCAGAAGTTGTTTCTGAAACCTTTCACAACCAAAATGAGGCATCTCAAAAGAAGATACTCTTATGGAAGAGAAGGTTGGTCAACTATTTGAAAAGATCATCAAAAAAATTATCTGGGACAACTATTCCAAGACAAGACTTCAACAATAATTGTGTAAAACAGAAAGGAAGAGCTCTTCTGCTGCCACAGCCATGGGCATTTTCCTATTTCTTCCCCCCAAAAAAGGTGTGACTTCCTTATGACTTCCTTATTTATATTTCATAGGGAGCAGAACCACAAAGGACTTCCCCTCTTGCAGCCTACCTAAACATCTCCGACAAGGCATTTTGGGAACCAGTCCTCGACATCTGCCACTTGCAGTAAAGTCATGTTTACTGATCCAGCCTATAAATGCTCGATAAAATAGTTCAACAACAGTCTAAAAAGCCAGCACAATGAAATGAACATAAAGAAATGGCTTCAGGGTGAATTGTTTGTTGTTTTCAAAAGACAGTCTGCTTTAAGGAGACCCTGCAAAGATTCAGAATACAGTAAGAGTTATTCCTACTCCACATTTTAATTTTATTTGCCTCTGTTTTCACTGTGGCAGTAAAGTTTCAGTAGCTGATTATTAGAGCACCAGCCTTGTGAATGGGTCCTCAAACACAGATCTTTTTTATTTTTAGTGGGTTCCATGAAGATCGACGCAAAGATCAGAAGTGTCTCTGCCCAAAGATTCCCAGCTCTATGGATTAAATCACTGCCTGGTGCCCATCTGCACTTCACTACTAAAGCCTTCACTTTCTGTGGAAATCCTCACTCACTGCTGCTGGCTGCTCTGCAGACACCCAGTTAACAGCATCAATCCAACAGCAATAAACAGAAGAGAGTTACTTTGAATGTAGAGAGAGCTGACACAGTTTAAGATGTGGCTTATTGGAGAAGACAAGTTGTCATGATACAAAGCACAAGGCATATCTTTCTAACTCTGCCAGAAATAGTTAAAAGAGAACCAAAGCTGTTCAAGTATGAGCAGTGAACTATTTCTTAAATAACTATGGCAGGCATAAATGAACACAAATCAAGCCCTCTTTCTTCAGATTAACACAGTGTCCTTGAAAAAGAAAAAGAAGTCCCAAGCCCTCAAACTTGTAATAAAATCTGCAACAGCGTCTCCTCACTTTCATTGTTTTCCTTGTACTGACACTGCTGTGATAACAGAAAACAGAAGAGATGACTGTCTAAGTGGAATCATATTTATAGTGTCTCAGCTACATTTTTCCATATGGTCGGATTTGGCTCCCAGAAAAGAGAGATCCATAAAGCAACTACATGCCAGTACTAATTATCTCTCCTACTATGCTTATTAATCAGCTGCCTGATTTACAGCTGCAAGAGCAGAATACCTGATTAAGGCAGGCCAGTCAGAAAGTGAACCCAGTGCTGTCTGGTGGCCAAGGTGAACTGCAGATTTATGTTCCTTCTCAGTTGTGCCATACAGCAAGTACATTTGTGCAGCTGTATGATACTGAAACAATTTGAAGGCCATAACTGAGAGAGATAAACAGGCATGAATAATGTGTGTTGTACAGTTCTTGCCATTACAGTAGTGTCACTAGGTGCATACAAGAAATCCAGAAAATAGTTTCTTCTCATTTTGTGGCCTCTTTGATGAAGCAGAAATGTGCTGTCCTAGATCCTGAGCTAGCCACTGGGCAGTGAGATGGCAGTAGCAGCTGCTGAAACTTCCCCCAGGGCTACAGTTCTGGCCCAGCACAAATACTGGCAGCTGTGGGGCAAACCTTGCTCTGCACCCTGCTCCTCATCCGAGGGAGGGTCTACACTCCAGGCTTCAAGAACAGCACATCCGAAGTGCCGGAGCCAGGAGATGCAAAACCCTGTGGCTGCCTTACCTTGGTCCTACCATTTGTGAAAACAAGCGTTGGTCAAACTCAAGTACAACAGCAACATTTCACCTTCATTTAAAAATTCAAGTGGAAACAGTGGTTTGAAAACAGAGATGTGTTTTCCTTGCAGCACCCCTGACACACACAACGAAGGAAGTCCTGAAAGTGAGGCTGATCTCCATGACTTCCATTACCCAGGTTGACACAGCGTCAAAATGTAAAGACAAAACATAAACAAGGACAACTCTATGGACTTTTTAACTTCTAATAATCTAACTGAAACAGTATCATGGGCAAAATATATACATATATATATATATATTGCACTTGCTCTTTTAAAAACACCCTTCTTTCTATCTGTGTACTTGGCAGGCTATTCCTCTTTCTCCCTGCTACACACCTGACTGCCTGGGCAGAAAGGGGAAAAAAATGAACCTAAGAGAGTGACAGCGCTTGTGAGCCAAGCCTGACACAAATAAACAGAGCGGGAGCTCTCCCTGCCCTGTTCCAGCAGTGCTTCCCAGCCTCGCTTCTAGTGCACCGATATTTCGGTGCTGTTTCTCTTTAGTGCAGCAGCAATGGACACATTGTCTGAGCGCAATTAGGAATGATGTACACAAAGCACTCAGGATTGCCCAGCTGAAGAAAATACTGCATAATGGGCTGTCATCGCTGATCCAAAGCTAAACCCTGATCAGGGTAGACAAGTATGTTTCAGCTGTGCCCCCGCTGCAAGCAGTCTCATCCCTGTGTAATCTGGACTTGACACAAGCTGGGATCAGAAGTACCAACAGCGTGTATCACACTCTGCATCGCAGAAACTCCCCACTGCTCTGACCCCTGAACTGATCTGGTGGAAAGGCTAATGGAGAAACCAAAGGTGATCAATAAGGAGTGTCCTGAATAAACTGGTGCTGATACCTTCATTTGTTGGGCATCTGGGAAGGAAGAGGGGGATTTGAATTGGAGAGGTTGCCTCACAAAAAGGTATTGGCCATTCTCGCCCCATGGGGACCATTTTCACCGCATGTGCATCAGCACTGACTCTAGCCCAAACATAACCTAAATATCAACCATGCAGAATTCAAGCCAAATGCCTAAGCTAAAGCTTTCTGAAACTCCTGTCATAAGGGAGAGACCTGACTTGATGAGTTCTCAAGCAGAAATGATACCAATTCTTCTGATCTTACTTTTGTCAACAGTGCACCTGGAACTGGAGCCAAAACCAAAAAAGCACCGAAACTCCAAATCCCACGTTATAGAACTAAGCCAAAATGCAGCAAATGCACAGTCACCCTTCCAGACCAACCATATCAGTGTTTAAGAGGCCAGAGACATGAACATCTTCAGCAGTGAAGGTGTCCAATATCCTACTGCTCTTTGCACCCAACGATGCTGTATCATTCTTGCTCGGAAATGTGGCTTCTGTGAATCCTGGCCCTACATGCAAATTTCCTCTTTTTTTTTGCTATACACAAAATCAATCCTACAACTGACTGCTTAAGCATTCAGTAATGTTTTTTCCTTGGTAATTCCAAGTTCTTGCAAGGATTAACCACTGCATAAATGCTGTATATGAAAAAAAACTTCATAAATAAGTGCCTGATACTTTTTTTTTATGTACTGCCTTTTCTGATTTTTATAAAGGACTGTGTTATGTCAAGAGCATTCTTCAAGCTACTGTAATGACCAGTTAGGAAGGTCCTGACTACATTAAAACTTCCTCAATATTCATAAATAGGGGAATGAGAAATTTAAAAAGGAATGCTTAAACTCCTGGATTACAGTTTCCAACCAACATTCACTGAAAGTCAGGCAGCAAAAGCCTTGTCTAAACATGTAACTAGAAACAAGCTGTTTTCTGCACCTGCACTTGAAGTTCATAATGCCAGCAACATTCCCAGATGTTCACCACTGCTGTTCTGTGTACTCTGTACCCTTGCACTGATGCACTTAGGTATCCTCTCCCTGATGATTTTCCAGCGTCAGAGGACTGCCATCGTGTTTGGGGGAAAAATTGTTCAGTTTTCATTTACCTTAAGTGGGAAATGGTCCCAGTTACTATTAGTCTTTCATTTTGATACCCCTATAAACAAAAGCCTTTTAGAGACATCTTCCTGGGATATCAGGGCTGGATATGACAGAGGTGAGGGCCAGCAGCTTGATCCCCATTGCCTCTGGAGGGCTGAGGATAAGCGATTCTGTCCTATGCTTCCATAAACACCGCTCTGCTCCATGTCAGCATGATAGAAGTTCAGATGAGGTAAATGGCTAGCTGTCAGAGAGATTTTCTTATGTTATTTGCTCTCTACTGTCAACTAGAGGCCCTTGATAAAGTATAAACACATACTAGATTTAGTGGTTCTATATTTCTGCATTACCACTCTATAAATATTTATAAAGCTCCTCATAACATTTATTTCTCTAAGCTAAAGATATTTAGCTTAAATACTTTCCCACAAGAAAGGAAAAAATCTCTCTAATATAATTTTTTTTCAATTTAATTTTTGCATATCCCAGTTCTGGCTTTCTAAGTTTTTTTTTCCATGCTTTTTGTTTTAATGAAGGCATTGTAATCCAACAAACTCTGGAACTACCTTGCCAGCAAAGCCTAAAATTGTGGTGTGTCCTATCTGTAAAGATCTGACCCCAGGGCTGTCTGTTATTTTTGCAATGCTTTTGCACTATGATGTTGTCAAACAAAATATATTTGTTTATTATATAAGGAACGTGTGCAGGAATATCTGTATGTCAGGGTTTAGGGTCAGGGCAGCCCACTAGCCTTATAACAGACTCTCTCTGTTACCCCCCTCACTCCACAAAGGGAAAGAGAAAGGGAATAAGGGAGAGAGACTTAGCAATTAGAAAAGGAAACTAGAACAGCTTTAATGAAAATGAAATTAATAATAATAAAAATGGAATATATACAAATATATACAAGAACAGTACCGAAACCAATCCCCCCAGTGACAATTATGTCACCATCACCACTGATGCTGTGGAGCAGGCACTGGGAGAATCCCAGACTGGGCCCAGCAGCAGGTGGGAACTGTGTTCATGAGCTGGATTCTGGTACCAAATTCAGGAACACACAGACTGGGATCTAAGGCAGAATGGACAGAGTCCTCCTCGGATGCTGGACATGGAAGAAACCAGAAGCGGACCTGAGCCAAGCTGAGCAGGTCCCAGCAAAGCGGGCACAAGTGGGATTAGACCCTCCTGATCCCTCAGCTTTATACTGTGTATGACATATATGGGATGGAACACCTCATCGGTCAGTTTGGGGTCACCTGTCCTGTCCACTCCTCCCTGCAGGTGCAGCCTTTTACTTTCTGCACCCCCAATGTGGTACACAAGGTCCAGCAGTGGCCTTGGTCTGCACACCAATCCTTGGTGCTAACTCTAACCATGGGGTGTTACCACTGCTAGAAGCAGACACTGTCTGTGAGAACAGGCTGCTCACTTCAGACAGTGCAGTTAGTTAGAAGGACTGAGCTGAAAAGTAACATCACTGAACGGGATTAGTTCTGTTCTCACTCAAACCAGGACGCTGTGTACTTAACAATTCCACATCAGCTACTCTGTAAGAATTTGGGCACACTGTTAGAAAAAGGACTTACAGTTTCCATAGATTAAAAAAAAAACAAAAAAGGGCTTTCTAAGCATATGAGAAAAATACATATTAAGCATTCTTTATAATTACTATGTTAGTCACCAGCTACAGTGACATGCTCCCATTTCTATAATTTGGTTGCTGCAAAGGAGGAGCAATTTTGGTACAGGCCCTTACAAGTATTTTGCATTGGTGAAGAATGGAATTGCAGTTCAGAGGTCAGTCCCCACGGTTCCCAAAACTACTGACAGACAGCTGGTGCCAGACACAGACTGAACAAGCATTCAATGGAAACCAAATCCCCATTTTAAATTTGACTGCTCATACTGAGGGAAGGGAGCGATCTTGAGATTTCCTACTACTTTTCAGGATAGTTGAGAGAACCTGGAACACATTTTTATTCTTAAATAAATTGTAGAGTTTAAACTTCATGTACATGCGACCAAAGTATCATGTAACATGTGGTCATATTTTCCTCCTTTTCTTTAAAAAGCAAAAAGTTGTATTTCAACCACCATCATCAGCTTCTATTATGAAATCCTTTAAAAGGTCCATTATCCTCCATCATGGGAACAGTGAATTGGAAGGAATAGGTAAACAATCTTAGTTGCCTGCAATTGTGGGCAAAAATAATGACTGGGGTTACTGTGTAATGATCCCAGTTGTTGTTGGGACTGTATACAAATTGTTGGTCCAGATCATGTTCTCTCCCTCCCCTGACACTTCTTTCAGGTCATTACTCTATCACTGATGAATTTAAAACTACAACTGTACTGATTTCTCTTCAAGGTTCAAGCATCATTTTGAGTTCTAGTCTTAAACCATTCCAACAAATTACAGCTGTCTCACATATAGGAGAATGGAGTTGTAAATTGCTAGAGACAGCTGAGATGGGCAAGTCAGCATACGGGCTGGAAATGCCAACTTCTTTTACGGATTAGAACAGCTTCTGTGTTGTGCGTAACACAACTACTATTTTGGAGAAGCTAATATTTATAACTGACTTTGTATCTTCACCTTCTGTGGCCCTTTTCCCACTTGTGCCCAAGCCACCAATACTCTGAGAACACATAAGGGCATCAGCAGCCTGTTCCCACTGCTCACATACAAGGTATGGCCTTGGGTTGCTGCTACCTTCTCCAATGCTGCCTTTAAATGTAATGCTAGTAGAACACAAGAAGACCTTGAGCAACACAAATGAGGAATTAGCCGAGGTAAAACATTGCAGTCAGACTATTAATCATTATTTGCTCCTAGATTACTATAAACAACCATTTGTCATCACAGAGAAGTTACTGGCCAGAAGTACAGAACCAAAGTGATCTTGCATGATGCAAAACAACAGCACTATTTATTCATTCTGAACTTACTCTATTAAATGCTGAAGCTCCCCAAGAGTAATCTACATATCTTGTGCAATCTACTCACATGAGCTAACACAAAGAAAGAAAAGAGAGGAGCAGCACACCATCACTAACTCCTGATAGGTGCTCATGTACTGACACAGCAAGGAACCTATGAGTCCCTGGGTAGGAGATTCAGAGCAAAATAAGGGAAGAAGTAAGAGACTAGCACTTCTGCGCTGGTCAGAGCCTGTAAACCTTTCTGATGGCTTCTAGTGCTTTTAGCTTTCAACATATATCATTTAAACTCACTAATCCTGTTCAAGTGCTATATTAAAGGCCTAAAGTACTAAAAACTCCTCTTGACTTCAATGAAGTGGAGCTTAATGAAAACTTTACCAGGTGCTTTCATCATTTTTCAGAACTGCATCATTTTCTATACAATGCACTTAAAAACTCCAGCCTTTGTCACTCTTAACAAGGGTAAAACACAAACATTGTTTCAAAAGAAAGTGAGAAAACTCAAATGAGAAAGAGGTTTCTTCATGGAAAAGTTGGGTATTTATCAACAATTGTACATTCTTTTATCCACAGATGGCATGCACAAGGGAACAATCACATGCTACGTGTTTCAGCTGGGTATCTGGAAAACAACCTAAGACCTGCCATCGGCAGCTCTCAACTCAATATCTGGATTTCAAGTCCATCTAAGACCACTCAAAGAACAGCACTGGTACTCTGCCCGCAATCTTGACCCCTGATTTTTGTCTTATACTAATAAAATATTAATATAACCTTTTTACAGTAGAAATTGAGATCATATGTAATGAGAATGCAGCAGGATCTCTGAATATTCCTCAATTAGACCTTTAGCTGAAAAATGAGCCTAAGGAAAACCATGACATATATATACAAAGGCTCAAAAACTGTTAATGCTGCCAAAATCAAGTTATCTGTAACAAAAATAACAAGTGTGAAGACAAAGAAATTCTTAAGTCATTACAATGCTATAACTCATAATACTGCACTGTCCAATACACTGCATTTTTCAACGTATGTGGATACACATACAATTAACATTAAGAACTAGCATTTAATCTGTTGATTCACAAGTTTTTCACATTTATTGTTCAGTGTTTTGATCACCGGATTATATTCAACAGGTATAACTAGTCTCCTGGAACTCAGTGTCTCGGCATTGTCTTCTTTTTTTACTATCCCCACCTATACCATAAAAACTTCATGATGCAATAAGCAAAATATGCTTGCAATGGGACAAGGGGTTTTGTTTTTTCAACAAGAGAGGCAGTATCAATGTAACCCAATTCTTGCAGCTACAGAGAGGAGAGACTGCCAGACAGAAACTTTGCATTTACACACACGTAGCACACATTTCTTTTTAAAATAAAACCAACTGCAGTATCTGCCATGTCACAGACTCAACAAGCCACCGCTACTAAAAGCAGCCTTGAGGCTTCTGTTGGCACAAAGAAGAGACACATGCACACAAATCTCTGGATATAAAATAATAAAAAGGGAACACTGTGTTCAATTTCAAGGTGTTTTCAAACCAGGGCTTGGGTTTACTAATATGTTCTCCACTGGAATTTGAATTTAAGGGAAACACAGGAGCTGCAGCCAGTAAACAACAACTGCTGTCTTTATAGCCTCTTTTTGACACAACATGCTATGGACAGCCACCCACAGCTCTAGCTCTGGTGGCACTTGCTTCTGACCTCAGTGACCCAAAAGTCACGTAAAATGCCCTTTAGGTCAGCATAGGGATCTAAATTACATCACTAACTCCTCTTGGTACACGTCAAGCTATGAAACTGTGCTTGCTTCCTCATGGAGAAGGTCAGAAAAAGGAGCTCTCAGAAGCTGAAAAAACACAGAGATCCCTGTCAAGTGCCCATCTGAGTGCTGAGCAAACATTTCTGCCACAACAAACATAAGGCATCTTAAGATGTCACAGATATTTCCCATTTTAAAAAGTAGTTGTCCTGTATGACCAGATTCAATGTTTGATATTCTGCAAGGACCCCGAACCAGTCCTGTAAGAAACAAACTGCATTTGACTCATGAATCAATGTGTCTTTAAACCCTAATCCAAACCAGGCTCCTTGTAATGGTGGGGAAGGAAGAGTACAACATTTCCTGGTGCACCACAGAGCTTGGTTTACAGGATTTCAGCCTAAAAGAGTATTGACAGTGGCACAAGAAGTACTCAAGTCACACTGCTGACTAAATATCTCATTATGTTAGCTTTTTGTGAAGACAACATAGCCAGCAGTACATTTTGATAGAGAAACATCATTCCGGCTTTTAGTCCTCCTAGCTCTGCAGTTTTCTCTTTTGCATGTATGGTTGGAAGAGGGCAGATGAGAGGGATGTCATGAGCCAGTTTTCAGAACAAAACTCCCCAAACCCATTGGGCATGCAAAAATTCTCACTGCTTGTGGTTTTATGGGTTCCACCCAGCCGAATATGAGATACTTCAGTGAGATATTTCACCCTCCTATTAAAATAAACACACATTGTAAAAGCATTTAAAGGCTCCAGAAAGTCCATATCCAGCCACAGCAAAAGTATGACTGGAATGTTGTTTACAGTCTTTTGAAAGCTCACATGGTAGGAAATGCTCTCTTATGCTATAAAAATTGTGAATAACATTTTTTTTTATCAACTTTTTTTTTTTTTATTTTTAACAAAGCTATCAGAAATACTTTTAACCTGAATTCCTTTATCCAAATATGAAAAAAACCCAATCCACTCAGCATTCACCCCACATTGCTACCTACAGGCAGCGCTGTGCTCAAAATCATGGAAAGCATCCAAAAACACAGTGGTGTGGTTTTCCTCCTGCTGTACGTGGACCACTGTCAGCTCTTGTTTGGCAAGGGAGGCCGGCGGAGCTCACACCCTCACATCTCAGTTTTCAGGAGTGCTCTAATCACTAAAGCTCAGGTCAGGTTGGGGTGAGGCTGATCTCTGCTCCTCCTGCTGAAGCTTATTCAGAGAGGCAGATTAAGCAAGAGGGAGCCAGACCAATGCTATCACCAAATGAAAAACTGGCACGTGAGGAGGGAGAATCTGAGTCCTTCTGCAAAGGTTGCTGTGGCTTTTTGGTTGAAGTTGGGAGAGGTTCATAAGAAAAGGCACTGTTCCCTGTTAGTCCAGACAAATGGGGGAAAAATCTGTCAATACCATTCAGCCTGAAGCTGAAGAAGTGACCTTAGAGGCTTCAGATACAAGTTGAGAACCTATCCGTAAAATTGCGTCTTATTTTCTTAGACCACCAGGATATGAATCAAGGGGTAGAATATATAAACCAGTGTGGAAGCAGGAGTCCAGCCCTGAAAACCCTTATTACAAAGGATGCCTTCAGAAGTGGGTATCATATTACCGACAACAAAAACTGGATTCCCCTGACAAAGGCAATAGATTCATAGAATAGATCATAGAATCATAGAAGAGCCTAGGCTGGAAGGGACCCTGGAAGATCATGTGGTCCATCCTTTCATGGGAAAGTAAGCCTAGCATCCCCTCCAATCACATCTTGAAAAATATTACCTGATGGGAACTCTAACCTACACCTGGGGAGGTTGTTCCAGTGAATGACTCTTTTTACTGTGAAAAAGTAGGAGAAGGAGAAAATTCTTGCACCATATCTTGATTTAAGACCAGGTTGCTCAGGCTGACGCTTCTTCACAAGTTACAAATGCTAGGACAAGAGGAAATGTCCTTAAGTTGTGCCAGGGGAGGCTAAGATTGGATGTTATGAAAAATTTCTTCACAGAAAGTGTTGTCAAGCACTGAAACAGGCTGCCCAGGGAAATGGTGGGGTTGCCATCCCTAGGGTTATTTAAAATTCCTGCAGGTGTGTTGCTGGGGGACATGCTTTAGTGGTGACCTGGCAGTGCTGGGTTAACAGTTGGACCAGATGATCTTAAAGGTCGCTTCCAACCAAAACAATTCTATGATTCTATATACCTTAGCTTGAAGACATTATAGGTTTCTTTAGGTTTTCTTAATCACTTCTACTCTCTCAGATGTCATGCTGGTTTAGCATAGCATAAATAAGAATAAATGTTTTCATTCTGGTTTTTTTTTTCTTCAATTTATGAAAAAAATGTTCAGGGTAAGAGGCAGTCCTCATACTGTTATAAATCACATTAATTTATTCACTCATCCTACTAAAGTAGAGGAAATTCAAAAAAAATCCCCAAATGTTCTTCAGAAAGCTGCTCTTTCATTCCCCTTTTATGCCCCTGCAGCCTTGGGAATTCCAATATTCATGTTCTAATAACTACTTTTGCTTTCAAAAATAAAATATAAATATCATGCATGTAGCTGGGCACCTAGAGCACCGTGGGCAAACCTGGGCAGCAGGTTTGGAGAACTGAACCTTGAAAAGGAGCTGCAATTATATTCCCTGTGGTAATTCCGAGATGGTGGCCTTGTCCCTGCTGTGCTAGGAGAAGGTATATCCTGCTTGACCTTCCTGCTCAACCCACAAAATGGGTTGGGGCTGCTGGGCAAGAGGCTGCCTTGAAATGAATCCAAACCACGAATTCTATGTGACAGGTTGTGGCATCTGGGTGACTCAGGCAGGCTCTGCGCCTGCCCGAGGCTGTTCCAGCCCAGGCTGCGATTTTGTTAATGTCACAATTTAAGTAGACTTGGGTCTTGTTAGCAGTGATGATGGACCCCCTGAAGGAAAACCAAGGTGGCATAGGAAATGATGTCAGTTCATTATCAGCTCTGAAAGGGGGATAATTACACGTCTTCTGCAAACTGAGATGACCCTGGTCCTTCAGAAGGGAGCTGGCAATCTAACCTCCAGCAGCATGCTCGTGCCATGCCTCATCACTTGTTAATTTTCACAGCAAAGGCACTACCCGCGTCATGGCTCAAAGTGACCCAAGCCATCACCAACAGGCAGGATCTCCAGCTGCACATCTACACCGGTGTCCAGTGGACAGCAGAGTGCTGGGGACATCGGACATGCTGGCAGCCCAGATTCAGACATACATACTTGCTTCATGTAAATATTACCGCAACAACCTGTCAATGCAGTTGTCTCATTGAGCCACACTGAGCAGCTTTATAAACACAGAATAATCTTACAGCTACAGTAAGAAAATGTCCTCTGATTCCAAAACATCTGCCCCAGACTGACACAGACATTGAGGATAAAAAAAATTGAGCAGACAAACTAAACAAAACTGGCAGTGCATTTAAATATTTACATTAGCAACTGAGACATCGAACTCTGTTTTATTATTTTTCATAATGCCTTGGACCGGTGGTTGGTGGTTTACCTATCCTCAGCAGGTTGTTCCTTCTGAGGAACTTCCTTAACCACCCTGAAACTAGTTTGCTTCCAGAAGGGCAAAGCCAGGCACTCAGCACTGTGCGTTTATAAGGGTGCAATAAGGAGGGAAAAGGAGGAGGAAGAAGAAAGGGAAAGAAATATCTAACAGTTTAATTACTGTAAACAGAACAGCCTCCTGGCAAATTATTTTCTTATGTCTTTGAAAGCTAATTAAAGATGCTATGACATCACTTATGAGGGTTTGCTGGTTATTCAGATACTGGCATTAAGGAGACCTTCCAAAACTGAGCAAAACCAGTTATGCAAAGGCTAACTACATCAGCCTCCAGAGGTGGTGCTGCTTCCTAAGGGGCACTCTGAAACAGGGAAGTACATGATTACTGTAGTGCCTGTGGAATGATACCCTAGCCACACTATGTATATTATATATGTAGAAACACATGTCCAAAAATAGCTTCCCTGGAGACATCCCTGTTCCAGAGTAAGAACACTCACTAGAGAAGCTACCCTAGAGTAAGAACAGTATTGTCACTTCACACACAGCTTTATTATGGATTAACTTCCCTGTGTGCTCAGAATATCTTTTGGGGATAATTTCTGCACTTTCTTCCCTGCCCTTTCTTCTGGTCACCAAATGGAAACTATGGGAGCTCTCAGTGCCAATTTTAGGTGCTACTTTCCCAATGCCATTGCCCTCCATGACTCCAGGTTCTGCATCTCAAGATCCTTTTTTTACATTAGGTCATAGCCTTGTATAATCACAGAATAAGTAAAACTATGGCTTGTTTTTAAGGCTACAAAGGTACCTTCCCATTCCTTTAGCCTGTGAAGAAGCAGGCATAATGAAGTACTAATATTCATGCCAATGAATAAGTAACACAGGGAAGCGAATCAAGAGATCTTTCTGCTACTGGAGGAAAAGTAGATAATGTTTTTTCTTTCCTTTGATAACTTGCTTTCTGTTAATGAACATATTAAGAGTTTTAACACTGTTGCCCTAATAAAATTTTAGGGGTGAAAAAAGCTCTCCCAATTCAGTGGACAGTCTTTTCTGGCAGCATCCTTTAGAAAAGAACTTAACTCCATAAAAGGTGATTAATGTAATCACATGTGTCTAGCAGTAGTTCAGGATCAGTTAAGAGGAAATATTGTCCATTAGTTCAAACTTTGGGGAGCCAGGCTCTACCTCTCAACAAGGCACACTTGAAAATAGTTACAGGCTCGCTTTATTTCATGTGTAATAAAAAGTCCTTAGGGCTTACTATGTTTGGTTCTTTCTTCAATGTCTCCCACAACACAGATTTGGCTCATTTAAGAGTCCTTTAAACTACCATAGCACAAAACCCAATAAGAACAAAAGCAGTCCCATAGAGTCCTAACTGTAGGAATGGGACTCTTGTTCCCCATCAAATAATGCAGTGTCTCTAACAAAAAGAAGAGAGGAGAATAAAAATGACAGACACCCATATACCTCCTAAAAGCACAAAAGAGGTTGGTGCTTGAAAGAGAGCTCTGGTGCTGCATCCATGTGGTGCTAAAGACAGAGAATCACGGGTCACCCAAATTTCTGTGCTTAGCCCTGGACCTGACAGTTCACCGTTGGCTTGCAAGGGCAAGGACCATTTCTTCTAAAAGTGACTGTTTCAGAAGACCTGGAGGAAATGCTCTTTGCAAAGAAGTCAGAAGAGAGAGGAGGATAATGTCAGCAACTGCTTCCTCAGCACAGAGGACTACAGGCAGCACAGCTGTTCTTTCTGGAAATGTCAAGGAGGAAAAAATTGTGCCGAGGGAGTTGTCATTGGTGCACAGCACAATAGGTGATTGCAAAATAATGCTTCGCACAGCCATAATCTCTTCTTGAAAGCATTGCCCAGGAAGTCCAGGTCTGACTAACTGTAAAATAGCAAATACTGCCTGAAAACCAGGCATCTAAGTTATAAAATCACTTAGGGGCCAGTTTCCATCTGACAAAGGAGAGCACAGGCATGTCTCAGTGCAGATGCTGCAGCTGAGATAGGCCTGTATCAGCCCCCTCCTGCCTGGTCACAGCCATGTCCAGCGAATGTCAGCTGGAGGTTTTCAGGTCATACAGATGGCCCTATCTCTCTCCCTTTCTCTGCCCTCTTTGTAAGCCACCTGCTGCGGGGAAGGTCTGTGCAGGACCAGTTGTCCCACCAGCACCCATAGGAAACAGTGAAGAGCTGTCCCTGGGCTCTGCAGGTAGTCATGCACCTTTGGAGACAAAACATGATCTCAAGGTCAGTTTGAAATCCTGCTGATGTACGCCCACACAGAGAGCCATGGCAGGTCTCAGGTGGACACGACCTGCCTCCTGTCCTTCTTGGGGCCCAGGGCCTCCCAAAGTGGAAAGATGGGGACTGAGGGAGGGAGGACTGTCATACAGTGCCAGACCTACCTGATTATCGAACACTGACAGGAGGTGGAGAAAAAAATAGCACAGAATCTTTTTGAATGAAGACCCAAACCCTGAATTTCCCTGCAGTCAACAGAAAAAAACACCAAAATTGAACCCTTCGCTTCCTAGTGCCCAGGACACTGAGGTGAAAAAAAAGACAACAGAATGATTCCTACCTCATCCCCATCACTGTGGTGAGAGGGGATTGGGATTCATCCCCAGCCTCTAGTTACACTATTCAGCTTCTTCAGTAGCTTATGAGACAAGCAGCAAGTTCATTCTCCTCTAAACCCTTTGAAGCCTTCTTTAGTGATGTGGATGACCCTTACAAGGACCAGCCTAATGCTGGAGACAAACAGGGACCTTTCTGCACCCTTGTCCTTTAGCTGCAGATCTGACCACGCACCAGCAGGTCACAGTTTTATCACCAGTCCTGCAACATTCCTGAAAACATCCTGCTTCTAGGGGACTTTCTGTTCAGTGTTAAGGTCATAGAGCTTGTATCTGCCAATGCAGAGAGATAAATTTTGACCAAAAAAAAAGGAAATAAATAAAAAGGAAGAAAAGTCACAGTTTTGTAAGATCTGTTGTCATGCAGCTACCATTGTCACGAGGGACAGAAAAAGTGGAGCCTGAGGTTTTACAAAGCTCCCGCATGGGAAGGAGGGGGGAGGTTGTCACAGAGAGTCCTTTTTGGAGGAAGAAGGAGGTTGTCACAGAGCTGCAGAAGCTGGACTCCATGACATTTTGTTTGCATTGTTTCAACTCATTCACCCACATGTCCTCAAGGGATGTTCTGTTTTGTAAAATTGCTGTTTCTACTAAAAACCGCATGGTGTGAATCAGTGTGGTTAGACGCTCCTTTCCCCCATTAAATATTTTTTTTGACTCTACTATTCTATCTCTGTGATATATAGTTGTATAAAACAAAAGTTTGTCCATGTATGCAAAACCTCATTTTCTTCCTAATTCATTCCAATGCAATTCAAGAGAGTAATTTGCTGAAGTCAGTGGGACAGTATCTGTATAGAACTAATCTAAGCAAGATAAAAATCAAACAGGTTGATATTATTCTTTTCATTACTTCTTCTACAGCTTTCTCTGTCTCGGTTCTGGAATAGCAGATAGAGTAACAATTAGAGACCTTGAACCAAACAAATAAACTAAGTAGGACAAATCGAATGATATAGGGGGAGAACTTACACCCTTTATTTTCTTGGCTTATTTTATTTTCACTGTTTTTGGTGAGTTTTGTAGGACAGTTTTAAGGATGTCAGTCCAGGTGGTAATTTAATGAGGCAGAGGATCAGTTGGTAAAACTGTGATTAGATGTCAGTTCTACAACTGAGCTCTTTCACAGCCTGGTTTGACCTGTGTTTAGTCTAACAGATAAATGTTTAGAGTTCACCAGGATTGCTGAAATGAAGTTAATATAAAGAGAGGCTCACCAAACCTGGTCAATTCATAAAGGTTTCTTTGTTTTTAGTTTTCAACTTGGCATGTTTTGCTGAAGTTAAGCTCTGTGGCTTAAATTCACTATTTACTTATATGTTAATCCATAAATTTAAAATAAGAAGCATAACCAGCTCAGGGTTTTGCAATGCTGCAATAGTGTAAGGTGATGGAAGACACATGGCTCAGCACGGTCAGCACTGTTGGAGTTGACCCCAAGAGTCCTTGACAGATCAAGTCAGACAGTTTCTCTTCCCCTTTCCTCCTTACTCTCATTGAACAAGACAAAACACTGGAGGGAATAGCCCTTTCTCAGTCCATTTCTCTATTTCACAGACCAGTCAGGTGCTTAGAGACAAGAAAACGGAGCAAAAACGGTCTCACCACAACTATAAGGAAAGCAAGTCTTATGCAGCCCTGGCAGAAGTGTCTCTCCATGGACTAATTTAATTTTCCAGTCTCAAGTGACTTCAAAATTACAGACAAGTGATCTCCACTCACCTACCACAGTTAAATCCAGGACCAGAGTACTCTGTTCTTACTTGATGTTGATTCTGTGCATTTGCTGCAGCAACTACTATGGAGTCTGTATCTGATAGTGCCTTATATTTTTAACCTGTTCAATTCTCCTTCACCAGATGGAAAAAAACATGCTGCCATCGTGCTGTGCAGTGTTCAACTCCAAGCCTCCCTGACATCCTTGATCCCTTGGTACTGATGTACCAAGCAGGGCAGACACATGGGAGAGGCAAGAGCAGAAATGTAAAGGAAACAGGAATTGAGAGGTAGCAAGGGAAAGACAAAGATTTAGGGTAACCAGGAGCAGCCAGGTGGAAAATGGGTAAAGAAACCAAAACAGAGACTGGTGCTGGTGATGACATAGACTCAATGAGCATTACAAGTCATGTCAAGGGAACTAACAGCAAGATTCCTATTTAAGGAGTTTCAAACCTGCAGCTTCTTTCAAAACATATATAGGGCAGAAGCAGCTGATTTGCACTTGGCAGGTAACGTCAAGAGAGTTTATGCAACACTGCGAGAAGATAAGCACCTATTTAAGAGCAAACTGTTATTTTTACCCAACATGCAAGCAAATCAAGCTCTCTCATCACAGACAAAAAACTTCCATGCTCTCAGCTGTGAGTTCTCTTGGTGTTGTAAAGAACCTCAGGGCACAAAATCACTATGGTTTTTTTCGCGTTGGTTGTCAACTTCTGTTTGCTGGGGATTTGAAAAACAGAGGAGACGTGAAGCACAGGAAGATCTGAACAACAATTAGCAGACCTTAACAAAAGGCAAGGAGACTATCAGAAATCTGTGAAATGCATTTTCTTTCTAACAAAGAGACCGTTAACCTCTCTGCAATACTGAGTTAGCAAAAACATGAGGGACGTAACTAAACATCTGCTGAAGACAGAAGGGAAGGGAAATTGCATTTTGAGGTAGGTAGAACAGGATCAAATGCATTTTGGAAATATCTGGCATGGCAGTTCATCAGCTCTAGAAGACGGTTACTTGGTCGCGGCCTCCCTTTATAAATTTATTTTGTTCACTTGGGTCACATTACTATTATTCAAGCTCGTATTACAAAAAAAAAAAAAAAAAGCAGATCTGAAATCTGTGGGACTGCATTTATTTGCTTTGTCAGCTCAACATATTAAGTGCAAGTTTATACGTACACTATATATCTTATTAAACGCTCTGTCCTGTTTTGGTCTATTCTCTTCTGATTTATTTTGAACTCAAAGACCATAACAGTAAGTGCCTTCAAACCTACAGATGCTTAGTCCACTGGGAAAAGAGCAGAAACAAAGTGAAATGCATCAACCATTACTGTCCAACTTCATTACACTCATGTCCTGGAAGAATAGAAGAAGAATGTACTGGAATTTAATCTTCTCTGAAGGAAGAAACTGGAAGCAGCATGTTTGCAAGAAGCAATGTACACCCAATCCACTAAAAATCATCAAGATATGCAAAATTTAAATGCAATTTAAAAATGGATACTGAGAAAACTTACAGACACTGCTCAGAGGAAAGTGCATTTGTATGCCCATACCCTTGACCCATAAGGGAACAGAGCAGGTGGGAAGCAGATGTAGAGAACATAGCAAGTCCCCAGTGCTGGAGGCTGTGTGGGATGTGCAGGACTCTGCCTGTCCTATGCCAGGGCCCAGATCATAGCAGGGGGGGGCATGAAGACAGCATGGATTGCAGTAGCCACCACTGAGTGCCCACAGCAACACCTTCTCAGCATTTCCAGACTAATTTACTAAACTAACTAATATCAATGTATATAAATATAAAGCTGCCTGGCGACAAGCACCTAGAGGTACTGACGAACAATTGGCTGAACATGAGCCAGCAGTGTGCCCACGTGGCCAAGGTGGCCCACAGCATCCTGGCCTGTATCAGAAATAGTGTTGCCAGCAGGAGTAGGGAAGTGTTTGTCTCCCTGTACTTGGCACTGGTGAGGCTGCACCTTGAATACTGTGTTCAGTTTTGGACACCTCACTACAAGAAAGACATTGAGGTGCTGGAGCAGGTCCAGAGAAGGGCAACAAAGCTGGTGAAGGGTCTAGGGAACAAGTCTTATGAGGAGTGACTTAGGCAGCTGAGGCTATTTAGTCTGAAGGAGACTGAGGGGAGACCTTATCACCTTTTACAACTACCTGAATGGAGGTTATAGAGAGGTGGGTACCAGTCTATCTCTTCTTTCAAGTAACAAGTGAAAAGACAAGAGGAAATGGCCTCAAATTGTGCCAGGGGAAGTTTAGGTTGAACATTATGAAGAGTCTTTTCACCGAAAGGGTTGTTAAATACTGGAACAGGCTGCCCAGGGAAGTGGTTATCACCATCCCTGGCCATGTTTAAAAGTCACATAGATATGGTGCTTAGGAACATGCTTTAGCAGTGGATATGTAGAGTAGGGTTAATAGTTGGACTTGATGATCTTGAAGGTCTTTTCCAACCTAGATGATTCTACGATTCTAATATTTCCATAACAGTCCAGGCTGGGGCAAAGCAACAGCAACAGGCACTTTCCACTATGCTCACCCCCAGAAAAGATCCCAATGACAACTGTAACCACTGCAGCACCAAGAGCAAAAAATAAACACCAGTGTATACACACTGCATCTGGGAAAGACTTGTATTCATCCTTTCTCCAGCAGAGTCATCTTCCTGCTGTAATTAGAAACCAGGTAGTAATACTCGAAGGAGACATGTGCTAAATGCTTGAGCCAGAACCAGTGTCAAGGCTCCTTTGGGAGATGACGAGGGCGAGTCACAACCACCTCCTGGGATTCCTGCCCCCACTGCAAAACCTGTTTGGCAAAGGGCTGTGTCGCAACATGCGCTCTTCAAGTACAGTGCTTATTTCTGACTGTAATTTATCCTCTTGGCAGGAGATACTCATACATATCAAGTGAAACAGCCTTGCTCATCCATATCAACCTACACATCCTCATATAGTAGCAGCAGCACAGCATACTCTCTGCTTCCTGTGGTCTCCTGTGGATCACAGGACAGATTTGGTTAATCATGCCCATCGCCTCTCCATAAAAGCCTGCTCCATGAGGGACCTTTTCTGGCCTTTCACGCTGTTGAGTTATAAAATCCACAAGTGAAGGGGCCTCTGCGGATGCTCCTATGAAACCATTCCACTACTCATTTTACATGGGAAAGAAGGTTAAAAACAGTGGGACGTCACCGGTGCTAAATGTATTTTTAAAATAACATACAACAGTAATACTTAGAACCTCTGGAAGGAGAAAAGAAAATATCTGAATGACTCTTTCAAAAATAGTAGTCTGTTCTTATTAAAACACAAATTGTAACAAAGCCATCAGCATAGTAATCTCATCAGTTCACCAAGTTCTGCAGAGGAGAGAGGAAAATATAATCCTTAGAGCATGTCAAATTCCCCTTGTCCTCTATTTAAGAGGTTACTAAATTATTGAAATTCAACATTAAGAATATACTACATGCTGTCTGGTGATAGATGGGACTGCAGTGCGTAATATAGAGAGAGGTGTAAGATTCCCAGTATATGCACATGAAATGACTTGCTGACCCAAAACACTTGCTTCCTGCCAACATGATTTCAAGAAAGTTGAGGAGGGAAAAATAAATGCCAAAATAATACACTGATGTTTGAATTTTTTAGCTAAAATTTATACTGCTAAAGACATATTATTAATTTATTTTACATTATCTAGGTAAATAATATGGAGTGAGTGAGTAGAAAAGCAAATAAAAAATGAGCATGGCTCCAGCAACTACAAATATCTTGTCTTAACCTGACTTCGTGCCATGTGTCACAGCAGTGTCATGCAGCAAGACAACTCTACAATGGTGATTATTTCCTCCTCACCCAGGCATCCATTACAGTCAGCTCAGTGCCTTGATAAAAAAGAAGAAAAAAAGAATACCAGAGCAGATACAGTCAATGATATGTGTGATTGTTACAAATCTGATTGTCTGCCTACAAAGCAGAGAACCAAACTTTATCAATAAAAGCTGTTGACACTTCCAACAAAAATTCAACAGAAAGGAGACAGAAACTTCCTAGAAATATGGCCTGAGTTGCCCACTGTTACAGTCAGCCTCTTTTCCTTCATATTGGGAGGACATACTGTACAATATGTCAGAGTTATGGATGCTTCACCGTGTATTTTGTTTTTGTGTGTGTGTGTGTAAAAGTTTTACAGAATCTGTTGCAATCTCCAGCCATTTCACTAGGTCACCCCTGAACTTGTTTCAATCTATATTCAGAATCTGTTGTCAATTAATAAATTATATGAATGGATAAAGCATGTTCTAAAGAGGCCCAAGGATTCACTGGCTAAATTCATTCTTCACCAGCTGCAACTTTGCTGAGGCCTATAAATTCAGCTTTCTAAGAAGTTAAAAAAAATAAATAAAAACATTCACATTCTTAATCCCAGAAGAGACTTCATCTCCAAGCCAGGAATCCTTCAATAGCAGTGCAGTTTTAACCGTGATATATGACATATCCTTGATTAACAGATACCTTCACTGAGGTACCAGTTCAACACAGAGGAACTAATCTGGACCCTCCTTTTGAAATAGGAAGCCCCAGGCAGACACACCTGTGCTATCACACAGGCTATGCTACTAGTCCAGCATGGCCAGCGAGAATATAAAACCTCTGTCAACCTCTGCTGGCATCCTCATGCACCAAGTCATTACATAGCTCCGTGGGGACAGTTTGGACATGCGGTCACATGCCAAGATGCACTAAATCAGTTACAGTCCCTGAATGATAGCTCTGCTCGTGAAGAAGGTCACAAAATGCAGCTAGCTGCTCTGTAGTCCAGGGAGCTTGGAGACAAATTCCCACAAAAGGTCAAGAGTGCTAAAAAGCCTGAAGACCCTCAGACCTACTGGTCTGCTTCCCTACAGTGAAACGAGCTGCATTGCAGCCGAGCTCAGAACCAGTATTCAGAGTAGAATTTCATCTATGACAGGCTCTGCAAGAGCAGTGTTTATCCTCACATTGCAGGACAGCCCAGTCCTGCCAGATTTGTCAGAGAAATAGCTCAAGGAAAAATACCCTTGTCATGCTGCCAGTGTCAGTGCTAAACTAGGTTAATTGGCAGAGATGCGGAGGTCGGCCAAACTTGCAGCATAAGGCCTACGTGGCTTAATGTCAGGAGAGAAGCGAGTCTGTTACTTGTGTGTAACCACTGACCTCCTGCAACACCCATCATCTCACTCCTTCCTCCTACCCCATCAGCACCCCACTTGTGGACCCTCTTTGGTCCTCATGCCAAAGTGGATTGCCTCTTGTGAAGCAGCCTCTGAGTGGGATAAGGTTTGCTCCCTCCGGGCGACTGTTACATGGGCAAGGCATATAAGCACATGTCTTTTGAGCAGCCTATGCAAAAATCAGACATAACTGAGACATACCTCATTAATGAAAAGAAACCTTTCTGCCAACCATAATTGCCTTTCTAGCTTGGCAGGGTTTTACTTCTTTTGGCTGGCTCAGGTTTTACTTTTGGCAACAAAATATATTTGTTGAGATTGACACTGGCCAACATCACCCTTTTCCAAAGGTGTAAGAAGGCTCCTACCATGAGAGAATATTACAGCAGAGTAAAGGGTCTAATTCTGATCTCAAGCACGTGTAGGTAACTGTGAATGGAGTAAAGACAGATTTCATACGTGCACAGAAGGAATGAAGCAGTTTTTTTCCTCAAAGTATAACTGAAAAACCACCTTTCATTACATGCAGAATTCCCAGGAAAAATCAACAACTTCTTAAAGCTCTCAAAGAGGTTTTGGTTTCTGAAGCTGTCCCAAACAAATTTATTTCTGCATCTAGAATCACAGTGCTGGGGAAAGAGATGCTAAGCAGTAACACTTATAGCACAAAAATGCGTTATGGAACCAGGCGGGATGTGTAGGTGGGGAAAGGTACCATCTCTGGGAGAGGCTGGCAGAAGGTGGGGGAGAGACTGGCAGAAGGTGGAGGAGAGACCTAGACCCCATTGTGCTTCTAAGAGGAAAATACTTCATTTTTGGCATAGAGCAATTAGTTCTTGGTCAAAGAGTGACTGGACTTGCAATAGTCATGTTCAATAGAAATGACTACTTTCTGATACACCTCCCATGCTAACAGCACAGTCTGTATCAAATGCTTCTCAATGCAACACCCAATGTATTTAGAAAATTCATTTTGGGCATCTCAACACCTTGAGCTTAGACTACAACTCCCCCTCTACTTTTAAGAATAACACAGTATATTTGCAGTTCACCTACACAGGCTTTTGTTTGGTGTCTTTCAGTTATATTTGCACTAAAATGTCGAGCTTTACTGTGCAATTCTAAAGGCTGGAAATACAAAGGGAGAAGAAAGACAGAAGTAGGGTCAGGGGATGAGAGAGGAGAGGAACAAAAAAGTTAAGGACCAGAAGAGGTATGAAGCAGAGGGCAGGAGTGGGAAAGAAGCGAGAGCACTGATGGAGTGGGGTCAGACACAAAGCAATGAGGGGACAGGCTGGGAAAGCAACACTAGCTGTTGCTGGAGATTTGGGGAGAGATTACAGAAGAATTGAAGGAAAACCAGCTCCTTGGAGGCTCTGCTGCCTTTGCAGAGACCTCGGAGAGAAATAAAGGGAGCCTGAGAGTGCCCAGTGCCTACTTCTCTGCATCACGGTACCTGCTCGGACTTGATACAACATCCAGATCAGAAGCTTTCCCAAAGAGGACACTGTAGACAGGAAGAGTCAGGAACAGAGAAGACTCTATTTCTTGCTTCCATGCAAGATGTCAGAGTGTGCCATGTTTCCATTCTGGTCCCTCTGTGAAGATGTAGCATAGGGGTGAAGCTAACAGGTAGCCTTTGATGCACCCATACCTTTCTGCTTTAATTCACCTCACTCTGCTTTTCTTGAGAGACATCATCCAATTCTAGTACACTGGAAAAGACCCCTCACATTTTATCTAAGCATGCTTTATCCTGGTTATTTCATGCAGGTATTTTAAACATTTTGTTAATATCTTCATTCAAGAACCTTTCCATTCAAGCCTTGCTTTCCAACACTTTCAGCTTTAATTAACCTCACAGCTTAACTCCAACACAGATTTCCATACATGCAGCTTTGCACAAAGTAAGGAGGCCAACACGTGGCTTTTGCACTGGACTAACACATGAACCCAAAAGGTTCCAGGCTTATTAATTCTGTCACGAGTAATGCATGCCCTGCACTCCCCAGACTCCGTGCATCTCATTTCACAAGGACAGACTTGAAGCGAAACACAAGTTTCCCCATGGAGCTGAACAGAAATTAAAGAAGCTGGCCACACAGTTCAGCTCAGTGCTGGAAGGGGGCCTGGAGGGTGTACCTAATGGCTTAAACTAACTTGTTCTTACCATAAAAAAGACATGCCCAAGGACACTAGAAGACAGCTGGTGCTTGCATTTCTTCTTTTAAAGTGAATTAACAGAGAAACAAAATTTTACTATCTATTCCAGGCCAAAGTGCTGTTTTGAAATTTAAGAGAGTAGTCATCATATAAAAGTTATATGGGCAAACTTGATCCAGTTAATTTGGTGAGATCCCTTTGACTGCTTCACATAAAACCTAAGAGGGGTAAGAAAAAAGGAAGTAAATTTTTTTTTTTTTCCATATGCAGGAGAAGGTTGTGCATTTCCCTCTAACAAATTATAGATTTCTTTTAAAAATGGCTTGATTCAAGTTAGTGGGGTGGATCTAGCTGGTGGATTACCAGCAGTGACTAAGACCAGGACATGTTTAATCCTTGGAGGGAAGCAGCGCCAGCAAGCAGAGCTGGCATGGGCTCCCCAGTGCTTGACCTGTGTTGAGCACACGCGATGCCCGGCACCCTCCTGGGTGCTCACTCGGTCAACGTGGCCACGTGCTGAATTAAGATTATGTTGGAAAGCACCCCATGCTTTCCACGTGTCTGAGGTCCTCAGAGGGACAAGGTGAGGTTATGCAATGCCTAGTCTTGCAACCTCCTTCCTCTCATAAATCTATTTCTAAATGGCTCCTTGAGCTCAAGGTGCAGAAAATCCTTCTATTGAGAAATATCCTACTGCACAGATCCTGTTTTGAAGTGAGAGGAATAGCAACAGAAGCTGATGTCCCTTGGTATGAGCACTGCCACCAGATCCTCTACCCCAGGAGAGACTCCTGCAGTGACCAGAGGCTTCTTCTCCATCCCTACACTTGTTTTTAATTGGCAGGGGATAATGTATCCCTACTCAAAAGAATGCTTGGACAAGTATTTCCTTTCTGAAGGTATTTTAGATAAGAAAGAAAGATAACATATGCCCGTCAAAGCAGCTTTACAGATATATAAAGGAGAAGACATGAACCCTGGACAAGGATCTCCTCAAGACCCATGTAGACCCTTACAATGCCAAGAGACATTGGGCTGGTGCGCCTACATCACACCACATTCCAGAAGTTCCTTGAGGGAGAACTCACAGATTTCTCTTGTCCTTCTTCCAGGTGTTTCCATGGGCTTCCCCTCAGGAAAGATCATACTGGCTTGCCATAGGCTGCTCTTCAAGATTTGGCTAAGAACAAGGACAAGAAGAATCTGTGCTGAGATCTTTGCTGAGGGCAAGGGAGAGACAACGGGCAGTGGCCAGAGAAGTTGTTTTAATGCTGACAACAGTGTCAGGAGATACGTATTTGCTTGCTGAGAATACCTATAATTATCAGACTGCTAATTGAAAACTAAAAATAGCAGCAACCAACATCTGTATTGTCAAGTGTCACTACAACACATTCACACACCTCTTTGCTACCCACATGGCACCCAGCTGAAATGGAAGGGTCAGATATAGCCTTTCCTCAACTTCATTTCTTCTCTTCAATTATCCTAAAAACTCCTTTTCATTTCCAGAGCCTGCATCTCCAGGCAGACTTTGGGCTCTACTTTAATCCCCGTTCCCCGAGCCACCCATTCTGCACTTATAAAAAAAAAAAAAAAAAAAAAAAAAAAAAACTAAAAAAAGCCCTTGAAATACAGCAAACCCCAGCAATGCAACACAAATCACCTAACCTTTGTTTGATCCGGGTAGAAGGGAAGAGATGGGCTGTATGAGCAGGAGGACAGTGCAAATTCCAGTGCCCTTATTCTTCCCCTTGTACCAGCACCAGTGATGTTAATCACATCATCCATGGTCCTCCATCTCTTCCTTTGCTGCTCGCACCCCTGCCAGCCCCTTCCTCCTTCTTGGCTGGTATCTCTGGTGGCTGCCAGCCAACAAAATAATGAGTCCTGACTGAGGCCAGTATTTATACTGGCCAACAACCAAAACCAGTGTGATAATGAAGAAAAAAAAAAAAAGTTTTACTACTACTACAGTGTGGTTTGAGTTGTGGGGAAAGCTGTCAGATATGTTATTTATAAGTATTTACGAAGCTGCCTTTGTGAGGTTTGAGGCACAAAAGGGCTGGGGCAGTAAACCTGTTCCTCCAGGTGCCAGGCTGTCTTGGACACCGGTGCCCACGCTGTCCCACTCACGAAACTTTGCATGAAAAATACCCTGCATGCAAGTGTGTGAGCAACCAAAGCAGCAACTTGTAGGTCATAGCATTTGTATGAACTGATTACAGAAGACTAAAAGCAATATTTCTTTTTCTTTCAACTGCTGCTATTAGAAAGGCCCTTGAATCCATCCCACAGATAAGTATGTCAGTGCCTCGTGTGGCATTCAGCAACAGCCAGAGGCACAAAATACACGTGCAGGAGAAATTGCTGAAACAAGTCCAAACTGCCCGGTGCCCTTTGGGATCATGTCAGCCCCAGCAAATCCTGCATCCCTCTGCCCCAGCCAGAGATGAAGTGGAGCAGGAGGTCCTGAGCACCAGCTCCCAGCATCAGGTAGCATCCATGGCTGGGCACTGGAGAGGGGATATGCACCTCCCATTGCTGACAACCGAAGATGCACGTCCAAGCCCCAGCCCACACCCACTCCATTAAGAATGACTGCTGACATCCTGTAAAACTAACATCTCTGTGGGTTAGAAGGCTAAATAAATTTAAGACAAACAGCTACCGTACGGCATAGCCCTTTACCCTGTGAGAATCAGTGAACCTGAATTCCCCAAGAAAAGCAAGTAAGCTGTGCCTGCGCCTCTGCTCTGATTAATCTCATCAGTTTGTTTTCCTGGAAACTAGATGTCCCAGATGCCATTGTTTCCATTATGAGCGTTCATCTGCTCTGTTTTGAGCTTGATTGCTCCTGTAGCCTGCTTGGCTTAACTGTTGGGGTTTTTTTTGTTGTTGTTGTTGGCTGCTTTTTTTTGGTTTGTTTGTTTCTAAATTAACATTCTTAAACTAAATGTCAGTAAATTAAAATGAGGGCATAGCTGCAACCCTCAACACCAGATTTGTAAGTGTTTAGAAACACCTATGGCATAGAGAAATTCTGAGCTGTTGTATGCAGCGTGACTAAATTATTAATAGTTGCTGTGTATATCACACAAGAATTTCAAAAGGGGACTTAGTGTTTCTGTAAAACACTGCTATTTTTGTGTGATGGTAGAGGCAAAATCGTTTGAAAATTAGTCTCATTGGTACCAATCACAACTGTTACTAAAACATTCCCACTGTAGGCACAATACAGTCATTTTTCATTTTTGAGCAGAATTAGCCATTTCACTCATTATTTCAAGGAAGATCTTGGGAGTTTACAATTTGTTAAAAGTCAAACAAAACATAATGAAAACATACTGGAACAAATATCTATTTCTAGTCATTAAGGTCCTATTAACTAGTACAATAACATTCAAGTATGAATTAAACTAATATCAGTTACCAATGATGCCATAGAATATTTGTTTTATGGGTTAGAAATATCAGCTATGGGGTTGTTCAAAGTGTTTTTTTTTAAAAAACCCATGAAGATATACGAATGGATTGCTACATTTAAATTTGCGTTACAGAGCAAATAACATTCTGCTGGGGGCAAAAACAGAAGTATGGGAAATTTCTTTCTTGTCTCAAGTGAATTATTTCTGGTGAAAGGCTTCTCAGTGTTTTGCTACAGGCACACAGCTTTACACACAGAACATTATGCATGTACACACAGAGAGTGCTCTACCGGGGGTGACTATCCTGATGCCCTCCTCTATGCCCAGCTCCCCTGCAAAGCTATTTATGGAAAGTAAAGAAAAAAACACAGGTTCAGAAAAACCTCGACAAAACAATAAAAGGAACAACCACCAAAAATGTCAGCACAGAATAGCAAGTTGATAAGGGAAAAAGGCAGCTTCGCTCAATATGTCTCAGCTGCTTCCAAAGCAGAGAGCAATGGGGACGTACTGCTATTATTAGCCCTCTGGATGGGAAGCAGCTAGTTTGCAGCATGGGTTGAAGCTGTTGGCAAGACGTTGTGGGATTTTCTTTGCACGTACACACATGCACAGACACACAGACAGACAGACACCACCCCCCCCACCCCCCCCTACAATGCTCGTGGCAAGCCCCTTCCCGCCGCTCAGGTGAGACAGACAGACATAGAGCACGACGCTGGCGCGACTGTGTGTACTCACAGCTCGGAGTACAAGAAGTGCAGGTTGCCCACATTGTCTATGTAGTTTGCAGGACTTAGCCAAGGTAGGACCAGTAACAGGAGAGCCTTCATTTTCAGTGCAGGGCTGGCACTTCTGCTAGGTTTCCTCTTTCCCACCGTCTCTCTGTGCTGGTGGGACACACAACGTGAAGCTTTTGTGCCAGCCAAGCCCCTTCTAAGCAAACCTTTCCATTTCAACGCAATGGTAGCACATTATGAATCGAGCTTAAATCCCTTAAACGAAGCTACACTGCAAAAATCATTGACCTGTAAGAGGATTACTCGATCTGACTCTCAGATGGGTAGAAGTGAGGGTTTAGGGACAGCACAGCGTGGTTGGCGAGACAGTGACTTATGCTGCAGAGGAGAGCGATGCTCTGAGAAGAGACCTGCCTCCTGCAGGATTCAGAGTGGTTCTTCAGAGGCAGCTGGTACGTTTACATCACTGCCCACGAGCAGATGGGTTACGAGCTAAACTGCATCACGGAAGGGTGTAGCTGTCTGACAAGGAGGGAAAAAAATACCCCCCGTGGAGTTTTGAAACAGGCGATATCAGAAGACCACACCTTTTTAAAGTAAAACACCACAAAAGATCACAGACAACTGCTGGCTGTTTGCATCTCAATCTGAATTCTCCAAATCCGGTCGGATGTTTTTGTGCAAACATAAATCATGTAATACTCCAAGGACATGTCTCTTTGTGGCGGTTTTTGTGTTTTTTTGAAGGATGCAAGAGCAAATATTTTAAATAAGGATGCTTTTAATGGACTACTCCATGGTAACCGGCATTTAGAAAAAAAAAAAGTTCTCTCGTCAATTACAAAGCATAAAACAGCAAACTCACCTTGTTCCATCATTGACCTCCTTTCTGATCAGGGCAAACTTTCATTTTCTCTCTGAGAACAAGGATTGGTCTGAGCCTGAATCAAGCAAGAAACGCAAGGACCTCTGACTACCCTGGTGACTCAAGCAGAGTCTACTTTAATTTATTCACTGAGAACCCAGATCACGTTCAGTAGAGATTTCAGATGGGCTCTGAGCCGTTCTCACTGCAGGCACCAGATTGTTTATGATTATTATTTTATTTTATTTTTATTAACAAAGTCACACACTTTCTCTCCCCACTATTGATTCACCGGAGTTAAAGAGAACAACGTCAGCTCAGGCTGCTCAGTCTGTGCCTGGGCGTGCCAGAGCACAATGTCCTTCCCCTCTCCTGTCCTGATGTCAGTTAGAAGTGGGATGGTAAGAGAGCTTTTGGAGAATTAAACTAGGCAGAGGCATAAGATACCTTTGGTGACAATTAATTAATGCTGAGATTTAGAAAAAAAAAAAAGGTACTGCACAGTCTCTGAAAGCACAAGGCTGCACACATCCCCCTTTAGAGGTCACTCAGAAAGTTCCCTCCTAATTCTTTACTTGGGTGAGAATGCCAGTGAGGCTGCACTACCCCCTGCCCAGAAAGCTGAAACCCCCAGAAGAAAAGGTTCCCCATAATTTCCTCTTCCCCTGCCTCTGCCCTTTGGGCTTAGGGTAACTCAACCCTCCGAACTGCTGTGAGGAAGGAAAATCCATGTCATGAGTAGCAGAGAACAACCTGCCCGGTCTGTGTAGCACTGCCTTGTACTGCACTACTTTAAAAGTTTTGATGGGAAAGGAGACCACCGCTCCATCTTTCCAGGCTCCTGCTCCCTGTGACTTGGTGGAGGGACCCTGGTGCGAGAGAAAAGGGACAGCAAAAGGCTGTGGGAACATGTTACTAAGCCAATTCTTCTTACCCCTCGTAGGATTCAGGGCAAGTGAGCCAGGATCTTGAAGATCCAGAGGGGAAAATCCAAGCCAGGAACATTCACTAATAAGCACTGTCTTTTACAGGACCAAATCAAGGTTTACAACACTGCAGTTCTACAAGATGTTTATATGAAGGACCTCTTTACTACTACCCTAAGGAGGAGAAACCAAGACACTGGAGTGACTTGCCCGTGTCTGTGTAGGCAAGTCAACACTAGAAATCAGGAATTGTGCTAGTTGTGTGGCTTCTGTGTAAAATATAATATTCCGATTAGCTTATTTGTTGTGTTTGGATTTTTTCCCTGCTAGTTAAATGGCCACAGCACCATCATCTCAAAAAAATGAAGACAAGGAGGCTCTAAAATACATTAAAGCCAGCTGTATGTATAGCAAAGGGAAAGAGTTTTGCACTAGTAGCTCAAGATTTTGTGGTTGGAATCTGGAGAAAAGCATGATCTCAGTGAAAGCAGCTCACAGCAGGCTGTCAGTCCTTTGCATTACTATTGAAATTAGTATTTGAGACCTGTTAGAGAAGTACTGACCAAAGGCAGAAAAAGGAAGTAACCTTGCTGATTTTTCCCCTTAACAGCAGAATGCTAACCTTGCAGAGCACTGCTGTCCTGGGCTGGAGGCTGCTGCCACCACCTCTTATACCATGAGACAGCAGCAACCTCAACAGAGAAGCCAGGTCCAGAATGAGATGGGCCAAGGGCACCACAATCCACAAACATCAAGCCTCTCACATGTGAAAAGTGGGCTTTTGACCTTAGCAGAGAGTCAAGAAACCCTTTGTTAATGCTTTTGGGTTGGGTCTTTTTTCGGTTTTAGCAGTGTAAAATGATCGCATTTTTAGTTGGTAAAACGACCATAATTTGAGTTAATACCTTCAGTGAATAAAGCCTTATTAGAATCCAAGGGCTTCAGGAAATGAGGTCTCCAGTTCAGATTTGGACATGTTTGAATGGCAGGCTGCAGAGACATTTCCAGTTAGAGGCTTCAAGACCCTGAAGCCTGCAACCATGTAAACACACATCTACGCTCCAGCTCACCAGCCTGCTCACCAGGAGCACTCTGACCCTCAGCACTACCATGTCTGTGCAGGAACGTGACCCCAGCAGCAGCTTGGAGCCCTAGGCTGGTTGCCTGGAGATTCCTCTGCAATGCACAGGCAGAAGCACACACCTAGGAACACAACGCACACCTGCAAACCCCAGGGGAAGTCATTTCACTGGACAACAGATACAGGCCACAAGAAAGGGCATCTCTTAGACCACACCTCTCCTTAAGTTCAAGGTGCTGTTACCCGAGCTATGGCAAAGCATTTGTCTGCCATCAGAAATCACAGCCGTGAATGTATCTCTTTATTCTTCTGCCTTCCTTTCAAAAGGCAGAAGATGCAAGACAAAAGCAGAAGTACCCTGTGAAACAGAGGGTCATTCATCATCTGTTCTCTCCTTGCAGAGAAACCAAACTGCTCCCTGGAGAGATCCCTCCCAGAGGCAGGAGAGAGATGGTGTCCTGGTCACCGCAGAGGTGAACCTGGAGGTGAAGTCCAGCCAAGGAGCTCTTCCATACCATGCTGCTCTGTGAGCCCCACGGTGCAGTGCACCGGACAAGTGCTCACCTGGAAGGAAGGAGCACTCGGCTCCAAAGACCAATACCAAACTAGAATATTTTCTGCTCTACTTCTCATATAGGTCATTTGTGATTCAAAAAAGGATTGAAGAAAGGGCAATTACAAAACCCTTAATGTACTACTAAAATATTTATGATAGCTCAGCTTCCCAAAACTCACAGATCTCTCCGGATGACTAAATACACACTTCCATTATGCAGCTAACCACAAGGTTTCTGCCCAGAACTGCTAACGATAGCATGAAGTACATAGAATGCATTTGATTCTAAAAAACAGAGTGAGATATTGCCATATAAATGGACTGAGTTCAGCTCTAAATTAATGATCCTGTAGGAGTTCATTGGGAGTGGCATGAAGAAATCTTTGTTTACATTAACTATTTTAATCAGCATTAATTGATATTTTTTCCTCTCCTTAAGAAAACAAGTGAAAAAAAGGTCTATCAACAACAACTTACTGGGTTTGGAAATGCTGTTCGAGATGACCGCGTTGCATAACCTCTGAGCAGTGTTCTGTGAAAGGGCAGCTAACCATTAGCTTGTCCAGGAGGTTATTCACCAGTATGCTGGACTTCCTGCATGTCTGGAGAATTACAAGCTTGCGGTCCATGGGGCAGAAGTCTTTTTCCACGAGGAAGTTTGTAAGGCAGGCTGTGCAGAAGGTGTGACCACAGAGCGTGTCTAATGGCTGAAGCAAAGGTTGCAGGCAAATGTGGCATATCAGATCATCATCTACTTCTTCGGTGTAGCTGTACAAGTGGTTTTCTTCCGGTAAATGTGCTTGGCCACAAGTAACACAAAGTGGTAAGGAGCTATCCTCCATGTCTTCTTCCTTCTGGCTCATAATCAGAATTGATGCAATTCAAAAAGGGACAGACAGGAATACCCGACCCGTTTTCTATTTGTGAGAGCTGCAGCAAGGTTTGTGTGCCATCAGATCTGTGGGGAAGAAATATGAAGAGTTACGTTCTGGGTTGTTTTCTCTTACCGTACATGCAGGATGTATGAAGTACTTTAGCAGGTATTAGGAAAAGATTGCATCTTTGGGATAGGAGGGTGAAGTAAAGAAGGGGACAGAAAAAAAAAAGAGAGACTCCAGGGACTGCTTTTCTCTTAATTTGAGCTCAATTTACACAATTACTTTCATTGTAAAGAAGGTGGTCTAAATAAGGAGAAATACTACAGGCATTAAAGGTTGAAAACCTTAAATTACCATATAATTGCAGCACCAGTCAGCTGATTCTGTGGTCACATTACTTCTGCTGGAAAAGCAGCGTCATTTGTAGACAAACATTGCAAGACTGTGTGCAGGAGTATAGGTAAGAATAATGGTTACTGCCCAAGCCACCTGCTCAGCATAGCAAGGGAGAGCAGCAACTTCACCTAAACCACACAAGCATACAGAGACTGTACATGCAGACAGAGGGAGGACAATTTGTGTCATGAGAATTTAGAGCTTGGGACCCTCTAGACTATCCTTTTCCCAGAGCAGCAATGCTCTGCTACCCCACACTAAAAGCTTGTCTGCTTGTCCCCACACGGTACTGCTCTTGATGTCTCAAATCAAGCAGTTATGACCATCTGCACCAGCACAACCAGTTCAAAACTTCATTTTACTTCCCAAAGCAACAAATACTTTATATGATGAAGTGAAGTCCACAGTAGGATGCCAGGTACTGTACCACTCAAAATTAGGCCTATTCCCTTCCAAATTTGTATTATAGAAACCCAGTATGTCCTTGACTACAGACCCAAACCAAGTCTGGCCAGAGCACCTGTCTGCTGGTATTTTAAAGATGTAAATTCTGTGGGTGGCAGCAAAACTGAAGAGTAATTTGTAGTTTTTCCTAGATGAACCTTGACTGCTCTTTGGAGCTCTTCTGTCTCATTACATCTATGTTTATTTTGATATACTGCTTCGAAAATAAACACTAAGATATAAAATATGTAATGGCCTAATTACTACTCTTGCTTGAAAATGTAAATCTTATTTGCTGTTCTGCCTTAACACTGTACCCTTGCTTCCAGCTTGACTTAATTTGCTGAGACAATGTGTCAGCCTCAGACACCCACGTTGGAGGGCAAATGAGGGAAAGAATAAAACAAAAAAAAATCTGACTATGACAGAGCACATTTTCACATAAAATAAAACCTTATTTTTATGCAAAGCTCACGAGCTCCAATTGTGAGAAATTAAACTTTAACATGGTAGGGTTTTTTTGACATAAAGGTAAAATGGTAGCCCCACTAACTCTAACCAGATGCTTAAATGTCAAACTTTCACTTTAATGCTTTGCTAGATAACATTCTTATGTAGCAATTATGCTAAGTGGTTGTATAATAATATTTTTTGCTTGCAAGACCAAGTTATGCATAAGCTCTGTTGCCTGATTTGCAGTAGCTTCATTTGTATGAAAATCATTGCATATTAGAATTCTTGTGAATATTTACAATACAATATAATGGTTCTTTTTGCAAACATATTCACCAGAGCTTTATAAACAGCTCTTTGTGAAGAAACGAACATCTTTCTGTAGTGCAGAGAACAGTGCTACCTGCTACCTTAATATAGGAATTAAACCCAGTATTAGTTGGTTCTGCTGAGGTGACACACAGCAAAATAAAATGCGAGAAAAGATTATCACAAGGCTGAGGTGGGGATTGTTTGGGCATTGCAAGTGACTCCTGGTAGGCAGCTCTTCACCAGCTTCTCCAAGTGGGGTGGCCAGGAGCTGGTGTTTGATCTATCAGTAGCTTCGTTCCACAAAGTGAGAGAGAGAGCATTCAGCTCATCTCTGCATCCCTTGCTCATGGAGGAAGCCCATCCAAAGTCAACAGGGCTGCTTGCAAGAATGGCAATACCCAGCCTGGGAATTTGCAGGACTGTGGCTTTGAAAATAGCTGTAAAATTAATTAGAAATAAATAAAGCATGACAACTATAGCATTGCTTTATGGACTTTGTTCTTTCCTACATTTTCAAGATGCCTTGCACCCAGGGCAACCAGGGGAGTGGGCAAAATCATGGCCTTGGTCCACTCTCCTGCCATATCCTCTCATACCAGCACACACAGGTAGACCTGTGTGGGTGCTCTTCCTGTGCACCATGCAACAGAATATGGCCACCCCAAACATTTTGTTGCCTCGTGGATGTTCCCAAGGGCAGAAATTCTTGCTTCCTGCTGGCAGAAGACCCAACATGCATCTCCCATTGGCAAAACTGCTGAAAGCTGGACCCAAAGGCCTGCTTTGAGGCAGGAGCAGCCCATGGGAACAGGAGCACGGGCATCTGAATGGCCACCTCCCAGCCCCATGCCCTACTCATGCCTCAGTCCTGAAAGTACCACTCCTCTGCTCCCATATGTACAACACCACTCTCCCAACACACATTAGGTACAAGTGGAAATGGTGCTACAGCTGTGACACAAATACAATTATTTCCACAATGATAGTAGAGAAAAAGAGGCATTGCTGCCGTAAGACTATGCTCTGCTGCAACAAAAATGATGACAGAAGCCCCAGCTGATGCCAAGCCAGACTGTCCTGGCCATATTATGGATGCTTTTGATGAATCTGACATGCAAATAGTGCATTGCTAACGAAAAATGTGCAGGTACAGGGATCTGTACCTGAATTTTAGAATGTTTATATAAATTATAAATACTTGTTACAGCACAGGGAAACTAAAACATCCATGTTAATTAGTAACAGGCATTGAATTTTTGGAGCACTTAATTAAAGTCCTATGCACTGTTATTTAGAAAATTTTGATGAAATAGTAACAGATTCTGAAAAAAAAATAGATCTATCAGCCTCTTCTGACTAATCTGGTCCCTGTTCAACCATAACAAACTTTCTTAAATTGCTGGACATACCAAGCAATGAAATGATCCCTGTTTGTCCTTGGGAAGTGATTATACCACCAAAGGAGTCGGCATGGAGGGCATGGAGAGACTTGGTCAGAGGCAGAGGTTTGCAAAGTTTGCAGTCCTTTGTAACATTCACTTGAGGTCATAACAAGCTGCATAATTAATTTCATGTCCTTTTAGGAAGCTTAAAGCCTCAGTTCCTCTTGAACAATGTAGAAGAGAGGGAAAGAGGGATTTAAAATTGATCTGCTGGTAATCAGAACATATTTCTACTTCTTCTATTAATGATAAATAATAAAATACACTTGGAGCAAGGAACCCTGCACAGGGAGATGGTAAACCACAGCTAGGTTAAAACCAGTAATTACCTCACTGAACGTCTCTTCTTTGGGGCCCATGCTTGGGGGATAAGGAGAGGGGAAAGGAGGGGGAAGGAATCCTATGTCCATCCGCAGTTGGTGTCAACACCACCAGCAACCTCATCAGGGTGAGGATATTTCCTTGGCAGTCTCACACTGGCCTACAGCGAGAGCTGTATTGACAGCGACAGGTTGCTGCATGGAAGTTGGACAGGAGGAGCTTTTAGAGGTGGTGGGATGGTGCCATGCCCAAGAAGACCACACCAGTGTTTGCCACTTTGCTGCCGTGCAGGCAGATTGCAATAACTGAGGTCCTAGATTTAGTGTACTTTTACAGTTCCTAGCACGGTTCAGCTTAGATAAATAAATACTGACTTGTAAGAATTTCACAGTGTTGTGACACTGCAGTAAGTCAAGCAACAGGCCAAGGTAGAGACCTGAAGCACAGGAATATGGTGCAAATGATAAAGGAGCAACATCGTCAACCTGGATATCTATATTGCTGAGCTTCCAGCCACAAGTGGAATGAGAATGGTCACATCAGGGCACGCTATAACCCCCAGGGCTGTGACCACAGTGAAAGCTGTTATCATGGTAACACTTTTTTTGTAAAGTTACACAACAGGCTGTACAGATTTGAACAAGTTTGCATCTTACAGGTCTTCACTGCGTAGGAGCAGGCAGTCAGCAGAAGCCTTTAAGAGAGTGACGAAACAAACACAGACAAAAAGCATGGGCAGTAAACATGGAGCATAGGTGGAGAGAAGGCCTTTCATCTCCTTGCACAGACAAGCCCATAGTTGTCCCATCCCAATGAAACATTTAACCAACCTTAAGCTTAAATCCTGACTTACCATCACAGTTACACTGGCAGCAGTGTAGCAAGAGGAGGACTTGCCAAGCAGAGCAGCAAAGCCCTACCGCCTCTGCCCAGCCACACCATTAACCATTAACCCAGCAGTTCAGGAGGCTGCACTTGGAGGTGGGGTGGCACAAAGTGAAAGAGGCTTCACTTTGCAAAAAACGAGTAACCAAGGCTCAAAAAGAAAGTATTACGTGGTGAAAGACAGTGGGGAAACAGCTAACAGAGGAAGGAAAAATTAGATGTCAAAACACCAGAGAAAGAGTGACATGGAGCCTGGAAGGGCAGCAACCAGCTTAAATCCTAAATGGTGAAAGACAAACCAGTGCACAGGTGTCACTGGAAAATAGAGAAGTGACACAGATGGGCTCCAAAACAGGTAGATGAATTTAGATCCAGTAGCTCTGAAGTAGTGGGAATAATGAAATCCTCAGTCAAGGAAAAGGAAGGCCAGCATGAGAAGGGAGAATGGATACTGAATTGTATGGTAAGATCACCAAGTATTAGCTGGTTTTCTTTTCATTTGGTTTTCTATCTGTGTATCTAAGTAACATTTTATTAGTGCTCCTGTTTTATTTTGGGATTCTAAACATGTGCTTAACAAATGCTATACCTGTTGATTTGGGGTTGGACTTGACGATCTCCAGAGGTCCCTTGCAACCCCACCATTCTATGATTAAAAGGGGATGCCTTTTCATGCCCCATAGAAAGTAGAAGACAGAGCTGACAGAGCTGTCCTACCCTTCTTAGCTGGACTGTGATAGCAAAGTCATGCTGTATTCTTCCCCCAGCCCCTGCCTGCATGGTGTGTTGTCTCTGATGAGCGTGCACCTCTAAATGAGTCACAGCCACAGCACTGTGTGGCCAAAGGGGCTGGTCTGCAGCCACGTAAGGAAACTGTTCCTTGACAGCAGCGTTGCCAGCTGTCAAGTAAAGCTAGAAGTGCTTTATTCTTCCAGAGACGTTTTTACCTGGCCTTTCTTTAACACACTAGCTGTGAGCACATTGCGACCAACATCTACCTTTCTTAATACTCAGCTTGTTTCTCTGAGAGCTTGGAGACTGCCATCTTGCTCATTAGTGTTAAAAAATAGGCACATAAAATTGACAAGGGACTTGGCACCCTTCTCAATCATAGAATTAACTCTTTCATGAAGCCTCAGCCCAGGTACTAGTGGATAAAGGTGGGCAGGTAAAGAGATGTGGGCATTGTCCCCATCTAGTGGCTCACCCACACCGGGGAGAAGAGAAGAGATCACATCCAGGAGGGAGGATAGGTCCTCCTTCACCCTCAAGCAGAAGTGCAAAACCCAAAGGTTACACAGGGTTAGCTGTGGTGATACTCAGGGGAGCATAGCCTTTACCAGTCCCGTGAGAATCCAGGTTACAAGATCACTCTACCTACTTCATATTCAGGGTTTTATAATGATACATCAGGTTGAATGATTATACAAAACTGTTTTCTGTTCGAGAAATTCTAATGATGTTTTAATTTATTATCTCTCATCAGACTGTCTCACCTGATAGCAAGCCTCCCAGCTTTCCCGCTACTGTACCACCAACTGCTTCTCTCCAGCTGAAGTTTTGTACAGATGACGCTGTTACAGACTTTACTGTTCCAAGTAGTACTCACTTTGGAGGCGATTGGGCAGTTCAGAATAATAGACAACAGTTGTGGAAAACATTATGGAGTGACTCATCTCCAGTAACATGTAACGTACAGTATTTTATGCCCAAAAAGACAATGATTCACATTCTGAAGATCTGGCTAACAAAATATTATATAATAATTTGCACCAATCTTGGCATAGCTGCACTAAAGGCCAGAGGGGTGAGTCAATCTGCCTAGATTTGCAACTGTTAAAAGGAAGGTTATAAAAGGCTAAGATGCCTAAAACCTTATCACCACACCTGAGGATCAGCATTCCTCCTATGTATATCTTTCTCACCTTTTTTCCCCCTCCTCCCTTATTTTTAAATCTGTTCTGCATATAGAAAAGTCACAACATTTTCTTTCTGCCTGAGGTGTAATCAGTAGTAAATCAGCCTCAGTGGAGATTTGTTACGGGCAGAGGTGAGATGCAGACCTTCAGGTAAAAAGTCAGTAGCTGAAGAAGAGCTTGGGATCCCAGAGATACTGATTTAGTAGGTAAGAATTCAGCTTGACTTTTAAGATTATAGGAAAGACTGTTTGAATTGTCTCTTAGAGGAAAATAATTGTATTTAGAAGTTTAGCACATCAATACAGAATGTCTCTTAGACAAAAAATAGAAGCTCCAAAAGCTCTCCTCTGCTTGGACCCAACTTTTAAGGCAGCTGGTTTTTCAAAGTTATTAGTCAAAAAGTCCTTCGAGAAGCTTAAAACAATCAAAGCACTTTACAGAGCCTTTAGTGATGAAAGATATTTCCAACTGAATAGAAAAAGCCAACAGTACAGTAGGTGAATAACCCCAACTTTTTAAGTTGTAGCTCAAGCTGTGAAACCTCACAGAAATGTCATACTGTGCCTGCATGCAAAGTAACTTCAAAAACCAGAACCAGATTGTTTGAAAAGAACGTCGGGTTTTTTCCTGTGGCTCCTGCTGGAATTTACAGAATAAACTAATGTTGGGAAAAGTTTTTTGTTGTGGAATTATGTATCTGAAATGTCTGTTAGGAATGTATGGAAATATATTCTGCTTTTTTGTCTGTCTCTCTCTCGCACGCCCACACGAACCTGAATTGCTCTTTCTGACGATTTCATGGCTACAAAACTTTACTCAGCATGTTAAAATGAAAAAATTCAGCCCAGAAGTAATTTGAGAATATTAGGAACAGCTGGACAAGGTTTGAGTGAAGAGAAGATCTGAGCAAGATAGCGCATATCTGCAGTTAACCTACTCGCAAAACAAGGAACTCGTCCTATGAAAGAACTCACCTTAGCAGAATTTTGGAGAAGACTTGTAGCTGGCATGCCTCTAGATGTCAAATGTTATGTTTTGGCTGAGGTAATAATTTCTGTTCCTTGCTTTTTTCAAAGTTCAGGAAACCCAGACTTGGATCAACAGCTTATGCCAGAACTAGGAGCTCAGACTCCAAGTGTAAAGATGAGTTGTAGCAAAATGGGCAGGCTGTGGGTAACTGCTTCCCAAAGGCACAGAGTCTACCTGCTCAGAGGAAGTCAATCATGTGGCTGAAGCAAGGCTATGTGAGCAATTATGATTGACTCCTAAAGGGCTTCCTAAACACGTGCTCATCCTAATGGAGATAATAAATGCCATCGCCATTTGACATCCTAAATTATAAAATTGCATGGCTAGTTATGTAACAAAAGGTGCGTTACCGCTCTGGTTTGGCCGATTGCTCTGCCTGGCTTTGGCAAGACCGGCAGCCTCGTAAATACCACAAGCCTGCTTTCAGCCCTTAGACCAAATGACAAAACTGTATTTGTGTGGCTGTACAACCATGTGCCCCAGCTGCCTTTTAACATGCTGGTAGTTAAGAGTAGGTGCCACAGTCCGTGCAAACTGGATGAGGGAGTGCACCCCTGGTCCTTGCTCCAAGTGCGTCTGGTGTGTCTCTGTGATGCAGGATACGTGTCTGCCTACCCTCCCTCTGTGTTTCAGAGCAAAGAAATGTGGGCCTGCAGACCAGTATGGAGCTATGGGGTGCTCCAGCCAGGTGATCATCAATCCAGACAGCTTAGACCCCAGGCATATATGGACTACAAGGTGTACATCACAACAGTGAGCCATTACACCAAAACCTTGCTTCTACAGAGTAAAGTGCAAAAATTGGAATAAAAAGCATTTACAATAAAATAAAATAAAATTTTAAAAAATAAAATAAAAAAATGCTATGCAGCTTCAGCACAAATGTTGTTTCTGATATCAACTTCATGCCACCGTCACTACACTGTTCTAAAGAAATAGGGCAATTCTGCACTTGTTCTCTTTCTGTGAGTCTCTTTGTTCACTTCTGTCCCTTGCTTCCTGGGACATTTTGGATCGATTTTGTCAATTTCCGCCCACTCTGACAGAATGGCAAAAGCCTCCATACACAATAAATTATCACAGTTACCATAAGAATAGGTGATTGGGTAGGAGGGAGAAAAAAATTAATGTTTTCACAAAAAACAAGGCTGCAGAGTGAAATCAAACCATACCGGGTATCAACAAAGACAGGTGGTAAAAAGGAACTGTGCATAACCATCATTCAAGAAAAACTAACATTGGAGTTATATTGTATTAGACAAAGTCACAGGAAAATAGTGTTCACTAATTCTTCTGCCCAATGAACTCTGATATGTAATCCAAAAAGCTTGTTCTCTTTTCCACTTCCAGCTTCCACACCTTACCACACACAGCAGGACAGGCACTTAGAGAGCCCATACCATCAATGGAGGTACCTACCTGAACATAAAGGTTTCTCCCTAGGCATGCCCCTTGCTTTCTGGCTTCCTAATGAGTAGATGCACATTTTACTATGTTCCCAAGGTCAGAAGTATCCAGGCTCTCTGAGAAGAGCGAGATACTCCTTCATCCATGATGCATTGTTCAGCTACTCTCCAAGCTGGTCTAGCTGAAAGAGCACAGCAAAACTTCCCATAACCCTGGTCCATCAGGGAAAAAAATGACCTTCAATGTCACTGCAAGCTGCTGCCTGTTGCACAATAAGCAGGGAGCAAGGAAAGGAGTTGATCATGCTTGAGGTAGATGAAAGGTATGTCTGGAGGGTGGCACCCTGGTTGTCAGTGGTGCCCAGTTAGACTCAGAGAAGACTTGCTTGTCCCAATAAAAATGTTTTGCTTACCATGCTCTGAAGATTCTGTGTCTTCAGGCAGCAGGTAAGTAATCTTGGTGACTTGCCAAAATGTGGAACAAACTAAAAAAGAAAAACCACCAAACCAAAAACTATCCCACTTTCAGGACCCTCTAAAATACTTTGAAGTAGCTTTTATCTCTTTGTGGCTCAAACCCCATTGCAGCTTTGCAGGCTAACGTTTATGTTGGTAAGGATGAAGAGCAACCTGCCCAACTCACTCACAGCTTCGTGATATGGGAGTGGCTCAGCCAGCACAAACACATTCCGAGAACACCAGTACATCCCCTGATAGATTTTCACTCTGCACAAACACAACACAATCCAAAACCGCTGTGAGTCTTACAGCATCTGCACGAGCAACCCAGCATGCAGACCACGTGTCCTCCATGTGGACATGCCCTACTTAACTTCAAAATAACAATGCAATAGGCGCAGTGAAATGCAATGGAATGTGAAAATCTTAATACAACATCACAGCAAGTCTTAATCTCTCTTTACAATCCTCTCCCAGGGCCTCAAGTGGGTCAGAGGGGCAGGTGGGTGATGTCACCTCTCTGCCCCTCAGAGATGGGGGGGGAAGAGCTGCTGAAGAGGGAATGAAAGGGTGGGGGTAAAATCACCGTGGAGGATTCTCCCCCAGAGGACATGGAAGCCTTACACCTCATCCTGCCTCCCATGGTCACGGTGCCTGTCACCCTCAGACCACACAGCATCTTCTCACGTGTGACCAAGAGATAACATTTAATAACTACAAAGTGCAGAAACATGTGAGGATAACCCTGCTAATAGCACATAATAAAGCAATCTGTGCTTTAATTACAGTGCCTTTACAACTGCTCCTCTGATCCAGGAGTCTCTTAATGCTTGACAAACTACTTAATAGTTCTCACAACACCCTGTGGGAACCTTTTTTAGAAGCAGCCTGCAGTGTGGTTAGGTGAGCAGGGGAAGAGGCACCTGGCTGCTCCCATGCTGTGGGGCCAGGCGCCCATGAAGAGGATGACCAGCCTTCATCACAAGAGTCCTTGTGCAACAGTGTGGCCACAAAGATGCTCTCAGACTCAATCTGAGGGAGAGCCCTCGCAAAGTTTTGACTTCTGGGACTGCATTCTCTGCTTTATGAACATGGACCTGTGGCGGGACAGCAGTGTGAGTCATCTAAGCAGAAGTGAACACTTGAGGTAAAACCTCTGGTCCATAGCACTCAATGGCAAAATTAAGCAAATTCAATGGAGCAAGGGCCTAATCATCTGCATGTCAATTCTACTTATGTTGCATCTAACTCCAGTACTATAATTTATATATAATTATTGTTATTAAAGAAGTTATATATGAATGAAATCTATAATTTAACTTACAGGTCTGTAAATGTCTCTAACTTAAGTTATGTCTATACCTTACCATTTCTTCCTCTTGCCACTTGGATCTATAAAAAAAATGAGTAAGAAAATTCTAACCAGAAGAAACAGGGCCTGTTAGAGAACTACATGAAACAGTGACAATTGGCTCTTTAAAATAATGTAATCTGAAAACATTCCCTGCCACCCAGTCCCAGGGTGACAGCTGCTGGGGCCCAGCGCCACTCAGGAACCTGGAAGAAGAAAGGCACCAGCCCAGGCATGGTAGTCAAGAAGTAAATTTCAACAACTTAGGAGAGTGGTACAGCCCAGAGGGAACCTCTTAAATAATGGGCAGACATACCCAGTATGCATCTGGGAACAGAAAATTCAGAGGGGCAAGGGGAAGAAAGTTGAATGAACTTACGGGCATTTTGCAATGCCAAGAGATGAATGTCACATTTAAGAAAGAGGGAAACACATTGCAGTCTGAAGAGGCTGAAGCCAGCAGTTCAGCTACTGTGGTCTGGCTATCAGTTTCCTGGTGCTAACACTGGTTATTTTTTGGGTCTTGAACAAACAGCACACTGTCTTTCACTCGCTTATCTGTCTTCTGAAGCAGTGCTGTCAGTGCCCATTTACATCTGCTGATAGTCCCTACTGCTGATTTGGGAGTGAGTTCTGTGCTAGGGCTTATAACTGTCTTCTAAATTGAAAGGACTGGGGAAACACAAAGTATTCAAGGAGGAGTTGAAGCAACTCTCTAGCTAAGGCTGTACAATACTTCCTGTTCCAGGGCACTTTTTTTGTAGCAGGATAATGACTAAGATCACTATCCAACAAATGTCTCAGCAAATTTTGCTTATTATAGTAACCAAGCCCTCAGCTACCAAAACACATCCTCTAGAGCTTGGTCCTGCCCTCTTCTGCTCAGTTCTGGGAAGCAGCATCCCTGAGTATGGTACTACTCACTGGACTTGATTCATCACTGCCTTAATAGGAGCCTTGTGGGAACTCCCCAGCAAAGTCCATTACTAATTAACATGCATTTGTTGCTGATGGCCTTGTAACATTCTCCTTAAAATGAAGAGGCTTACTAAGGTTTTGTCAGCCAGGACATGCAAGTGACACCAGCTCGGGAAAGATAGTTAAGCCTGTGGCTGAATTATTATCTGCTCCAGAACCAGTTCTGTGGGTGTGGAGACCAGTTGCGTGCTGCTTAATCCCGTGATTAGAAATCAATTAGGAGTTACGTGCTCAAACTGTCCTGCTTCCTGCATCCTTCTTCATGGTCAGATGTGATCTGCTGCATGCAAGCAGGCAGGAGGATTTTTTAATTGTTTGAAATCCCTCCTACAAGTCATAGCTATTTCAGTGCCTCAGACCTGGTTTTGACTGGACCTAAACAGCAATACTCTTTTAAATAGCAGTAGAGTGATTAGATGACACCTCAGGCTGAAACCATAAAAAGCCAAAGCTGTGCTACAAGATCGTAAAATATCATAGAATCAATCATAGAATGGCTTGAGTTGGAAGGAACCTTAAAGCTCATCTAGTTCCAACCCCCTACCATGGGCTGGGACACCTCCCACTAGATCAGCTTGCTCAGAGCCTCCTCCAGCCTTGTCTTAAACACTTGTCTTAAACAGGGATGAGGCATCCACAGATTCTCTGGACAACCCATTCCAGTGTCTCACTACCCTTATAGTAAAGAACTTCTTCCTAATGTCCAATCTAAACCTACCCTGCTGTAGTTTAAAACCATTGCTCCTTGTCCTATCACCCCACGCCCTTATAAACAGTCCCTCCCCAGCTTCCCCGTAGGCCCCCTTCAGGTACTGGAAGGTTGCATTGAGGTCTACCTGGAGCCTTCTCTTCTCCAGGCTGAACAGACCCAACTCCCTTAGCCTGTCCTCACAGGAGAGGTGCTCCAGCCATCTGATCGTCTTTGTGGCCCTCCACTGGACCCTCTCTGGCAGATCCATGTACTTCTTTTGCTGGGGGCTCCAGAGATGGATGCAGTACTCCAGGTATGGTCTCCCAAAAGCAGAGTAGGGAGGGAGAATCACCTCACTTGACCTGCTGGCCACACATCTTTTGATGTAGCCCAGGATACTGTTGTCTTTCTGGGCTGCTTTTGGTAAGCGCTTCATCAAGCAGCACCCCCAAGTCCTTCTCTGCAAGGAGATACTTTCCAGCACTGAGTTCTACTTGCAAAATCCTGTGTGAACTGCTACTGCAAAATACGTAGTACAAAGGGCTACAAACAAAACTCAGCTTTGAAGGAGAACAGTGAATAGAATAACACAATTACCTATATTTTTTAATATCAGCATCTCAACAGTATCTATACTCTGTAGATGTAGGTATGGAAAACAAGAGACTAGGGAAAAGACAAAAAGTGGAATAGAATTATGTCCAAAATCAGATCAACATTTACCTGTTTTCAGCCAAGCTGTTTTCTGAAAAGTGCATCCATCCAGACAGAGAGGCAGCTGTTTCACCCCTTAATAAGAAATTACTAGCACATGGAAGCCATCATTTGATTAAGGCTCTTTTGTTTCAGTAAGAATGTTGCAGGTGTATGCAAGTAAAACTGGAGGACCAAGAAGAGGGATGCCAGGAGCCCCTAGACAGGTAGGAAGTTTCAGAGTGTTTAGCTCCTTGATTTCCTCGTAAAAGAGTAATTGCTGTTTAATCAGGGGGGTGGCAACAGTATTCATTTGGAGGCAGTTGCACCTGACAGGAGCTGCCAATTAACCATTCCCTGAACATTTACCAAAGGTGAAAGTTTCTGCCTCTGTGTTGAGTTCCCTCGAATCCCATGATTCAGGTTATGATCTTATTTACAGATTCAGACTGAGCCTTTGGGGAAAGACATGGAAAGATCAACTGCATCTTTGTGCATCCTAGTTTCTAGGAGCAAAAATTCCAGTGGAAGAACTGGACTTGCACTGCAAAAAAGTGCAATGTCAGACAGCCTTGCATGTGTTTGTCCATTTTAACCAGGGCCTTATTGGCCCCCCAAAAGGCTCTGGACACTCAAAATCATCTGCAGGACTGCCTTTGCCCCTCCAGTGAGAGGAGCTAGGCAGGAGCACCCAGCCATGCAGACAGGACTGACAGCTCCAGAAATACCAGACTGCTTCCCTCCAGCAGCCAGCCTGGAGGAGTCTCTCTGCATCTGAAAGCCTTTACTAATTTACCTTCCTGCTGGAAACAATGTTGCTTGATTCCCTAGTTTGCAGTAAAATGAAGCTGATCTATCATCTTATCCTGTGTGCAAGATTAATTTGCATTTTGCAGAAGAAAATCTATGCTGGGGGAAGACGCCAGTGCCTTCAAACTTCTTCCCAAAGACAATTCAATTTTCTCTTCTGATAGATAATCACAACCAAGAGCCAGGAATGTTCTTCTTTCCAACTCTGTGCTACAATGAAGTCCTGATGCAGTTAATGCTCAAACACACAGTCTTGGAACAGCCTTCCAAAAAGCAGAAGTCATTTGAGCCAAGGAGACAACACTTGTACAGGTCCACGAACAAGTAAGAGAAATTATCAGCAGTAGAAAGAATATTTTCAGGTGGCAAGAAAAAGAAAATGAAAATACAAGCTTCCCCAGATTGATTCGATTATATTTTTGGAAAATATACATAGGCTCTGAGGTTTGGAGTGGAAGAATATGAAATACAAATTAGTAACAGATTACTTCCTTAAGAGGAATTTTCAGTCTCGGGAAAGTGGATGGGAGTGCTGAGGATAAAACTCCTTCCAAGGCAGCAGCTTTCCAAATGCCTGATGGTGAATCCTGGCTCTTATTTACAGATCAGCATTTGTGCTTTTCCAACAACAGCAAAAAATAGACAGTGCTGTTTCAATAAAGTGATGGAGCTGTCTTGATATTGTTCTGCATGAACCTGAATGTGAAAATGAGGAGTGCTTTGGAGGGTGGGATGAATAGAGAGCTCCATTTCTACGAGGACTGTGGGAAAACAAGTGCCTTGCGAAGTGCCCTGTACAGTCAGGTATTCTTGCTTTTCCTGCTGTTGAAAGAAGCCTTTCCTAGTTATCAGCAACCCAGGGAATGCATGAGATATAGGTCTAACATGCACACCTTCCCTGTTTATGTTTTTCCTTCATAGATGTCAAAGCAACCCAGAGCTTGATGCAAGAAGTTCACCCCTAGTCACTAAAACCATCCCAAAACATTATTAGCTTTAAACATTTCATAGAATCATAGAATAACCAGGGTGGAAGGGACCTGAAGGAACATCTAGTCTAACCTTTTAAGGTAAACTATATTTAAACATCTGAATGAGTCCTGCTGGTATACGTACTTCTTGTCTACTGAGTACTTTAAGTATGTACTTCAGTCTGTGAGAATGTCCACGCAGTCTCATCGCAGTCCCAGGTTCTGTGTTGCCCATCTGTGCACAGACACGTTCTCACAAGAACGAACAGGCTCAATGGTAGAAACGAACCTTATAAGAAGTTATGTGTATTCATACGTACTCACGGTTTGCAACTATTGCATACATCCATACTGAATTATGAGATGATTTGAGTTAAGAACTGGGTGTAAGTTTAAGTAAGCGGAGGAGAACATGAGCTAGAGATGAAAGCTAAACCAAGTTCTCTCTCGCTTCTCACCTCAGCTGAGGTTATACGCATAAAATCAAGCGGCAAGATTCAGCAGGGGTGAATGTAGCCTTGATTTACCTCCTACAGCTGCAGCGAGACTTTGTGGGTTTTAACTTGGGGGGAGGGGAAGAAATGGGTTTCCAGAGGATTAAAAAAAAAAATGATGGGCTAAAGCAGCTGCAGTACAAATGGCACCTCTCCACAGATAATCAGTTGGATTTTAACACACTTTATGGAAGAAATAGACCTTTTTAGCGAAAGGAAGACAGAAAACCAAACGGATCTAGGTAACAGAAAGATAATTAACTGAGCACGACACTTTTGCTTACTAGCATGTAGTAGGTATGTAAGCAGGATTTTAACAATGGCTATCAAGAAACACAGCAACCTACAGGTACATTATATGCTATCTTCTACATGAGATTATGAAAATAATCCCTGCATTAGATTACGGGGAGACTGAATTGCTAATGACAGACACAGTAAATATTTATCACTGCCTTGCTGCATGGCACTCCTGAGTGTGCAGCCTGAGGTTCAGACCCACTCCCTCCTGCCACAAACTGGGGCTGGTTTGTTTGCCAGAGATTTTCCTTCAACCTTTGCTCCTCTGGGAACAACTCACACCCAACTGAAGGGTAAAAGCAGGAACAACACAAAACCCAGTACAAGTCTTTAAACTCACGTGTCTGGCTGTACCGTGTCTCTCCCTCGCTGCGGGCAGTGTCCTGCAGGTGTAAAATCGCTGGGCTTGGGCAGGCGCCGCTGAGCAGGGGCATCGCACTCAGCCTTCAGCCCCGTCTCTGCAGGCAGAGAGCGGGCAGTGACTGTGTCAGACGGCGAAGCCTATGGCATGACAGAAGGTACAAAGAAAAACTGAATTGCATAAACCTGGGCAATTTAAGGTTTAGAAAACCACACCCTCCCGGTCATTTCTCCCGCAGGCAGATAAGCGTGTGCAGGCTGCTCAGACAACAGTGCAATTTGAAGCTTTTACTTTTCTTTCTGGCATAAGCTAAAGTTCATTTTCAGTTTGGCTCTTTCTTGCATTTTCTTTCTTCTTTCAGCCTTGTAATCAGCATGGTTCAAGTTTAATAAAGTCAAGTGGACCATCTTTAAAATTGCTTCAAGATGGAAGATTCATGTTGGCTTTCCTCTGGGAAAAGGAAGATGAGGCCCACAAACCCTGGGTCCATGCTTTGGAATCTGGATATTCACCTTATTCCTGCGCGCGGTGAGGTTGGCAGTGAAGACTTGAACCACCTAAGAGTAATTTGTAAATGCCAGAATTAGCTGACTGAAAATACAAGCTCTGATAATTTTCTGAATGTGGCAAAATAGTGATGCTTTATACCCTCCTATCCGGTAATTTTCAGTTTAAAAAGTATCCAAGAAAGGGCTAAGATTTTGTGTTGCAGATAAGGTGTTGTACTCATGCACTGTACTGCAACAGCTGAGTGTGAACATTAATTACAAAAGCAGTGGCAAAAAGAAAAACAACAAAATTCGTCTTTCAAAAACTGTTTTCAATGGAGGAAAAGAAACTCTGGTCTTCTAACTACACTGGAGTGCAATGACTTCAGTCATCATAAGAATTTGCTCCTAAGGAAGAAAGTGTTATACAGGAAGCAAGGCAGCTTTTGGAGATGGACTTGAAGCAAACAACTGCAGTATATGCCAAAAAAACAGGCGGAAGGAAACCCCCAGCTTCTGATGTAAACATCTATGGCTACCAGGTCTCGGCCTCCAATTCATTCTTATGCAAGTTTGTTTCCCTTCAAACATTTTAAAAGCATACTTGCTACTTGTGATTATAAAATCCCTTGTTAAATATTTATTTTAAGAAATCATCAAGGGACCCGTCAAGTCCTACCAGCAAGTGTGACAGTCACGCCCTTAGCCTGATGGATGCTTGTTTGCAGCAGGAATTGCCTTTCCTGCCCTGACAGCACAGCACCTTTGCTCCGAGTTGCTCAAGGAAACTTGGGATGGGTCCTTGCGGAGCCAGCCTGCTGGAGCTCGGTTCATGACTGCCCAAAATCCCGGTGTGTTCTGGCAGTGCTGTGCTGGAGCTGTGGCACTGTGCAGCACCAAGTGCTGCTGCTCTTTCCCCGGAATGGGTGCACCAGGGAGACGCAGCCTGCACGGGACCAGATGTCCACGGCAGTCACAAGGCCAGATCGACAAGCCGCATGCGTCAGCTGTCTGCAAAATTGAACTATGCATATGCAATGTACTTTTAAAAAACATGCTTAAGCTACGAAAGCTTAAACATTAGCAAATACATCTCCCCCCCAGAGCAAAGCGTGTGTTTAAATCCTTCTTTGCATGGGAGGTCTCTCTGAGGCTGATCGCCCTAGATCAGAAAGCCCAGAGCCCTGCTGTCACGGGTTACCACATCAGACACTCTCAGTTACAGACTTTATTTCCATTTTAGAAAATAGCCAAGTTTTCACCCACTCCCACTGCTGGGAGGCTTTTCTGAGTTTCCACACTAAGGGCCAGTTTAAACTGATTTGTTCTCATGCTAATGCTACTGGATGGCTTAAATAGCCTTTCCCATCTCATGACATGCTTTCCTGTTTTCCTTCCCACTCAAACTCTCTTAAGTCTTTGCTCAGAAGAAAGTCTCTCCACGTTCTGCTCACCCAAACAGCCCTCTTGGGCACTCATTCCTGTCCAAATTCTTCACTCTGGAATATGGTATTAATACCTCTTTACACATACCAGGCAAATTATTTCCCCAGAAGGTGTTATTTGTTGGCTCTGAGCCAAAGAGCTGGTGAGCTGTACCTGTTGATGGAAGATCCTATGCTGAACTCGTCTTTCATCCACTGGAGGGGAACATAGAAAGATCTTCTCTGAACAACAGCCTGTGTACTGCATTATTTACAGATTTTTTCCCCCTTTGCCTGCAGCTGGCTAAAGGCTCTGGCAGATTTTCTTCATCAACAGCACAAAAAAGTGAGAACATTTTCCTACTATGATCATTCTTTTGCATCAAAATGATAGCAGCATCTCACAGACCTGACTGGTGCAAGGACACCTGCTTGATAATCTTCTAATTCACTCATAAGGAATAACTTCATACACTGAAGGCAAAAAAAGTTACATATTTATCTCTGTTCAATTTCAAAACAAATTTGTACAGTTTGTTTTAACCTATGCAAACACACGTATAAGGACAGACCTTTCCAGTTGCAGATACTCCATGCTTCATTACTGCTGAGATTGTTTCCAGGAGGACAACATGCCATTAGCTTCATGGTGTTAGACTCATTTATTTACTTAAACAAAATGATTTCAGCATATATTGCAACCATTGGCAGTATATACTGTGCAAGCTAAGTTAGATGATTAGTCAAGACAAAATAAGAGACATTTTAATAATCAAACGTTCAGTGATAATATTGTAATGGATGCCATCTGTGTTGGGTTGAAAAGACCACCGTGTCCTGCAAATACTGAGGGCTATGCAGCCTCCTGTGAAGCTGAAGCAGATGAGACAGGGGGTGGGTCAGCTCCTTGCCTGCTGCTGACCCCTTTCTTCCAGCCCCTGGTCCAGGCAAGACAGCAGACTGCTTGCAAAAAGGGAAATAAAAGACCTGTCTCTGATGCATGTTACATTCTTGTCCACGCAGATCTGTCAGGGGGCTCAGCTATGCTGTCTCTTTCAAGTACAGAAGGAATCCCCAGTGTTGAGTATTTCTGTGATGATGATGCCCTTGTTCCTGACCCCCATGGATGAGAACAGGAGAGGGAGAGAGAGTGTGTGGTCCTGGCTGGCACTGTGCCTCAGTGGAGGAGCAGCAAGAACAGGGAGGCAGGGAAGGAGCATCAATAGCTGTGGGTCATGGCTCAGGGCAGTGGGGACAGACCAGCCAGGAGGAGGTGGAGTGACCTGCACGTCTACATCGGGTGTCAGCACTTGATGCAAAGTTCTCACACGGGATTGCACCAAATACATACCTTGGCTTCTAGAGATATACTGGAGAATAGGAACAAACTCTAGGGAGGGGAAAATCAGATTTAGAAGTGACTCCAGAAAGAAGGTAAATGTTTTCATGTCAGTTGCCTCTTCTCATTTCCTCTTTGTGGAAAATCAGCAATCTGAGTTGGATCACAAAACATAAAAGGAAAGATTGCCAAGCACTTGTACTATGGACTCTCTGGGGACTACCAAGTGCCGCTGACAGTCTGCTTGGAAATGAGACTATGGACTCTGCAGTCATTAATCACTAAAGTTAAACTAGCAATTCTGTACAGTGTGACGGTTTAAATAGGATGTTGACTTCCAAAGATGACCTACTTGGTCCAGTTTGCAGATGGCAAGGATCTTTGTGTGTGTTACTCTGGGAAGTCATGTTTCATTTCTCATAAAAACCTACTGTATCTTCTGAATCCTGTACCTTTACTTTTTCTAGAAGACTCATGACAAGGAGAACAGGAGCATAATGAAGAAACTAAAATCATAGGATTAAAATATTCTCTTGTCCACAAATATTGAACAAATAATATTTCCAGATTTACAGCTACTGTTTTCTGAAATGGACAGCTCTCATGGGCTGAGAAAGTACAGTTAAAAAATATGATCCTAATGGGGAAAAAAAACCTGAAACAGCCCTAATGGGAAAAAACACCCAAACAGCAATTTGTGCCCTACCAGCAACTAAAATCATCCCACCAAGGAGCTTCCATGGCATCTGTTGGGAAAGGCTCTGACTGGGAAAGCCCACAGACCCAGCTGTACAATCTCAAGGGAAGCCTGGGGTCCTTCCACCTCCTCCAGAAAGATCTGTGAACACATGAGCTGTACATACATAAGAAAAACAAACACTCAAGTGGCCAAATCACTCTGGCTGCTGAGAGAGGATAATATTACAAATAGCCAGGCTCTATATGTTTTCCCTTGGGAGAAATTGTTGAAGTTAAGAGATTAATCTGGGCTCTCAGCACATTCATTAGTTAAATTGCAAAGCTAGCTCATTACATAACCAATCCCAGGACAATGTTTATCTCGTCAAGGTTCACAGTACGGGTAGGTTGCTGACCAAGGTAACACAAATACCTTCTGTGGGATGGAAGTTCTCTGATCCATTAGAAGTGCCAGTCCTGTGCCCTACTTCAGGTTTCAGATTACCTGTGCCTTTTTGGAAGAATATGTTTGTGTAGGACCTCCCAGAGGTCTCTCCAGTGTGGAGAGAGGGACTGAGGAAAGCCTGGTTCACTCTCTGGAAGTGAGCAAACCAAGAAATGAAGTGACTTGCTTAATGTGACAAAACTACAGAAATTAAGTGACTTGCTCCTAATTACCAAGAAAGTCTCTGGCATAAAAAGCATCTCGCTAATTCTTCCATACTTTGTTATGAACAGGAAAGGAAATTGTTTAAGGTTGAGTAAAATACCTGTGCTAAAACCATGTACAAATATGTATCCTGAGCAGTCCACCCTTGAATTAACTTTCACTGCCAAGTTTATATCCTGGGAGCAGTTCATAGAGTTCAGAAGGAGGTCATCTTGCTGGACTTTTTGCATGTCACAGGCTGCCACGTACACTGCTCTGTGCCCTTCACAGACCCTGCTAATTGCTAATTTGATAACACCACTTCAGGTGATCTTCATCAACTCGTATTACACATTTTCTAGATGTCTGAAAGAGCCCTGGCCAAGGCTGGTAGCTACATCTTGTACAACTACAGGTCAGGCTTGAGCTAACATCCCTGCATATTTTTCATGTGGACCAAAAAGGCTGTGCTCCAACGAGCAGGTATATTACCTAGCCCCTACATAAGATTTTTGCTATTCCCTGCATTCTGCTGCAATTTTTAAATCGCCTTTTAAAGTGCTGGCTGTGTTGTGGTTGATGTTATACAACATGAATCTCCCCATTTGCACACCTACTATAAACACAGACAAAATCAGATCCTTGCTCTGACTTGACTCCTTTCTGCATGTGTAATCAAGGGTCACACTAGACATTTTGGCTGCCACTGGGCTAGGACTACATTCTGAATTTGTCTATTAAAAGCCCCAAAGTCTTTCCAAAGTATCTTTTTTTTTTTTTTTTTTTATAACAATTTGTTTTTTTTCTTTTTTTTTTTTTTTTTTTTTTTTTTTTTTTACCTAAGCTGTCTTCTCCATTTCTGTAGATATGCTACATGTTCCCTGTTTACAGGTTTATAATTTTGCATTTGTGTGTATTAAAGTTCTCTTTTTTCAGTATGAACTCCACTTTTTAGGCAATTCGGATTCCCTTTTCTGTAGCGTCATGCATGATCAGCAAGTGATCCACTATTTTTTCTGCAAGACCAAAAAGCGAACATTAGTACAAGTGGGCTGGGTCCTGATGTGGCTCTAGAATCTCACTAGAAATATCCCTCCTAGTGTGATTCTGGATCACCTGTGTTTGATACACGAGTTCTTAGCCACTTGTGCTTACAAAAGAATATAAAATACTTCACTTTTGATCAAATGTTTTTAGGATATTGAACTGAACAGTTTCAGTCTGTTATGCTCACATAGTTACTTTATTAAACAAACAGGTAAACTTATCTTAAAAAAGCAAGTCAAGTTTATCTGACAAGACCCATGTTCAATCAAAATACCATTGTCTGCCATTAATATTATTTGTGTTCTTTGTTACTTGAATTTCCATATCAGCTTCTCTATTATTTTACTGGCAGTGACGTCAGGCAAGCTGCCCTGCCACTATTAGCAGCTGGGAAAGAATTCATCGTACTCACAAGATATATGTACATCATCTTGTTTCTTTGCAACTCTAAACCAGGAATATATTCTGAATAATAATAAATGCATAGATGGCTGAATTAACAGTTTTAGTACCTTCAATCCTTGCTTGGCCTACACCATTGTTACATTTTTTTCGGTTATGGAAATTAAAATCTCCTTAAGAACACCATTTGCTTGCCAATAGAAGCTTTTGTTTTAGCCTTTGCTATCAATTTCCATACCTCATAATGCATCAATATCATTAGATACCCATCTCCTTTTTCTAGGGTTTTTTCCCAATATATAGCAACACATCTTATTTAAACATACAAGTACTGTGTATATTCATACTCACATATGTGTCTATAGACATGTGTACATACATAGCCCCATATATAGATATGTGTGAACAAATATATACCTATTTAAACACATGTACACTTGTGTAAGCACATTTCTAACTTCTGTCTCCCTTCGCCACTCATGTTGTCCTAATGTTTGTCCCATTAGCAAACTCTACTTGGGAAACTTGCAGCTTTCATTCACACCTTTCTCTTTTGAGTCAATGTTATTAAGGGCTGTCCTTGGCTTTGGGAAATTGGCCTTTTCAAAACAGCATGAAGAAATATTACTGTTTGGGTCTGTTTTCTCTTCAGCTGTATTGAATGTAATCAGGTCAAGATCACTTCTTCCTGAGACAAACCTCTGATTTCCAGCCTGTGAATAAATTCATTTTTATCTAATAAATAATAAATGTATTTAATTTAATGAATTTAATAAATAGAACATTTAATACATATAATTTAATACTATATAATTAAAATACATAAATAAATATACTATATAATTATAATAAATAACTTTGATATAATAGTTAATAAATATTTTTAATTTAATGAATGTAATAAATTTGTTTTTATCTAATATTGGGCTGCCTGAAAGCAGAATTCTTCCATTCAAGGTTTGACAGCATTTGTTTCATAGAACTGTCATCCAGTATTTAATTCAGTACTCTAGTGATGTTTCACAGGTAGCTAAATGACATCTTCAACAAGTCTCCAAAATAAATTTCCCCGTAATTACACGGTTCTTTTTCCACATGCAGTGGTAGCTCCTTCTGTTTCCAGATTCAGTTCAGTGGCTTCTAACTTCACCTCTTCACACCCTGCTTGCTCCTGGGCCTCGGTAATCAGCATATTGCACTGCATTTCTTAAGATCCTGCACTTCCCAGTTCTAAGTTAGGCGGATATAAGTCACTGGGTCATACAGTCACTCTTCTCACACAATGTCTTTTATCTCCCTTACTCTGCTTAAACAGCTTATACAATACTCTGACATACTGGTCCCTCAAGCTCTGAAACCTGATGAGATGATTAAGTTGAATTTATCTTGATTATTGAGAAATTCCAGTTCCTCTTACTTATTACCCAGATTCCCAGCATATAAGCATTTCCAAATGCATTTCTCCTTGGATCCTTTACTACGCCAATTTAATTTGTTCCTGACATGGTGAATTTGAACCACATTTACTTTCTTAACCCCCTTCAGCATGTTGTTACTTTAAATACAGTTGTGGCAGTTCCTAATAGCTAAGATTTTTTTTTTCTCCCTCAACACACCTATTCAATCTGTCATTTAGTACTGCACATATTACAAACCAGTGCACGGTTTCAATCCATGGTATGTAGTCAGTCCAAAACCAACAGAGGTATTTTGTGCTGACCCGTGGGATGCTGACACAGGCTGGCTGGGATATTGTATCTGCAGCACTAAATAATGGCATTCAGCATCATTCTTTCTGCATCAGAACGTCCTGTTTTTGCAGGTGGCTTTGCAATATAATTGAGCGAATGTAATTTTTAATATCAGTGCAAGTACTCCACTTAGGTCACACGGGCACAACTTCTTGAGGAATCGCTGCGATACTTGCAATACTTCGCAGTCACAGGACTCACCTCTGGCCTGAGCTGATCATGGAAGCTCTCTGAAGGGACACAAATGTGTTTCACAGAGGAGGAAGAAACACATTCATATCTGCACATATTGGACAGTTACCCACTCACAGCTGCTTTCTTTACACAACACAAACTATGAAGCTCTGACGTTCCTTTCTGGGAACAGGCAGGGTCTGTGCCAGTGCCCATGGCCACCTTAGGTGTGCCTGGTCACTGCACAAGTACCTGCCTTTTTGCAAGAAGAAAAAATTCTTTGGGGAAGCAGATTTCACTCAGCCCGCTGTCACCGGATTGTCCCTTTAAGTGTTTTAACACTGCAATCTAGAGAAAATCAGGGCCCATTTTATGAAGCATGTTACTTCTAGGCATACCATAGGAACTTGCAAAGATGTAAGTTCAAGTCAGGATGCTATGAGCACTCTGCTCTTATCTGAGAGAGGAAAAGATCTTGTGTGGAAAGGTTGTATCTTATTAGACAAATTGCTAAAACTGCAAGAATGATGTGCTTTCAGGTATGCGAGCTTTCCTTTGGTCACACTCACTGTAACTTCCAGTACATCCACAGAAAAAAAAACCATAAAACATATCAGCTGGTGGGACAAAGCATGCAGGAAGGGGTCACTTTGAAGAAGGTGAGATGTTTTCAATACACTAGTTCCTGAGCAGCCCAGTACATTCAGTCTGAACATGTTATTGCTTGGATATTGAGAGACAGATTGTTGCTGACCCAGCAGGCTCAGCAAATAGTGCACATCTTGCTAACAATCTCTCTTTGTTTTACTCTGTGAGCTGAACATAAAATCATAGAATGTTAGGGGTTGGAAGGGACCTCTGGAGATCACTGAGTCCAACCCCCCTGCCAGACCAGGATCACCCAAGGCAGGCCACAAAGGACCGGATCCAGGCTGGTTTTGAAAGTCTCTAGAGAAGGAGACTCCACAACCTCTCTGGGCAGCTTGTTCCAGGGCTCATCACAGCATCAGCATAAGCACAACTCCTCATACATGCCAATTTCTTAAATTACCAATCCATTTATCCAAGGGAGAGTAAAATGCATAGAGCATAGATCACATCAGAAACAAAGGTTGTAAGGACACACAGACATATTTACATATGGACAAAGAGTATAACATGTTATACATACACTCAGAGGACCTCCTTAGCAATGCCCATTGCAAGGTGGGAGATGGCCATAAGTGAAGACATTAACTCAAGAGATGTAACCTAAAGCTCAAATGAGTAAGCCTGACTTCAGGATAAACTGTTCTACTTAGAAAGTCGAAGGTCTAAAAACAGTGGATAGAAGAGCAGCTGGTTTGCTGACCTTCTCCATATAGTACAAGCCCTGGCCTTTCGTGGGCTTCTGCCCTCATTCTGTAACACAGAAAACCATTCTAAGTTTCCAGCAGCTCATGTAACTGTGCTTGTGTACATGTCAGTCTCCCAGAACCCACAACTACTTTTGGATTCAAGGAAGAATTTCAACCACTTCTGACAGATGAGAAGGGCTTTCAACATCAGTTAAATACATTTGGTGAAAACAGGTAAGCTTTCAGATGGAGATGAAAGACTGATAACATTTTCACCAGGAGAAAACTCTCAGTGAACATGTTTTACTAAAATGCAGAGCTCCCATTCCCAGCATGGGAAAGAAGCCTTAAATGTCCAAACAGCAGGAAAATCTCCCCTTGGAGCTCATAGCACTCATGAATCTACAGCAGAACAGGATTCTTTGGCTTTGGTGCTGATGGATCTGTATGTGAAAACTATACTTGTCTTCTACACTCAAAATTTCATATTTTGCATGTTTTCAAAAACCACAACAAATGTATCTATAACTGTATAATATATTATATACAAGGCTTACATATATATATAAATTGACAAAAGATTGAATGAAATTTGAACCACTTCTAATTGAAATATTTATTAATATGTTGATGATGAATTATTTTGTCTGCAGTCTACAATGTGAATGCTCAAGTATCATTTCAAATGAGAGCTCCCCGAGAAAACATTTATATTTTTATGCACTTTATCATGAAATGTCTTAGAAGAGGAAACTCCATTGAAACTGTTTAAAAGAAACTAAGGCAGTCCATTTAGCCAACTTAAAAATCTCATACTGTTGGGTTAGTGTTGTAGGGCGCTTCCTTTGTCAGTGTATTATGGCCTGCAGCAAAACCACAGAAAGCTCTTCAGCAAAGTAGAGATAAGGCCTATTTGACATCACAAAACTGTAAAATCAGCTTTCAGTGTCTGGTGATGTCTTCAGTGGATATTTTATATGCTTTTTCTAGCATAATTATACCTGGTACATCTCTGTTGAACATCTTTAACTGCTAAAAAGGTAAAAATGAAGGTCTGCCCCTGGCATAAGAAGAATAAGTTTTTTTCAAAACACTTCAATCACAGCTCCGCTACTTGAATCTCAGCTGACAACACTGACAGAACAACATTCACTGTTGTAGTCTTAGGCCCCTGTAGACCACATGCACCAAGACATTCCAGATCTGGGAGAGCTAAGCCACCAAACTACTTCTGTATATCTGATATGATGGCAGGAGTTGAACCCAAATCTCTACAGGTTCACTGTTGTGTACATACTCATATTTCATGCTATCAAACTTCCCTTGCTGTTTTGCCTGGGAACTGGTGCTGAGAGCTTACACTATATGAGGTGCTTGCTAAGCATATATGAATGGGGTTGCTATTATTTGTCAAAGGCTTCAGGCTGAAGCAGTTGCTTAGAGCATCCCTGACACGTATCCCTGCTGCTGACAGAACAAGCCTATATTCATGCCCCGTGGACAAAATCGCCATTCGTATTTAGATTTGCACCATGTTCACAAAGTTCCTTGGGAGATCTGTTTGCTTTGTATGTAGGGAAATGGATCAGAAAATACTGACAATTTTCAAAACGCTTGCTTTGAATTTCAATGTCTCCTCCTTGTACTGGTTAACAGTGAACTACTGTTGGTACACACTAAGTCCCTCACACCGCACGTAAAGTACGTTGACTTGTCAAGTGTGTGGAGGCTGTGAACTCCCTGGCTTACCCCTCCCTCCCCAAAACACCAGCAATGGACCATTATCTTTGATTTTGACATCTGAAGAGAGAATGCAAATGCCAGGAAGGAAGTTTTTAGAATCCGTAAAAAAAAAATACTTTGTAAAAGACCTTCCAAAGGGAATATTACAACAGGATACAGTAAAGAAAAACAGGAGAAGAATTTGAGGGGGAGAAGCTCACACTATAAATGAAAAATACTTCTGAGAATAAACAAAAACAAAAGCATATCCAAACTTACTTCAGCCTAACAGAAAATTAGTGAATGTTCTGCTTAAAATAGACTAAGCACATTAGTGGAATACTTGAATATGTCTAATTTATACCTTCCAGACTGTGCGGTGCAGTACAAGGAAGATGAAAGTACACTCAAAATTGATGCTGGGGCCGCCCCCGCTGGACCACCAAGGCAGAAGGTGAAATGCAGAGGCTACAAACGGAGTACTAGGACTCAAATTCTTTGAAAAATTTCCTTTACATAGCCAGAGTATCTCCACAAAAATCAGTAAAACTTTATCTATAAAGTCACTGAACTGAAGATTAGGAAATGCCGGTCTGAGTATCTTGGTAATAGTTGGTCACTATAAAATTGTTAAGACTTACTACGTTCTGGAGACAGCAACTAGCTTAAGGCTATCTATATTCTACACTATAATAACATGTAACATAAAAGCAAACATTACCCTAATTGGAGCCCCTCTCCTCCCCTGATTTCTTTTGCTAAACACTGCAATCCATGCAGACAGTCTGCACATCAAAGAGTTTGCAAGCTAAGCAGCTGAGATCAGGAGATGAGCTCTGCACAAGGAAATCCAGAACAACTCAACATTACGTGGATCTGTACAGGGCTTTGTGCATGACATGAAAGTCATGCTGGAAAGGCTGGCTCTTGACAGAGATAGGGGACGATGACTTGCTGAAGAAGGCTAAAAACTCTGAATAGTTATGAAGTACAGCTGACTTTCAAACAAATTTCTGAGCATCTGAGAAGCTATCTTACAAATAGGAATGGAAAGAACAGGACAGGTCACACACAATAAAGCAGCAACACTGACTTGGCTTGTGGTTTCTCCTCCACCAGCAAGGCAGCAGTTTTTTGTCAGAATGTTTTCCAGGCCCAAGGACATTATGACAAACACAGAACATACCTTTGCTGATCTACATGAAGTTCAGATTTGATTCTAAATACAATGTGCTGGTTTAAACTGAAATTGCAATGAAAGATGATGGAGAAGTAAATTAAACAGTGAATATTAAGTTTATCACAGTATCATAGAATCATAGAATGTCAAGGGCTGGAAGGGACCTCAAGAGATCATCTAGTCCAACCCCCCTGCCAGAGCAGGATCACCTAGACCAGGTCTCACAGGAACGCGTCCAGGCGGGTCTTGAATATCTCCAGAGAGGGAGACCCCATAACCCCCCCGGGCAGCCTGTTCCAGTGTTCCGGCACCCTCACTGTGAAAAAATTTTTCCTTATGTTTACATGAAACTTCCTGTGCCTCAGCTTCAACCCATTACCCCTTGTCCTATCATTGGGCATCACCAAGAAGAGCCTGGCCCCATCTTCCCGGCACTCACCCTTCATATATTTATAAACATTGATTAAATCACCCCTTAGTCTTCTTGTCTCTAAGCTAAAAAGCCCCAGCTCCCTCAGTCTATCCTCATAAGAGAGATGTTCCACTCCCTTCATCATCTTTGTAGCCCTGCGCTGGACCCTCTCCAGCAGTTCCATGTCCTTCTTAAACTGGGGGGCCCAGAACTGGACACAGTATTCCAGATGTGGCCTCACTAGGGCAGAGCAGAGGGGCAGGAGAACCTCTCTCGACCTACTAGCTACACCCCTTCTAATACAGCCCAGGATGGCATTGGCCCTCTTGGCCACAAGAGCACACTACTGGCTCGTGGTCAGCCTCCCATCAATCAGGACCCCCAGGTCCTTTTCCCCTTCACTGACTTCTAACAGCTCAGTCCCCAACCTGTACTGATACCTGGGGTTGTTCCTTCCTAGGTTCATTATAGTTGAAATGAGGTTGCAGTCTGAAAGGAAAAAAACACAGCACCTTTCACTGTCATTTTCATAAGCTGGGGGGAACTGTAAGTGTTGAACACAAGGAGCAAAACTTGATCAGCGCTTTCAAGACTCTGGGTGAGTCACAGGACAGCTCTCTTAAACTGTCAAAAGCTGCCCCGAAAACAAAAGGGTGTTCACGCCAAAGGGAGAGCATATAGATAAGAATGATCCTGTGTCTGCCTGTCTACCTTTAATTAAAAAACTATAAAATATCAGCACCACAGCTTTAAATTCACCTTCTCCCTAATAAATAAATTATCCTTAATCCAGAGTCCTAGGGAAACAAAATTGAGGCAATCACACCTTTCTCTGTCTGTCTGCTTGCCTGCCTGCCTTCCTCTGCATCTTCAGAGCCCAGTGGCTATTTTCAGTACCCTAACTTTGAGGAAGGATAATAATCTCAGAGGTGCATCCCTAAGTATAAAGAAAATAAAGCAGAGTTGTAGAGGAAAAAGACCCCATTAGGCATTCACACGGGGAAGAAGACTGAGGCATAAATACCTCCCTTATTAGACACTGAAGAATCAACAAAAGGCTTTAAATACTCGAATGCCTCATGGGAAACACTTCAACTGAACTCACGCCTGTCTAAACATCAGGAAATCCAGCTACCAGACACAAATCTGTAAGAAACCAGGCTTCACTGCCTCAGCTGCTCGCCCAGAAACTTCACTTCAGCAAGCAAACTGATTACTACAATTGCAAAATACCCGTATTTCATCAGATGAAGAGCACAAAAAACAGGCTCTTGGCGAATAATGCAGGCATAAAAAATGTCAAGTAAGCAGTTTTCAATTAGCAGTCCTCACCAAAATAAAGCTTTCCTTCTCCCTCTCTCCAGGGCATCATTTCTGGGAGCTCATGGAAAGGGGTGCTCAGTGGCCGGGGGCAGATGGGCTAGGGCTGCTGTGCGGGGAGGGCTCCCTTGCTCAAGGGGAAGCACAGTCGTGAACCCAAGAACAACAAAGCAGCATTACACTTAATCCACTGCCATCTGGCTTCATTTTGACAATCCACAAAATCAGACACAACATTCTTCCACAAAATCTCTGGAAAACAATGCAGAACTAGTGTCAAACTCAGTGCCTCCTCCCTCCCCAGCCTCTCCAAGGGCTTGAAAGAGAGATTTCTCATAAAGTGAAGAGCATTTCCCCCAGGTGACATTTCTTCAGGAATATTCAGGCTACAGATGTTTCCACTGTGGCAAAATAGTTTGTATAATGCAGCATCGCTTGTCATAGAGACAGGGAAGGGGAAGAGAAACAGAGAACAGGAGAGGCTGCAAGCAGTGGTGCCAAACCATAGGTGAGGAACCACCTGTAAGAGGCTACTGACCCTACGTGTTTGCCCAGCTCTTGATCTGACCAAGGGAGAACCAGAACCATCCATCTTCCCCAGCAGTAACCTAATGGCTGTCCCTGAGGAGACAAGATGAGTCACAGCCTTTAAACTAGCTGGGAACAGAGTCTGTCTGCAAATCAGCCAAGCAAATCCCTTTGTTATCATTATTTTGCAGGAAGCCTTGGTTTGCAACATTTATATTGTTACTCAGGTATTAAGTGGTCTACATGGCCTGCTAACTGAGCTCAAATATTGCCTCATAGCTGATAGCTGTCATAACTACGTAACAGAGATGTTTCTTTCCCCATCAGAAGGCAGATTGACAAATACGGATCGTCTACAGAAAATAACTTGCTGAGGACTGAATTGCACTTTCATTGTCACCTCCCAGCTTAGGGATTCAACTCAGCTTCTGGGCTTCTCATGCCCTTCCAGACACTCGAGCATTGGAGACACCAAGCCTCTACCATGACATGGACTCCTCTAGTTCCTGTGTCATTACTGCCAGCTCTTTCTGATTGTCTCAGATATTCTGGGACATCTCAGTCAGCATTAGATACCTAAATTTAGGCACCTGTGTGAGGCTGTAAGAGGTACCCTACAGAAGCTATGTCCCCTGTTCCAGCATCCTCACGTAGTCCATGGTCATATATTCTCTTGCACTCTCTGGGGGCTACCTATGATGGGAGCAAGCATATGTGGGTGTCTTCCCAGTTGCCAGAACAAGTGCACTAGCAAGCAAAATGTTCACACTCATGAATGATACTTTGCCCAGCTTCCATGAAAAACTGTCAGGACAGAAAGTGAGGCAAACTCCATCTGCATGCCTGGCTTAGAGCTGAACACCATAGGGATGTCCCCAGGCATGGCCTGTGTTGTGCTTCTGAGCATGGCTGAGTATCCTGTCTTCCAGAAAGCTCACTACTGACAGCAGCATTAATGTTAACCAGGCACACCTCTGTAGAGCACTGCGTGTGCACATGCATTAATCAGGCATCTTTCTTAATGTTCAAGATCGTCAGGGAACAACCTGGCCTGGCTTTCATGCACAGATTAGAAGAAGCAAGGGGAAATGGAAAGAGTTAAGTTCTCTGTACTACAGCAGTGCCACCTGCAAGGGACACGTAACTTTATAAAAATTTATCCTGTTGAAACTCCCAGATGTTTCCAGTTGTAACATATGAAAGACCACATTCATATCATGGCCTGAGAGAAGGAAATGGCACACTTGTGCTAAATACTGTGGGATTGGTTTTACAGTAAAGGTTGTATCTGCACTAGTTTCAGCATTGTAGATAGAAAAGCCATGCTCTCACACACCAAGCAAGCAAGCAAGCAAGTACACACCCAGGAGAGAGGGAAAGGGGGAACATAACCTTCTGTAAAACCAGAATTGTAAGCAATACAAAAGAAATATGTATATTGAGGAGTACGGCAAAGAAAAAAAATGAGCAAATACGAAACTTGTATCCCTACTATTTAAAAAAAATAACCTACAGAAAACTTGATTATGACCCAGGCTAAAAGGACTGGGGAACCTGCACTCTGATGAATAATGATGAATCATTTGTGACGCCAACAGATTTTTAGGGTAATCAGATATATAAAAGACACATAATGTGACAAATAATAAACTTCAGGATGAAATTATAAGATGCTGTGATGTTGCTGTTAAATTAGCTATATGTTTCATGAAATTGTGTATTTTTCAGGTTCAGTTTGGTGCCTTGACCGTTTCATGCTCAAAATGCACATCCTCCAAGAATGTTACAGCATCATCCTTGCTCCAGATGGAAAGTTAGATGTGCAGCTCTGCTTTATAGCCAACAAATGCCTAAAAGGATGGTAGAGTTCAAATAGGTTTTTACTAATAGCAGCAGTCTCCAGATTACAGTTTCTTTTTGCACAGACAGGCTTGGTACCTTCCCCAGCCTCCGTCTCCTCTGTGTCCTCTTTGCACACCATGACTAAGTAGTCATACACCCTAGGGGTGGGCTGAGTTCCTGATGGCATTAGAGAGGAGGACTGAGAGCAAACAGGTAGGTAAGGGCAAGATGATGGAATTGCTGGATTTTGATGGACTATTTCTGTTCTTTTTTTCTGAAAGACAAGCTCCCGTTTATTCCACTTCTACACATGCCAACACTTTGTACTGATCACAACACAATTTGACTTAACTCTTGGCCAAAACTATGTCCCTTTATAATCAAGTGAGAAATCTGTATGTCAAATGTTTACAATGCTTTCTTCTCAATACCAGCAGAAAAGCTTTGCATCACCTATCCCAAAGAGATCTTTTTTTTTTCTACTCCAGGAGCCCATGAAGTCTCCTAAAAATTCAATTCTACATCCTTCTATGCTTATTCAGCCACACCTGGGGCAGCAGCTAAAGATGACAGCAGAAATCTGGCAATCTTTCACATGCCTGCAGTAGGAAAGAGGAGTTTTCACTGTTTATTTTTATGTATCTTAACTGTTTCTGTGGAGAAATTTAAGGCTGAATATTACATTCCAAGAAATTTTTACAAAAGAAAAACAAAAACAAACCACCACTGAAATATGCCCTCTATATTCAGGTCACTATTAATTGTGGGGTTTTGGGGTTTTTTTCCACTTCTTCATCTTATTGGACATATAGAGCAATGAGTTTTCCTCTGCCACTGGTATTATCGGAAGCCTACCAGTGGTTTGTCAACAGGGGCTGGAAGTATCAGTCTGGAGTTACTGAATTACATATTCTCAACCAGATACTTTGACTACTGGTACTCCTGCTTCCCACTGTCCTTGCTGTCCTCTGGTTTTCACTTGCTGAACTGGAGCTTCTCCAGGCAATTTGAACCAGTAAGTATTTTCAGCTGATACTAACAGCTATCTGACAGGAGCCTGCAGCATTACTCATGACCAAAACTATATCATTTCAAAGCTGCCTCACCATACCCTAACTTTATTCCTTTACTGGAGTACAATTAGGCTCCAAAATGGAAAGAGAGGCTTTGTTTTAAGGATGTTGCTTTTGCTTAAGTATTGTCTTTCCCTGTATTGCAAACTGGCAATACTCTTGGAAATCTTTGCTGAGAGATGGTATCCTACAGCAATTAAGGTGTCTCAATGGAGATATAAAAAACACTTGAGGAAAACGGAGTAAAAATTGTGAAAGACTGAAATATTCATCTCCTGCCATCTGCTTCACAGGATATGTGCTATTTTACTGTTTCAGTGCCCGTAATCTCTCTATGTAGAGCAGTTAAAGCTCTGCTCTGGTTTAAAATAGAAAGGTAAAGCTTTTTTTTCACACTCCATTTACTGGCCAGCTGGAACTGCAATGCCTGTTCCTGCTCATTTATGAGAGTTCAAAGGAGAGACTGGTGGGCAGCATCCCAGTTTAGCTCCTCTAATGAAAAAATGTTGATAGGATACAAGTGGAAAACTATCTGTAAAGGTCTTCCTTAAAACGCAAGAGAGGTCTTATGAATGAGAACTGCTCTCCTTAGCTTCATTTTGCAAAGAGCCTTCTCAAGGCCAAAATCACTCATTCAGAAAGGATCTCTGAGTCCAACCAGAACACACTGCATGGCTCGCAGTATCATTCTCACCACAGGTGGGTAGCTGCAACGAGAGCTGCAAACTCAAAATCAGGCTGAAATATCTTTAGAATGCAATTATAGGGTATAGCGCAACAATTGTGGAAAAGGAAAGTACATAACAGCAGAAAATAAATCATAGCTAATTGAAACATCATTTTACAAACTACTGCAGCTCAAACATTAAAAACACAACAAAGCATTCACGCTCTTTTTCAATGGCGGGCGGGGTTTGTTTTCATTTTTAAAGTGTGCATTTGATACACTATCTGCTTTACATTGTGCAGTGCTATTTTTTTTTGGGTCTGTTTATTTGATTTTCCTTCAACCACTATCTTCCAGTCACTTCTTCAGAGTACTAGCTCAATGGCAAAAAGAAGACGTGTGAGATATTTCTGGCATTTTATCATTATCATTGCCAAAATCCTGCTTAGAATAATCCCTCTGAGTGTCTCTTAAAAAAAAAAAAAAAACAACAAAAAAAAACCCAAGTTTCTAACCCAAATACTAGCTTGAGGCAGTAACAGGCTGCTTTTTGGCTGATCTGCCAGACAAAATGATAGCTTACCAGACAGTTTTTATCTGGATAGTGATTGCTATAACCATCTTTCTGGGTTAACTTTTTGTCCTCTTTCTGCTTATGGGAAGACCTGTTCTATTTTTAGGTGTGTAATAACCTGTTGTATATAAGCAAAGATTCTGCTCAGGTCTTTTCCAGCCTACATTGCTGTCAGCATGGCTGCAGTTGAAGAAGGAGGTCCCGTGGAATTGGTCCTTGGAGCTGCCCAACTTTACTTCAACAGAGAAGATACCTTCCCATGGAAGGAGAGGGTCAGCAGCAACCCTGTCATCCTTCCCCTCCTCCAGTTGGTGGAACTTCAGCCTTGTCTTGGTTAAACCAGGGCCAAAGGCTCTGCTCCTTGCTACTCACTGCCTGCTGAGATGAAGAAATATCTCCATCTTAGCAGATTGCATTTGTCCAGGAGCAGGGACATAGGCAAGCACTGCTGATATGTTGCTGGCTGTGAAATCCATGGTGCCTCAAATTGTTCTAGTTGGCTCTTTAAGGTATTGGAGAGAGAAAAAATACACAAAATTGAAATGTCCAGATGAAAAAGCTTTTGGAAAAGAGTGGAAAATTCCTTTTCATTAACTTCATTGGGAGAGGAAGGACAGGATTTGCCACGGTGCTCTCCCATCTGCTCTGAAGCATTGTTGAGTTGGAGCACAAGCACTCAGGCAGTGGTGTCTGCCAGTGTCCTTCAGCAATATGAGAGCCACTTCTGTCATAGTTGCTGTGGGACATGGACAGAGCTCTGAACTGCTCCTGCTCTCTGAGGATGTACATCTGTGCAATAAGAACCGCAGCAGTGACCAGAATTTCCTTCAACTGTCAGGGAAAATTCAGTTGATGAAACATCTGTGCTGTTTCTGCTCTTCAGAGAAGAAAGTCTATTAAGTGAGAATCTTCTAAGAGATGTCTCTTCTAAGAGGTGTCTGATTTGCTTCAAACCCAGCATTTTGATTTGCCTGTTCACTGATGTCACGAAACATGGGGAAAATCCTCTTCAAGAACACCTTGGCATGCTGCAGACAGTCTTTTGAAACCTAGTTACCACATGTTCATAAGGAAATGGAAAGTACTCATGGATATGTCCCACAGGCTCATAAAAATGTAGTAATTAACAAAGATTTAAAAAAAAACCCAAAAAACCACAAACATTTAAAGTGTGGCAGTTACAATGGGACAGAAAATGCAAAGAGCTGGAAAATGCTCAGATCTGGAAAAACAGAAACAAAAAAAAAATCCATAAGAGCAGAAAGAATATGAAGAATATTTCTTTTAACTTTCTGAAGAAAAATCCTTATGTATCGGCTACTTGAAAAGTCTAGAAATTAAGAAAAAATTAGGAAGCATCCTGAAAACAGCTGCAATTTACACATCTACCATACTCCTGCAAACTGGTGCAGAGCAGCCTCCTTTCTGACCCCCTGGCTCCCAGATCATTGGAGAAGAGCCTGAATGAGTCACAGCTCTGTCTTTCTATTGGCATTTCAATTATTGAAAGGGAAGGCTCGAGTCTGGACTGTGCATGAAAAACACCAGCTTCTCAGAATGTTTCCCCCAGTGGGTGTTTGTTATTAAAAAAAACCCTCATGTTTTATGTCTCTAATGAAAAAATGAGAATTTTATACCCAGCTGGTGGCATAATCATTTCAGTTTGCTTGGATTCAGTAGGCTGCACAAGCAGATGATATCATTAGGAAAAGAGAGGGCAAGACACAAAAAAGGCAGCAGGGTTCTGGTGGGGCAGAGATGCCTCATGAGTTAAACGTGGTAGAAGATGCAGGCTCAACAGCTCAATCTCATCACCCGAAAGGGACCTGGTTTCAGCACAAGGTCTAAACCCCTGGCTGCATCACACAGAGAGGCGTGCTGTGAGGCTAGTGGGGGGAGACAGCCTGTGCATCTCTGCGCCCAGCACATTTCCAGGTCAGCCAAGCAGTGGTAGGGGCCAGATGTACAAAAATTGCAGGTGGGCTGCATTTTGCACAGACCAGATGAAGTAAAAAGACAGGAACACACAAGTTTACATGAGAAATTCATCAGAGCTTGTTTCAGTTTGGTTGCTTCATTCATGCTTTTCGGAGTGGCTGTCACCTCTGTAACAAGGGTAATGTAGCTCAAATATCTTTTTCCTTAGCTGAGGGGCTACTAGGCTGTATTTGCCCCATCCCATAGTAGACTTTGAGGTGCTTCTATTACTGAATAGTCTCTGCACTAGTCTCTGCACGACACCTAGAAGAGACTTAAACCAACTTGTAATAAAAACTCCCAGGTTCTTCAGTGTCTTTGGCACCTTTACAAAGCAATTAATAAAAGTATTGGCAAAACAGAAGGCAAATGGCAGCCAGCAAGTTTTGGAGGGAACACTGGCTATGGTTTTCAAAAGTGGAATGTGTTTTCCTTCTTACTGCATTTCCTGTGAGATCCTGGCCTTTAACCTAGCACTAAATCTTGATGTAATTACATCATTCATTTTCTCTCTCTGCCATGGCAAAACTTTCCCTAAAATGGCTTGGATTGCATAACCTGAATTTATTTTGTATCGCCCAACTGAGCTCAATACTACTTGGGATTAAAAAAAAATAAATCCACAAGCAACATTGGAAATTGTAGTAGGGTGTGTTATAGATTTTCCTGTAAGAGGGAGTTTATTCAGAGAGCCAAGAAGTAGAACTCATGCTAGGGGAGGGACGTGGACAGGCGGACACAACAACAAAACTGAGAAAACACGTTAAGGACATGATTGCGCTCTAAAATAACCAGAAGTCTAGACTTAAGGTCAGCTTGCAAAGCCATACGCAGGAGGCAGCAGGCACACCACGTTTGTAAAGCTATGTGAGAAACGTACAGTCTTACATTATTTTGAATCACAAGAATCAACTTGCTCCACAGGAAGAACAAGAGATAACAAGAAACCCCCTTTTACCAAGATGGATCAAAGCAGTTGATGGAAATGGTCCGAGATGTAAGCCTTGGTGCTGGCATTACACACATTCCTCTCCCCCCACCACATGGTGGGCAATTGGAATTTACAATTTATAACTGTCAGATTGCTTGCATGTTCTCCCAATATGTTAACTGTTGTCTTGATTTGTATTGTTTTTTCTTAACATCACAGCTCCTTCACTAGGCTTTGTTGTGGGCAAGGTTATGTACATGGCAAAGCTTTCCATATGGAATGGTTTAATGGTTCTCAGATATCAATGTTAAATCACTGTGGTTTGCAACAGATGGGGCTTAGTTAGACAAGCAGACAGTTACCGTGGGTGTTTTCACAATTGTTTTACGCAGTTCTTCTATCACCATGTGGAGGTAGAGTAGACAAGAGACGTCATCAGGGACAGAAAACCTGGCTAGAAGGGACAAGCTGGCCAAAAGACAGAAGGAACAAAGGAAAGCAGAGGGTTAATGAAAAATGTTCATGTCTGCATCTGAATTTCAACTAGTGACCAGCCCTGTAAGTGCCACTAGCCACTGATCTTACTATCAGCCACAGGGTGGTCATTAATTCTCCCCCAGGTTGTGAGTGATCCAACCAGTCAGGCCAATAGCCAGTGCAGAGATGTCTCCGGCAGCTGTTTCAGCCTTGCTTCCACTTTCTCCATCTGCCTCCACCCCTAGAGATCAGGTCATGTTATGCAACAGCATGCAAATAAATGTCACCATGCGGGCAGAGAAATTTATCTACAACCTCAGCACAAAATCCTGGGTTGGAACATTACAGCCTGACTTACAGCTCGCAGTTGTGAAAAGCAGTTGGAAACCCCTAAGGATTTGCGTGTGGGGTTCAGGTTTGGTTCAGGTTTAGGCCGGGGTTATATTCCACAGAGTAAAGGTGATTTATAGGTCCTCAGCTTGGGATTTCCCTCAGGGTTTTTCCTTTTGCAAAGCAATGCAGTGTGACCCCACTGCCCATGCAGGCTGGTTTCCACTCGTAATTTGTGTTTCTCTCTGAGGAACTACCATCTCTGGCTTCAAAGGCACCCTGGGAGAGGCAGAAGGTGGGCAGTGGTGAGAATGGGCCTGTTGAGAGTTAAATGCATCCTTCCACTTCTGCTGATTTCTGAAGCAGACAACTGGGAAGCACCAAGCAACTGTAGGCTCATTGAGGGTATGTAGAGCAGGTGGGAGTTCATAGGTTCTGGATGCTCAGAGAAACAGTGTGAAGATGGGAACACCATAGTTCTCCCCAGCTTGGTTCAGAAGAAAATCTACCTTCATCCTTCTATAGACTCAGTCAATCTTAAATATAGTGGAGCCACAGATCTCCATACTCTCCAGGTCAGGGAGCAAGGGAGAGGGCAGGGTCCAGGCAAGTAACAAAACAAAAATCAACTGAAACAAAGAAGGGCATTTAGATGAGGAGAAGAAGGAGTTGTGTAAAAGCAATGACATTTTTGATGGAACAAAAAGCATATTAGCTGAAAGCCAAGTACTGGATCCAGGGAGGAGATTTGAATCATTCGCTTGGATCCACTCCACTCTTAATAAAACGTTAACTATTCATTGAGAGAGAGCACACGTGTGTGCATGAATCAGTAGCCTGGCGGGTCTTCTTTTGAGAGATTGGACTTCCTGAGCACCAGTCCCTCTTCTAGTAAATGTTAATTGTTTATCCAGAGTGAAACAATTTCAAGAGGAGAGGCTGAGGGCTTCCCGACTGCCTCCTTCTTGGACAAAATAGTGACAGAAGAACTGGACAAGTTTCTTAACAGCTCCACCATTCAGTAAAGAGAACATGCTCACAAACCTCTTCCTCCCTTTCTCACCAAATAGAAAAATTTGGGGTGTTGTTTGGAAAAAAAACCTGGAAACCAGAATCCCTCTCAGCACGATGTGACTTGGATTTACCCTTGCATGTTTTCAGCTACCGAGGAGCCCCGGTACTGACCTGGGGGAAGGAGTCCTTTCCAGCCCCAGATCTCCCTGTAATGGTAACCACGCAGCTGCCAGAAGACCTGTGCTCTCATTCAAAACATAAGCTGACTAGATACCACACAGAGGAAAGACGATTTCTACAAGTACTGCTGAAAGCAACACCTCTAATTGTAGCAGGGAATGGCTCCTCCACAGCAGCCAATGACCTGGTCTTGCTGTGGCCACAAAGTCAGGAGTGGTAGCAAGCCTGTTTTAATTAAACCCTCTTTAAAAAACATAAACCAGTAATACTTTCTTACGTATATCAGCTGGTCACAGTCAGCTCTTAGCCAATACATTTCCAAAACTTGTTTATGCTTCACATCGGTTATTTCCTGCAGGATCAATCCCTGAGAGCAGGCTGAATGCTTAAAAGCAGCGTTTCTTGGCCATCCTAAAATCAAAGGACAACCTACCATTGTGGGGGAAAGAGAAGCCACTTACCTTCTTGTATCTCTTTTTGCCATTAGTTGCACAATTTTACCCGGGCACTACCAGTCAGGAAAGTTATGTCCCCACTGCCATGACCAGCAGGTAGGATTTTTTTTGCCATCATGTCTCCTACCACCTTCCTATGTCTTATGAATCAGTGCTGGGCTGCAAAACACAGACTGCACAAGACTGCTCTATGGCAAATATTGCCAGCCTGCCATGGTTTACTTTTTTACTGACCTGGGGAAAGCAGAGATTTGTCTCAAGCTGTGACAGGACTGCACTGCTCATCCTGATTTACACCTCAAGATGCAATGTGCGGGCATGGGAAGAGGGATCTGTCCTAACTCATACACGTACTGAGCTGCAAGAGCCCCAGTACCATGGCATTCCCAAGCTAGAGGGAAGGCAGCAGAGCAGACGGGTGAGAAGGAAACAAGAGTGCCAGCCCAAAGAGCTGAGGGCCTCACCCTGTGAGGCACAGACTGCTGCCAGAGCTCCCACAAGAGACTTGGCTTCCAGTACATAGGGTGGTCTCTGAATCCTCCTGGTTTCTACTGCAAAGATCCCTTGCTTCCTCCTGGTGCTGGGATGAGGAGGGAGCTCATACTCCTGGCACATCTAGAAAACTCCTCTGCACCGGGACATTCCCAGATGCTTTGCAACTCATAAACTTATATACAGAACTCAAAGGGGCAACACTGCACTGATACAGTTGGGGTAAGGATTTGAGGATCACAGGTTCATAGAAACAGACATGGGCAATAAGACGATGCAGATTATTTTCAGACCAAGATGAAAAGCCACAGATGGATCAGTTTCCTGTCGCGTTGGAGCTCTTCCCCCCACACTATGTAGTGCCAATGTCATCTGGGTGCTTTGCATTCCGTTCCAATTCAGAAAATTCAACTTTGTGAGTCATCCAAGTGGATGGCTGAGCTAGATCAAATACAGGGCATGCCTTCCCAAGATAATTAAGAAGTTAGTAAAAAGAAGCATACATCAGGCCCTAGGAATTGCCCAACACATCTCTGCTAGACAGAAAGCAGCAGCAACTTCCACATGAATAATCTTCGTGTTGGAAGACCTGCTACTAGTCCCGAAAAAATCCAATCCGGGCAGCAACAGCACAGAAGATGCATGAACAAACTGAAGATTCATCTCTTTCTAGAAAACAGTTCTCATTTCTTTAGTTACTGCTTTTTATGGGAATGACAGATGTGCCAAAAAAAAGGAATAGGGGAAGTTCTTTTAGTCTTGCTAAATATGAGCAGGCACAAACCAGCTCCCATTTGGAGCAGAATCACAGAACGACAGAATGGCTGAGATTGGAAGAGTTCTCTGGAGGTTATCTGGTTCAACCCGCCTGCTCAATCAGGGTCACCTAGTGCTGGTTGCCCAGGAACATGTCCAGACAGCTTTTGAACATCTCCAAGGATGGGGACTCCGTAGCCTCCCTGAGCAGCCTGTGCCAGTGCTCAGTCACTCCTTCATTAAAAAAAAAAAAAAAAAGTTTCCTGACGTTCAGGAGCATTCTGCTGTGGTTTATTTGGGACCTAAAAATGACATCACCAAGAGCAATCTAATGAATTTCCCTGAGTTTCAGAGCTGGTCTTGAGCATTTGCAAGAGTTGCTTAGAAAATACCAATCTGACAACACCACGAAGCACAGTCTTGGACAATTCTTTGGTTGTTATCTACTATAAACACATACTACCCATCACAAAAACATCTAAATGAAACTAAAATTATACCCACACTCCAAATAAGCATCAGTATAGCCGTGTTCTATCATCATACATACACAAACACTATTTTACATAGGATATAAACATGTTGACCTGTATATTCCCCCACCTTTCCCAAACACATTGAAAACAAAAACAATTCCTTTCTTCAAAGCAAGAAAACTCTCTTAAAGGAAGTAGAACAGACTCCACAGTCTGGTTCTCAAGCACTTGTGTAAAATTACCACAAGCTACACTAAAAAACTCCTAATAGTTATGGGAAAGAGGAACATTTGTAGTTAAGCAAGAGATCACGATCACACTGGTGTAAAAAATGGAAGAGATCAAATCGAACCTTAAGGATCATATCAAAACACATCTGATGTATTCATGGCATCCCAGGAAGTTTGCAATTACTGTGCAGAAAAATAAAAATGTCCAAGTTCCTTGGAAAATAACTTCTAAAATCATTGAAACTTCCAGGAATAACAACATATTCCCTCGTGCCTTCTCTAGACCTGTCAACAACAGAGTCCTGAGGCATCTCCCATATTTTCTGGTTACCATTCTCATACTTGGGGTCCCTAGATCACATCGTGCTGTTTGTCTCCTGGGTAGAGCACAGCTGGCTGTAACTTCCTCTGGAGTGTACCAGGATCATTCCTGAAATGACCCCACAGCCACAGAAGGGCAAAAAGGCTGCTGTACTATGTGAGATGACTACCTTGAACATCTGGGTCTCTCCATGGAACCTTGTCATCCTTTCTTGCCTCCTCCTCTTGCCCTTGGGACATATCCATTCTTTTTCTTCCTTAATGCACATTCTTCCCTTTGTAAAGCATACTTCATCCTTATTTATTGTCATTGCATACATGGCCTGCATCTCCTTTTTCTCCTCTTTCCTCTTATCCATAGCCACCTGATCACATCCCCTGTGGAAGAGCAACTCTTCAGAGGAAATGGACCAAGACTAGCAAACTGCTCTCATGTTGCAGAACATACAGCATGGACAGGGATGCCCAAGAGCAGAGCTGAATAAAGAGATAATTTACAAAAGCAGGGCACCTGCAAGCTCTACATCAGCACAATATGCTACTGCTAAGCCTGACCTAATGTCTATACATGTATGTGCAGAACCATCTCAACACATTTGGATGATCAATTTACTACCTCCTTGCAACGGGGTGGTTTTATCTCTCAGTCATTAAGCAAAAGAGTCATTGTGCAAAATATTAATATGTGTAATCCAAATTTTATTTTCTTGAATTAATGGTTTAATTACATTATAATTAAAGTTAATCACCTTTCAAGTTAAATGAACATTAGTTTTAATCAAGGAAAAAAGTATCTTAAAATTTCCAAATGCTTTCTTTTTACTTTACAGCATTTTCAGAAACGCTGACAGCTGTAAGACTTTTGGATCAGTATATTACTTTGGGTGATGCTACTCACTGTAGGGTTTTTCTCTCCAGTCATATATCTTTTAGGTAAATAAAAAAAAATAAGATCATAACAACCCTTTCCATAGGCTTCATGAATATTTAACTGGTACTAAGCAAATGAAGCCACAGTGGTGACATATTATTCTCCTGAAGCAGAGATCGTGGAAGAAGTTGCAGAAGGATGCTGATTTCAGCCTTGCAAACACTATTCAGGGTAGCTCGCATCCATGACTAAATTTGAGCTTAAAAGATAGCTCCTATCTTTACAACAATCTAAGCTAAGTAAGCCAAGTGACTCTTTATTCCTGATCACATTTGAAACAATGACTTGGGAGCAAGCTAAGACACTCAGGGGCAAAAAGTTTTCATCTCCATAAATTTTTGCTTTTGAAAGCAGATTTCCTTCTAGATCAGCTGATTCTAGAGATGAAAAAAGGGCACCCTGCTTCCCACTTTGCCTGTCCATACTGGAACAAGATCCCTAGAATGGAAAGGTCTTAGAAATGAGGGTCTTACTCCAGTGATTGGAAGTCTGGCAGCAATGTCTGAACAAATTTGCCGTGTAATCCATTTGAGAGGGTTTGGCTTCAGATGTTGAAAGACAAACACATTACTGACTAACCTTCTCAAATTATTTTATCTTGCAACCATCTAGGATAGGAACAGACAGTATTCTCATCCATCTTTTGGGTTGCATTACTGTAACTTTACAAATCAAGTGGTGGCATAAAGGTAAAGCAAAAAAAGAACTAGAAAATATGTGCAATTTGAGAGTTTACAGCTCTTTAAATTTGCTGTTAGGATGGCATCTTATTTTCCTGAAAAATCTTTGGAGACTAGACCACTAGATTATACATATAATTAAAGCTATATTATGTCTGTATTGACATGAAATGCATTGACCCTAAGCAACCACAACATGCAAGCAATGTGCAAACACACAGCGAAAGTAAAAAAGAACAGAAATGGAAGGAAAGTGAAGCCTCTCTCTACAAATAAGAAACTTTTACATAGAAAGTACTTGACTTGCCCACAAACACAGAAAGTTGGTAGCACATGGGATCTCAAAGCCAACTGTTGGAGTCTTTAACTAATAACCCCTCAACCACAACTGCACCCAGGCCTCTTTTCTCTGTTTCTGGCTGATATTTGCTGCTGCGTGTCTTTGTGTGCCTGAACACACACATACATATGGACTAATACTAACTGTGTCAGCTCTCAGTACAGGCATTGAAGAGGTGTGAGTCTTCATTTTGAGATGGTTTCATATTTTAAGCAAAGTTTGTCTTTACTGGTCATAGACACAAAGCAAACTAGGCAGCCAGAAAAGCAGGTCATACATCTTTTAGAAAGATAGATGCTACAGACTGTACCGTATTGAACCAGAAAGCCTAGGCACTCATCTCCCTTCAAAGCCATATATAAAATGCTTTACTTACTTCTTCGAGGGCTGGTATTAGACACACACAGACAAAGCAGCACTGGGTTGTTTGCACATCTAAAAGAAGAGCCTGCATGGCTCGGCTCAGCTCAGCTTTGTTCTCCTGGTGTCCAGGAGAGAGTGGTTCCTTCCTGCTCAATTCCAGAAATCCATACCCAAAGTTTACAAAACATACAAAGAACTAACACCCAACCTGCACAGACGGGAGCAAAAAGGGACCATTTCCATCAAGCTTAAGCAAGATCTACAGTTGCGGCTGGCAGAGACTTTCGCTAATGAGAAACAGTATAGGGAACTGATTTAACAAGTAAACTGAGTATTTTCTACACCTTGTATATATGCAAGTCTCTTACCCTCAGGCACACTGTCAATGAATGCAACTGTAGCTCTGTCATGACAGCCCCGTGTTCAATAGCACCTTTGTCAGAGGGAAAACGTCAGAGTTTTCACGCTGACTGTAATAGCAGGTCATTGCTTACAAACCCCCAGTCTAATTATTGGCAAAATAGCATTTGAAGGTTTAGCTTTAGTTTGCACTATGCTTGTTCTCTTGGCCGTTAGCAAGTGTTTAAATAGAATTAATTGGCTACTTGCAAGGTCATTTCAATGACTTTTGCAACAAAGCCTGGTGAGTTCTTGCACGTACAGGGTAAATGGCACACAGGGGTCAGCCTGCCAGCAGTGAAGTGTGCAACGTGCAGGTTCGGTGACCGAACTATTTCAGTCAGCTCCTCAGACTACTGACCCCTTTGTCTATGCAGAACTCCATAGAAGCAGTCCCATTCTATGTTCATCCTAATCACTTTATATTTAGGGCTAGAAAAGTTGACAGCAATGGCAATAGAATGAGCAAGACAGAGGAAGGCTTAAAATAAAGGAGTTGAAGTTTGCTGATAATTACAAAGTGGTATTTTTATCACATCAGAATTATGCATTTACCTTTGAATGGAGCCATGGTTCAGCAACACAGTCATGCCCTATGAGATTACTTTTAAAAAACATTCAAATATTCCAACTCTAAAGACAACATATCTCTCAGGTGCATGGTTTTTTTTTTTGCCAGGAGAGAATTTAAACTCTGTGCTTCCTTAGTAGTTAACAGCTGCATTAAACAATTCAGCTAGCACCATAAATTATACAATTAGCAATCTATTACACTTGAGCCAGTCCTAAATTATGTGCTGATTTGTAGCTTGATTGGGTAGTTGCATAATTAACACATGTTCTAAATCGTATCTTTGCTCACAAAGTTGCAACAATCTGCAGACCAAGAATTACTTAATGAGGATCATGAACTTCTCAAATGCGTTTATTAAACTGTTGACAGAAAAAACATGAAAAAATGACAGGGAAAAGGAGAAAAAAAAGGAAAAGGAGAAAAAAATGAATAGGCCTGGGATTCCTAATAAATGTTCACATAGTTCTAATAATAATACGACAAAATAAAAGAAGACATGGCACATTCAAGCATTTGTGAATAGCATGTTGTATGCTTGCCCATGAAGGCAAGTTGCAGCTTGTAATAGCTGAGTCAAAATCATCACAGTTATGGCATATCGCCAACTATAAGTAAGAGGAGAAAGCCATAGGTTGTGATGGAATTTTGCATGGATTTTTTTTCAGAACTAGTACAGCCACAAAGGTTTTGATAATTTAACTTTGTTGTGTTGCAGTTGTTGCTGGTACATTAAAAAATAGTGCACTAGGGAGAAATTACCCAAACTGTACCTGTAATAGCCTCTAAAGTAGCCACTGCCACTCAGAAAAGAGATGTTAAGATCACCAGGAAAATGTCATCACAGTGCTCTGGACAGACAGTATGAAACATTGGAAATTATTTAAAGAAAAAAATATTCTTTCACTGCATAAATCATGGAAGACACAGGGAAAACAAACAGGGGATGATTATTCCCTTTTTCTTAATGTAGAAGAAATAGGCATCAATCAATCAGGCTATCAAGTGGCAGGCTTAAAATCAACACAAGGAAATACATTCCCAGCCTCTGCAAAAGGTCCAAAGCACATCCTGATCAAAAAATAAACTGATCGGAGCCACAGAATATTACTCTTCTATATATCTTAAACATAATAGCTTATATTCAAATTGTGGTTTGGGATTTCCAAACCTGGAAATGTTCCTGAACTTTGATGCATCATTTCTTTTATCTCTTCCAATGTTATTTGTTACTGCCCATTTCTGAATATAGGCTATATTTTACCATTATGGAGCGCTCTTGTCCAGTGGTTATCTCTGGTGTAGACACAGCTATAAATAATGCTCTTAGCAGTAGAACCTACCCTGGTTTGAAGAAGGAAAAGAAGCCAAATTAATCTAAAGATCTTGGAACTGCATCTCCAGTAGACCACTTCTTCACATAACAATGCTGGTGAAACAACTATATAGGCTATGCTTAGTCTATGTTTCCATAGTCATAGTGACGTGAGAAAAAGACAAATTAATATGCGCTGGCACCAAGACATTCAGAGACTTGTAAGCCTGGCCTTGGCTTAACAGTGAGTGCGCCCAAAATAAGAACAGAAACAGTATTATGTATTTCTAACAGTTCACAAAAAATATTTCATATATGGAACTCAACATTCCCAAACTATTTGATCAGACTTTAAAAAAGACCATGAGCTAAAATAAAAATCCATTTGTTCTGCAGAAAAAGGCATGTGAATTATCGTTGCCACTGTTAGGTCTTTACTGAAGTCCCTTAAAATAAGTGAGCCATTAAACTAGTTCCTGAAACCATGGATGAAGTCACATAGGACCCAAAATGGAAAAGTTCTGTGACCAAAACCTGTGCTTTTAAACTGCCACAACATTGTCTCTTGACTCCCTGCGCAACTGCAGCTTTGCATGCATATACATGAAAGAAGTGACCGAGCTTGAGCTTGCACACTTGCCGTGTTCTTCAGGCAATTTACATCAAAAGAGGTGACTTTTGTGGTGAACTCTCCAGGATTAATTGAAAGGAAAGAAAATGAGACTCTCTCAAGTCCTTAATTTAAAATATCTTATTCAGTTATTTACTTAAAGAGCTTTTAAGGTGATACTGCCTTATCTGAAAGGGCTTGATAATGAAAGGAAGAAAACCCAGTCCTTTCAACTAACTCCTTCCATCAACTGTGAACAGATTTCTGCTTGCCTATTCAGTGAGTGCCACATTTGAGTGGTTTTTAAAAACAGAGCCAGCCCCAAAATGAAAAAATCAATGTACCAATTTAAAAATATCTCAGAAGCAAGGTAAGCAGCCCTTGAGCACTAAACACTGTCGTATACCTTATGGTGTGGTGATTTAAGCTCACACAGAGCACTTACATAGCATCTGTCAATCTCACGAGTGCAATATTGAGGCAAAATTGTCTGAGTGCTGCCAAATGCAGTCAGTAATGTAGCAGCCAGCAGCTTCATCCACAGGCATGCCCATCAGCATCAGGCATGCCTTGGTTTCCTTCTTTCAGCTTTCTTAATTCTACAAAGTTTTCTCATTTGGTGGGCTAGCAACTGACGCCATCTATCTAGACTTGTGCAAAGCATTTGACGCTGTCCCACATGACATCCTTGTCTCTAAATGGGAAAGACATGGCTTTGCTGAATGGACCACTCAGTGGATAAAGAATTGGCTGGATGGTTGCACTCAAAAAGTTGCGGTCAATGACGCGATGTCCAAGCGGAAATCAGTGACAAGTGATGTTCCTCGGGAGTTGGTATTGGGACCAGCACTGTTTAACATTTTCAGGGGCAACGTGGACAGTGGGATCAAGTGGACCCTCAGCAAGCTTTTGGACAACACCAAGCTATGTGTTGTGATCAACATGCTGGAAGGATAGGATGTCATCCAGAGGGATCTTGACAGGCTTGAGAGGTGGGGCCATGTAAACCTCATGAAGTTCAACAAGCCCAAGTGCAAGGTCCTGCACCTGGCTTGAGGCAATCCCAAGCACAAATAGAGGCTGGGAAGAGAGTGGATTGACAGAGGGCCTGAGGAGAAGGACTTTGGGGTGTTGGTTCATGAGAAGCTCAACATGGCAACAATGTGCACTTGCAGCCCAGAAAGCCATCTGTATCCTGGGCTGCATCAAAAGAAACATGACCAACAGGTCAAGGGAAGTGATCCTCCCCCTCTACTCTGCGCTGCTGAGACCCCACTTGGAGTACTGCATTCAGCTCAGGAGCCCCCAACTTAAGAAGGACATGGACCAGTTGGAGTGAGTCCAGATGAGACCGACAAAGATGATCAGAGGGCTGGAGCACCTCTCCAATGAAGACTGTCTGAGAGAGTTGCAGTTTTTCAGGCTGGAAAAGGAAAAGCTCTGAGGAGATCTTACAGCAGCCTTCTAGTACCTGAAGGGGCCCTACAGGAGAGCTGGAGAGGGACTTTTTACAAGGCCATGTAGTGATAGGACAGGGGGTAATAGCTTTGAATTGAAAGAGGGTAGGCTTAGATTAGATATAAGAAAAAAGTTTTCACTGGGAGGGTGGTGAGTGAGGCACTGGAACAGGTTGCACAGAGAGGTTGTGTCTCCACCCCTGGGACTGTTCAAGATTGGATGGAGCTTTGAGCAACCTGGTCTAGCTGAAGGTGTCCCTGCCCATAGCAGGGCTTGTTGGAACTAGATGAGCTTTCAAGTCCCTTCTAGCCCAAACCACTTCATGATTCTAAAATTACCAGGTCCCATAAAGAAAGAGTCCTACAAAAAGGAATACTCATTTCCTGTGTGGATAACTGTATGAGAAAGTTAAGGGGAGATTTCTGGAGGGACTGAGGGGCCTGATGGTATAAGTAAATGCCAAGGTGGGTATTCAGAAGCTTGTTGCTTCTGTCCTCAACTTTTAGTATCTCCATGAATCTAAAAAAAGTGGCCATCTATCAGCTCACAGAGGTTCAATGCAGGAATCAATATCAAGCTCTGACTCTGACAAGATGACAAAGGTGGCTGACACCAGACTGGCTAACACTTGATGGCTGATTAATATCAAATCATAAATCAATCAGTAGGCTTTCCTAGCAGAAGGTTGTTAGGCGTGGGCTGCCTTGGCTTTGGGGTCGTGGGAGCAGTGCTGTTGCTGCTGCTCCTGCACCACGGTCTGGGTACTACCACTGCTGCAGTTGTCACTGGCTCAGTCCTCTCTTTGACTAGCTGTTGGGAGCATCTCTGACAGGGTGTGACAGGGTGGCCAGGAACCACGCAAGGCCAGTGCCATGGTGCCACAGGAACTCACCAGAAACCTGCCCATGGGCTCCTGGGAGGTGGCAGAGAGGAGAGGGGCACGTTTTATCACACGTGCAGGCTTAAAGTAAGATTAAATTACCTATGTGTCCTCTAAGCAGATGTTTAACTCAGTTTACAGCTACCTCAGCCACCCGGGCAAATCCCAGTCACGGTGCTGTCCTGCCTCTTGCAGACTGTTGCAGCTACAATAATGTTTGCTTTTGCAGTTTGCCTCGCATGTCTTTTCTTCTGTGAGTTAACCAGGGATGAATCTATACAATTTTGTAAATGTATTTCAGGGATTATTTACATAACCAAAGGAAAATAAATCTCATAAGGAGGAATCTCATCGCAAAGGGTGAAATCTTTAACTTGTTCAGAGCAGTGAAATCCATGGAGCTAAGCCAGTGTAGATCAGCTGAGGTTTTGTCCCTTCATGTTTAATGATGGAGGTGAAGACCTTGTCCAGAGCTTTATGATACAAAAATGCTTTGTAATGCAAAACAGACCAGCTCCATACAAATTGTTCCCAACATTGTTCCTATTTCCATAGCAGACATTTAGAAAAGAGCAGCTCAGTAGTGTGACTTGAGAAACATTTATTAGAATTAGAACAAGAGAAAACAAACAGAAAGCAACCATTAATGTCCAGAGTCATTTTCAAAACGTCTTTGGCAATTCCCTCTCTCCTCGTTTTTACAAATGTGGGAACAGTTAACCACTCAGGAAGAACACTTTGTAAATTTGGAAACCTGAAGAATTCCCCTGCTGGACTCAACCCACAGTAAAACAAAGATTTTCTTTTTTTTTATGTAATGAAGGAAAATAGCAAAATAGGAAACAGTGTTTTCCCCCCACCACTTTAGTCAGATGAGATTTTAAATAGCTCTTAAAAAGTGTCATGTAACAAGCAGGGTAGCAGCACTGCAGTGAAAAACTCAGGAATATCTTTCTGACTTTTTACACAAAGCACACCAGGAGAAGAAACCCAGAGAGATCAGATCTTAGTCCCCTCTGCGAGATGAAAGAACTTTGTCACAGCTACAAGAAGTCATTACAGCAGTGATCTTGTCTGCCAGAGTAAGATTAAGCAGAAATGCCTTCTCCCGTCCAGCCAGGGAGGCTCTGCATTGCTCACAGGCTGAGCCCTGCTGCCCGCTGCTCTGCTGGGAAAGAACGTCTGTGAAACTTGAAGGCGCTTTGGTCAGAAACTCGTGACTCAGCTCCATTTCTCAGCTTTCCTTGCAGCTTGTATAACCTCCTCTGTCCTCCAGCTCCCTCCAGCACCCACCTCCAGACCCCTGACACAGGGCCTGTCTGGTCAGACATTTTTCGTGTCTGCGTGTCAAAACCCATCTATTTTCTGATAGAGTGACATGCACACCATCATAATATCTTCAGGGGATAAAGCAAGCCAGAGTTCAAAGAGCCCAGCTGTGACCATGAACCAACTGGTCTTCCCTGTAGTAAGTGCAGCAAGAACAGAGACATACTGTGCTTTCTCCAGGTATTTTTAGAGATGCCAAGAAAAGTAGAAGACACCAGCTTCTCCTGCCTAGCAGGAACTGATGGCTCAACAAGAGTTTTAGCAATTTTTGTCCAAAACTGCTTGTAGATAAAGATACAAGGTACCTGCCATGCTCATGTGCACCTATCTGTAGTGTTGTCTGCATCGGAGAAGATCTTTAGACACTTCAGAAATAAAAACCTCTGCAAGGCTTGGCAAATACAGAACTTTTCAAAGACCAACAGCCATCTTGCCTAGTATAGTGTTGTAAAGGGCTTTTTTTTTTTATGGTGAAGTAGTATTTAAATCGAACATGTTAGGATATGTTGGTCTGTTAAAGGCAGGAGAAGAGTATAGAAAGAAAAAGAAGTTTAAAAATTACCAAAATGAAAAAAAAACCCATAACATTTACAAACATCTCTATCAACTGCAAAAAATGTTTCATACTAAGCACAGCATGGAATAACTTCATACTATATGTCCCCATATTCTCTGAACAACCAGAAAAATGTTGCACCTAGAAGAAAAAATCTTTTTCCTTCAACAAAATCCATGGGCAATGTAATTGCAAAAGGTGAAATTTTCATGCTGTCCTGTATTCACACACATACTAATTTGCTCTTACCTGTACAGCTGTTTTATCTTGGGAAACTAAAGAAAACAGTCCTATGATCTGGATGCAGATCAAACATCTTTAATATGTGCACTCTATGCCTATTAAAATTCAGCAGTGGTGATGTATCAAAAACCTTGCAAATTGCTGTGGAAATTCACCTTTAGGGAAGCTGACCTCTTTTATAGCCGTGAGGAAGACTTTTCACAAAAAGCTCACTTTAATGTTGTTATTATTACAACTGAAAATCTTTCTGTGTTCCCATGAGATGACTGCGTTGCACGTTACCCTGGAGACTAAAAACTGCAGGACAGACTTGACAAGTCCAGACAACATTAAAAGTTATCAGAAAGCAATTTATCTACTGGGAGAAATAAAGCGAGTTCTAGACTTGCTTACTAGCCCCATACTAGAGCAGCTCATCAAACTGCAGTACATAAAACCAGAGTTGAAGCTCAAATATTTAAAAGTGTGTTTTGGAAACACTCTGTGCACACTGAAAATCTTGGACTGGATTCAAAGTTGTATTTGAAACTGCCATCTCCTAATTAAAACAATATACTCCTTAATGCTCACTTCAGATGATGCCTTAAGCACATTTTGTTGATTGTTTAGCTAATGGAGATAAGAAAATTTCATCACAATTAATTTTCACGTTTGAATATCTAAACAATTTTACAGCCTTATGTTTCCTTCATCATCAGACTGATTGAACAGACTAACAAATATTAAAGATTGGGGTACAATTTAGTCAATGTCTTCCAGATTTTTGGCTGTGTGATTCTATAAATGCTGGGCTGATACTGAATGGAAGTTTCAGTGTTTGAATCACTTAAAGTTGGTCAAGGCTTTAATAAAAACTTGTGAAGAGAAAATGAAATATTGACACCTTATTTAAAGGTCTTGAAGAATTTTATAAAGAATTTCTTTTTAAAATGAATTCCTGAATTCCCCATAAAAAATGCAGAGTTTCAGAACTTCTAAAGAAAAAACAATCTAGGTGTATTCTGAAAGGGTTTTCTTGTCTACACATTGCTATATCCAATGGCTTTCATTGAACCTAAGCTTGTTAGGAATATTCCTCTAATAATGAAAATGTTATTCAAAATAAAACTAAATTCAAAGATATATTGTCATAAAGTCTACATGCAATGTTTCTGAGGACAATGACGACCATCTGGCACCAACTATGTAGGATCTCAGGCAGATCACTACTTTTTTTCCCTGTTGCAGAATTACCAAAGATCAGTGGATTATGAAAGCTGAACAGATTTCTTTCAAAAGATTATTACATTGCCCTTGATGCTATCTTATAAGCAGTTCCTCAACAATGTGGTTGATACCTCTCATATAGGATCCAATGTCTTTTGTTAACTTCTCTTATGTTGCAGGTTCTTTATGTGCTCTGTTGAAAAGATGTACTGTGGTGTTTTACATTCATAGGTGTTGTCCTGGTTTGAGTAAGAACAGAACTAATCCTATTTTACTTTTCAGCTCAGTTCTTCTAACTGCACTGTCTGAAGTCAGCAGCCTGTTCTCACAGACAGTGCCTGCTTCTAGCAGTGATAACACCCCATGTTTAGAGTTAGCACCAAGGATTGGTGTGCAGATCAAGGCCACTGGTGGATCTTGTGTACCACAAGAAGTAAAAGGCCACAACTCCAGGGAGGAGCAGACAGGACAGGTGACCCTAAACTGACCAGTGAGGCGTTCCATCCCACGTACATCACATTCGATACAAAGCTGAGGGATCAGGAGTGTCTCGGGCCACTTTTGCCCGCTTTGCCAGCTTTGCTTGGCTCAGTTCAGGTCCTCTTCTGGTTTCTTCCTCGGCCAGTATCTGAGAGGGACTCCGTCCCTTCTGCCTTCGATCCTGATCTGTGTGTTCCTGAATCTGGTACCAGAATCCAGCTCCTGAACACAGTTCCCATCTGCTGCTGGGCCCAGTCTGAGACTCTCCCAGTGCCTGCTCTAGAGCATCAGTGATGTTGGTGAAGTAATTGCCTTCAGGGGGGGTTGGTTTCGATGCTGTTCTTGTATATATTTGTATATATTCCATTTTTATTCTTTTCATTTTCATTAAAGCTGTTGTAGTTTCCTTTTCTAATCTCTAAGTCTCTCTCCCTTATTTCCTTATTCTTCCCCTTCGGGGAGGGAGAGGGGTTAACAGAGAGTGTCTGTCATAGGTCTAGTGGGCTGTCCTGACCCTGAAATCTGACAGAAGTAAATAAAAAATAATTATCAGTTAAGACGAAGATGACTAAGAATTTGTTGCAGTACTGAGAAGACCATGGTGACCTTAGAGAGTGATCTGGAAAACTGTACGTTATATAAGAGACAGTGTGTCTGTCTGCAGAACCGGGCAGGCACTAGGCTAGCCATCATCAGCTGCAGTACTAGGGTTCATGAAAGACAAGCATTTCATAGAATCATAGAATGGTAGAAACATAGAATGTTAGGGGTTGGCAGAGACCTCTAGAGATCATCAAGTCCAATCCCCCTGCCAAAGCAGGATCACCTAAGACATGTCACACAGGAATGCATCCAGATGGGTTTTGAAAGTCTCTAGGGAAGGTGACTCTACAACCTCTCTGGGCAGCCTGGTCCAGTGCTCCATCACTCTCAAAGTAAAGAAATTCATCCTTGTTTTGAGGTGGAACCTTCTATGCTCAAGTTTATACCCATTGTTCCTTGTCCTATTGCTGGGCATTACAGAAAAAAATTGGCCCCTTCCATTTGACACCCACCCTTCAGATATTTATAGACATTAATAAGGTCCCCTCTCAAGTCTTCTCCTCTCAAGACTAAACAGTCACATTTCCCTCAGTCTTTCTTCATAGGAGAAATGATCAAGTCCCTTAATCATCCTCATAGGTCTCCATTGGGCTCTTTCCAGTAGATCCCTGTCTCTCTTAAATTTCACATTTCAATGCTGCAGAAAGAAAAATCTGGAAGGTTTTGAAGAAAGAAGAAAGTAATGGTATGAATAAGGCACTGTTAAGACCTATAGTAAGCATCTACATATGGTCTGATGCTCATACCTCGGGTGCTGAAAAATCTGGAGAGGGAAGAAGAGAAAGGCAAGAAGACATTGAAGTCTTGAGGGCAAAAGAAAATGTAGCTTACTGGAAAGCTTATTGAGTGAAAACCAATTTGTTTTATAAAAAAGAAAATGTTCCATGGAGAATTCCTAATGCTTGAATTCATAATTTTTAGGTGGAAAGATATTTGAGGGAAACAAAACTGAAGGAAGACTCTCCCTATTCTTGATGTTTCTTATGACCCCTCTACTAGACATGAGATGCCACATGCTGCAGGTAACCTGTAAATACAGTCACACTGACTGGCTAGTCCTATGCTGCCAAACAGAGTGTGTGACAGCTGAGCTCTCCCTTCTTTGAGTCTGTCTCATCTACCCAGGCCAATTTTTCATCCACCCAGCATGGACTCTCTTCTTTGAGATTTCTAGTGTCTTTCAAATTTATTTGAAATCAGCAAAGTATTTCAAATGTATTAGGTAAGAGAAGATGATGGGCAGAAGAAGATCACAACTCTTGTCACTGCAGGAGCCAGATGGCAAATAAGGCCGACTTGACGACAGTGCAGACATGATTGTGCTTACCTGCCACGCAGGTAAGCACAGCTCACATATGCTGCTGGAAGGATTTGGTGTTCCTAGCCATGAATAATGCCTTGCATTTTCTATTCAGGAGTGCTATAGCACTTCATGACCAGCTTCACTGTTCTGTGCATCAGCGATGCAGGTAAGGACTGCAAGGACTCGACATAGTGGAGCTTGGCATGTGGCAGCTGGTACCAGCCATGGTGCAGGATCACCCTGTGCTCTCAGACAGAAGGTACGCAGGGAGACAGAGTGCTCATTCCAGTTGGAATGATCTGGATATTTCAGACAACAGCTGACTTCCTTTAAAAAGCATCTCTGAGAGCAAAAAGTGGACAAGATTTCATTCCGAGTCTTTGCTAGACAAGATGTCTGGTACTGGCTCCCACTGACTGGAAGCACTTCTGCAATCCCAGCATAGAAGGACAAGCACCAACTCCCAAGCCTCCATCTTCTCCACCACATGCTTCCTTAAGGATCCAACCAATGCTTGGCGTGGGAGCATTTGCTGCAGCAGATACAAACAGAGCTGTAAGTGGAACACTTCCTCTGGGATTGCGTTCCCCTTCCATGCTCAGTGTCACAGGCCAGGCCCAGCCACTGCTTGCTTAGGCAGGGCTGTTGGCTAACAGTGTCCCACCATAACTATTTGCAGAGCAAGACCGGTGGAACCTCACACTCCATAATGAGACTATTGCAGTGAAATGCCTCTGGCAGGAAGACAACTTGCAAAAAACTAGGGTGAAAAGAGTTGAGTGTTGGCAATCCTAACAAGCTGGATTCCCAAAACGAACTCGAAGGATTTGGCAGAATTCAAATTACATTTTTAAACAGTTACTGTAAGTGTAAATGTTATTTTATCCACCCCCTTGAACTGTATCATCCTGGCCAGCCACCAGCCAACCACACCCACGCTCTTACTTTTACAGCTACAGAGATGGGGTCAAGACCATCTATGTTCTGTGTAACTCAAAACCTATTATTAAAGCAATTCATTTGCAAATAAATCGTCCTTGTTAGGCAGCTCCAAGTAAAGAAAGAATAAAATAAGAGCTTGTGAGCTTGATCTCATTTGCTGAATGCAAATCCCACTCTCTTCCCTGACTACATTTAAATAGTTAATAAGAATTTGGTCATCAAGGCACCTCTCATTTAATTCAAACCTGGGGAAGTTGATACAGTAATCATTAAAGAAAAACAAAGCCCAAAAATACCCCACACACAAAGGTTATCAGGCGATGGTGGCTCTTCAGAGGAAAACAGAAAAGGTGAAAGGATTTTACCATATTCAGAGGTCTAATGTTAAGTCAGGATGTGACCGGGAGCATTATTTCTTCTTAATTTTAGCATTACTTTTAGCATGAGAATATGAGTGTAAACCTGTCCCAAGATGAGTCAGGGTAAAGCCCCACTAATTTTGATGGAGGCAACATCTCATCTACTGTGGAGAGCTTGAAAACCAAGTGATTTTGGGGAGGCAACAAGTAGCCTTATTTTCAGAAGCACTTCGCATGATCTGGTTTTAAATACTTAGGGGTCCAGTTCTGCATTCATTCAGGACCTTTCGTCTACATCAACCTGCTCAAGAATTGTCTGTTTTCTGGTGTCTTGTCTTTGTAATTTTTTTACTCTCCCCTTTTCCCTTCTTACAGATCCACATTTGGAAATATTTTCCGGATCTACAGGAATGTCACCAAATCTTTTGAATGACATGCCATAAGCATAACACATGTTGTTTTGTACTTTAGGTAAACATTTAAGATTTGTTTACTTCTGTAAGTCAGACCATGGTTATGGCTTTTTCCAGTACCTTCTTCCGTGTTCCTGCAAGATACTGGATATGCATGAGAACTGCAAACAAATTTATTTCTAATCAAACCTGGGCTGCAAGGTTCATTATATCTTTAAACAAAACAAATAAAGGAATAACTTGTTATTAAGCACAATGTTATTTTATGCCTGCTGCAATATTCACAAATATACATGAAGATTAGTCAGCTTTCATGTGATGGATTAAAGCCACAGGATAAGCTTTAAAGTGATACCACATCCAAAACAATATTGTGCTGAAACTGAAACAGTCAGAGACGAACTTTTGTCTTATAGTATGGTATAAAGAATTCTGAAATATATTTCCACACCTCTTATTCAATAACTTAAAATAACCATTCCTAATGTAGTGTTCCTTCTCTGACCCTTTTATTTCAGGCCTCTGATGGTCTAGCCACCCACTTGCTGCTGTGGCTGTAGACCAGATCTTGACCAATATCCAGACCGAAATACTTTTTAGAGTTTATTTTTATTTTCATAAAGATGGTGTGTTTATATTCACACACAGTTTTGTAATAGCTACTTGAATAAATCCCACCTGAAAGATCAAATTAAGGATGTTTTTAAAGATGCCATGTTTCTTCTATGCGGCCATATGGCCTATAAACTTGAAATAGGCTTTTTCTACAGGAAGGCTGTATTTCCAGTTTTGGGATTTTTTTCCTTTGTTTTAAACTAACACTTTAATAACAAATATATATATATTTATGTATTAATATTGACAATATCCGGATATCATTAAATTTTCTGAATCCCAGTCTGAAATCAAAGACCACCTAGTAGAAGCAGCAAGCTTATTTTTGGATGCTACACATTAATCCCTAATGCTTTTTTCCTACCTATGGTCTACATGACTCAGACCTAGGGTCCTTCACAGCCTGGATATTGCAAAGTGCCTTTCTGAAAGTAAAGCTGCATGTTTCTGCTCAGAAATTTCTTAACAGCTCACAGGAGAAACAAGAAGCCATCTGTCATGCAAAGTCTGGGCTTTTACAACCAAAGGGAGAACTGAATGAAAATACTATGAAAAAACAGAGCAGATTTTGCCAGTAATTGACTGTTTTCCTCCACCTCCCCTTCTCTTTCTCTCCATGGGACCTACCTCAGACAACTACCAAGCACAACTGTGGTAACAACCTGTGAGGAGACCGTTTTCCACCACCAGATCTCCTGCCACCGTTACTCTCGCAGCACTTACCACCCATCATCTGGAAATTACCTCATCCTTTGTCAACACGTGTCTAGTTGTTAGAGGCTTGGGAACCTAGCGGTGATGGTCCCTGCATTTGCCAGTGAATAGCCTCATTTGCTGAGTCTCAGGATAAAATTAGCTATTAGTACCAACAGTGTTGGTACTCACTGCTCCTGCCCCCTTTTTGGGTCTTCAGATATGTAAAAAGTAAAAAACCCATTATTTCTATGCTTCAGGGAGAGATGTGCCAGGCTAAGGACGCATGTGAGATTTGGGAAAAAAAAAATTGAAAAAGAAAGTATCAATGGTCTCTTATTCACTCGTCTTCCAAAAAACAGTCCCACCAAAACAAAGGCACAACTGTTCCCACATGATAAAGGGTGCATTGATAGTGCTCTTTAAAACAAGCTAACATACTCTGGACATTCCCATCTTGCTGAGTCTTCATGAAACTGTTACAGCTGCCTGATTTCAATTTGTCTGCTCTTCTCACAATCACTGATAATTAAAATTGCTGTAAGAGCAAAAGAAATTCCATGCCAGCTTGGGCACTCTCCATGCACAATTAAAAGGTACCTAAGGTATTTTTTGGAGGAAGACAGGGCATATATAAAGTGAAAATTCCAAGTAAGTTACCTATTGCATCTGACTAATACTTTTTGAATAATATTACCTTTTTGGTCTTTACAGAAGTCTGTAGCACTGCGTCCCACATTTTACTTACAGGAGAATGCACAAAGGCAGCAGGGTCACAAAAAAGTCACATGGGAGCAAGCATCAGAGAGGACAAACCTTAGTCAGGAAAATTTAGAAATAATGCTGAAAAAATATTTCAGCATCATTAAAATTATATACCTGCTTGTATTTTTGACAGTGATATAAATGCAGGGCCAAGGGGGTGATGCATGCAGATGATTATCTGGTGTGTTGGCACTTCTGCTAAAAAAAAACTAAAGGTTATTCTTCAAAGTTTTCAATAAATAAATAAATAAATAAATAATTTCAGTTATGAAGGTAAAATATTTATGTTTGAATTTGAAAAGCATTTTGAATCAAGATCATTCTTAGTCCTAAAATATTCTATTGATATTTTTAGGATGATACAGAGTCTTATAAAACTGATGCCCCATCTTCCCCCAGTAGAAACACTTTGCTGTGACAATCTGATTTTTGTCAAAGCTTATTAAATTGCTGCCTAGGTTCATTAAGGAAGTTTGAACTAGGATATTTCACTCGACGCCTACTCTCTCAATCTTGTTTAGACTGAGATTTGTTAATCTAAGGGAATAACACTGGTATATTCTTGTCCTGTTATCAGTTAACAGCATTTGGAAAAATGCATGCTGTTTTCCAAAAAAATAACTAACGAGCACTCAGGAAAAATGTTATCTCTATATGAATTACGAAGGGTGAAAAATGAGAGACAGATTATTCCTAATCTACAGCAATGCTGAGAACTGGGACATAAAAGGATGCTTTAAAAGTACTCAGAGCAAGAATGCTGCGAAGTTTATCCCATGGAGCTGATATACCCCAGCATGATAAAAGTGACAGTAACTTCATTGTCCTTATTGAAAGGAGTGTCTATGAACTTATAGAAAGATTTGCATCGAGCAAGGCTGGGCACATTCATCATGCCTGCTGTTTGTTCCTCAAACAAACTGCATTGGTTTTCTCTTTATTCTAACTTACTGGTAATATCTTTCCAATTTTAACTCTTAGGGCCTGGACCAAGTTTCTGTACAGTAATGCTGAAGCTGCTCTGCCTGGTTATGTCATGACAAAACCTGAACAGAAGAGAAGTGTGTGCTCTGGTGAACAGATACCTGGCCCAAGGAGGGTTGAAAAAACAATGTGGTAATAAATATATTCTTAAAGGAAAAAAAAACCCAACCCTTCTAAAATATGAAATTTGAAGGACTCTTTAAAAACACAGCTGCAAGCTTCAACAAAGGTGGAAAATTGCAATTGATTTCAGAGACTGGAAGCTGATATAACCTTCCACATAGACACATGGTCAAAAGATGAGCAGCGATGAGTCCTAAAGAGATTTGGAATATTGAACATATATTAATATTACTAGTAAATAATGGTTAATGATTTGTCTTTTTTATTGATAAGCTCCAGAATATGCTTCCACATGGCTTTTTTTATTTCACTTTTGTGCATCAACTTCTACTACCTGCACTAGTTTGTAATAATATAATTTTGTTTGTAATTTTATGATATTTATTCTCAATGAATTGAAAAAAAAAAAAAAGGACAGATGTTTCTGATTTTCTTATATATGGATGACAATGTAGAAATGTGGAATCTGGCATTGACTAGTTCTTAAAGTGAAGTTACCACATGCCCCAATCACAAAACAGCAACACACAGTATAACATTTCTGGAAAGAATCTTGCTGCCATAAAATGGATCACAAAAAGTTTGCAATCTATGAATTCTGCCCAGAATATAAACCAACAAAGATTCCTCCTATTAAGTATTTGAAATTGGAAACCAATTCACAGACCAGAGCGGGGGAAAGAGGAGGGGGTGAAAGTTGGTTGTACTTTACAGGAAAATGCATTCCTGTTCAAAAATCAGTGCAAAGTGCTGATCACATCAACAGATTTTTTAAATCATGCAGAACATCTTGTGCAATCTGGAAAATGTATCCAGTGAACATAGTATTTGGAGAAAACATTAATACATTCATAAATCAAAAGGAAGACTAGAACAAGTATCTGGTTTGGTATCCTTTATCACACAGGTTGAGAAGACTTCCCTGAATTAATGCCAGTTTGAACTAACACATCTCTTCCAGGAAAAAATCAACTCATGTTTTCAAAAACTCCCAGTGATGGGGAACATACCATAAAACTTGCTAGGTCACCTGATTAACAGCTTATTATATGTCACAGGGTTTGTGTCCAGGCTCGAGGGTGTTCTTTCACAGGGAAGTGATTATATCTTCAGGTTTCCTTCACCCCCCTTTTCAGAAGCTGAGTGCCTTGCTTGGTGTTTTTCAGCATGCATATACCATCTTTCCCAGACTAAAACTTCTCTCACACTGATGTCATCCCTGTCCTTCCTGAGCATCCCCTGAATTCACATTCAAATACCCCCATTAGAACTTCTGGACACATCACCACCTTGGATGCTCAGGAGCAAATAAATAAATCAGAAGTATCTCTCATCTCTTTTATAGTTGCTTTTCATAAGGTCCAGCATGTTTCTTGAACATTTGGAGATGACTTTTCCCAAGTAGCATTAACTGAGGAGCACATCAGCCTGTCTGGGGCAGTGCGTACCCTAACAAAACACATCTGCTCCCACCTCTTGCTTGACAAAATGCCTCATCAAGGTACCATGGGCAAGTTATTTTATCCCACCTTTAAAGTCAGACTTAGGAATCCACAGCAGGGACAAGGACAGCAGAATGACCTCTTCAAAAAATCATTACAGAAATAGTGACTCGCTCATACAGACCAAACCATGCAGGTTGGCTGTTATTAAAGAGGGATTTATTAGATGTTTGCCTCCTGTGCCCTCTGGACTACATTCATGATTCAGAGCTCCCTAAAGCATCTTTACTTCGTAAAATGCAGACAAGCCCAGGAAGCTGAGGGTTAATTTTAACCCATGCCTCTTGCCAATTAAGTGACCAAGTTAAAGCAGTGTGAAGTGTTCAGGATGCAGCTGCCTGGTGAGGTGACTGGGTAACAGTTGGCACTGACTAGCAGGATGCCTGCTTCACCTGTCAGGCTTAAAGGAGATGCCCTTTAGGGAAGTCTACCAATTCAGGAGTGAGGCAACACCTCCTGTGGCTGCTCAAAATACACCTTTCCCATGAGATGGAAACTTCATTGAGTGTCACAGACCAGTGGGAAGTTTCACATGCAGTGTCACTCAGTAGAAACTTTCTTCTGAATCTGGTTTTACTCTCAACAACAAGCCTTTGAGGCAATTCATGCTAGGAATGGGAAAGAAATTACCAATTGGTAAAAACAAAAAAAGGAAAATATAGAAAAACATCAATGTAGAGAAACAGAATAGTGACAGCGCAAAAGGAAGGCAGACAGCCTTTTGGCATGGTTTCTGGATTGCAGGTTTGCCACAGGGAAGATGCCAGGTGTGTTTACTTTTTCCACACTTTTACGCATCTTTCATTTTGTCTTTCCTATTTAGAGTGAAAGCTTTTTGCAAGCACCTTGCAATTTGTTTTATATCAAGCCACTTTGCACTTCAGATGGTAAGATGCGCTTCAGACACGCTCAAATCTCCGAGGCTTCCTACTGCAGAAATAAAGAAAACCAGCAGTATCAACAACCACAACAAAGATATGGCAGGATGTAGGATGGCATTTCCTAAAAGTCAACAGTCATCCTCAGGATCAGCCCAACACTTTGCTCACTCCTCATCTGTGACATGCTCCAGAAGAGATGGTGGGAACAAGTGCATGTCCATGGGGCTGTTCATTATCAAACATCTGGAATGCTAATGTAAACATCTTGCACTTCATTCTTTGCCCTTAAAGACATTTGCCAACATTAATAATAATGCTACTACTCATGGAGCTTTTGTAAGGATTAATTTGTTATGGTCATTAAAGTCCACTGCTCTCTACAACAGTCATGTAATAACATATTTGGTGTTCTCTCCAAAACAACAACAAAAAAAAAGAAGCCAGCTGTAGTACATTAACATCCACTTACAGGAACCCAGTGATTTCTTCTCTACTTGTTCTGATGATGACATGTAGCCAATACAATAGTCTCTTAAATCCCCTATCTACTCTAACCCTCATATGCACTTGTGAAAAATAATTGTCACATTTGCCAATCTACCATTTCTCATTCATGAGGGCACTTGCAACTGTATGCTAATGTAGCAATTGGTACCATTACCAGCATCTCTGTGAACGCTTCTTTTCCCTCAGCATGGCTCACTCCATCCTCCTAGTCTCTTCCAGAGGTCTAATGAAAGATAGCAGCTGGCTTGTCACCTTATTTTCTAAATATTGCAGAGGCCAAGCATCATCATGACAAGCCATGGAAAAGCTAACATAGTTCCTGATGAGTTACTTGGTACACATCACCGATGCATGAAGAAACAGGCTGGAGTTGGTCTCTAAATAAAAGTTCCCTTCCCTGGTCCCCATTATTGTCCTATTAACATTCCTCACAACCCTCAATACATTCCTCCTCCTTACCCTTTTCTGACATAAAGACCATTTCTCCTACTTCAGAGATGAAAATTGATGGCTTTTACCTGATGGTTAGTCCTTTGCTTCAGTGCCTGGCAGTAGTGCCCTTTCCAGTCTCTTTATAATTTCCCAGCCCGTCTCCAATCTCCTTAGCCCCTTCCCCAGCTTCTGAGAAATATAAGGCACAGAAAGACCACAGTCCAACCTCATTCCTGCCTCCTCTGGAGAGGAAGCAAAGCTCCTACTTTAGGCAGAGCTGTTAAGTGCCTAAATTTAGCTGGGATGAATCTGGGATTAGACCATCAGTGCAGGGAATAAAACCAAGGCTTCTCAAGTATTAGGCTAGAATCTTAACACCATCCCCTACATTGCACTGAGGAGCTCTGCCATTCAGTGGCCCGATTGTTCAACAGTAAAAATGATGCTGATAAAGACCAGCACTAAATTCAGAGCAAGCAGAGATCAGATCTTTTAAAAGGGCAGTACTTAACACACATCACCACTTCCACTCTAAATTTTTTCTTTTTCTTTTCTTTTCTTTTGGGGGGGGGGCGGGGGGGAGAATACTCTTTCTATTAAGCCTGATTTTGTCAGTAGAGTGCTGGAGCAACACCTAGCTCTCAGTGTGCATGTGCAGGAGGGTGCCATCACACACCGCATGGTCCTGGCACACCCCAGGCACCTTCACAAGGTAACTTCATACACCCAGCTGCCATGGCATGCTGCAGTGCAAACGGGCCCTGTGTTTTGCTCCATGATGGTCTTTAATTGAGTGTGGGAGCAGTTGGACACGTAGACAGCCCCTGATGAGTCACGGATGCTTGTGCTCAGAGAGCTATGCCTAATGGAGGCAATTGCATCATGTTGAGAAGAGCAGAGCAGCCAAGGCACACCTCTGGGTAAATGGTGCCTGATGGTATGCTTAATTATAGTTAACATGCCTGGCTGTATGATCTCAGAAATCAGAGATGGAAAAGACCTGCTACATAACCTAACCACTACCACAATGAAGCATGTTTCCTTTCCTGTCAGAGACAGGGAGGCTTTCACTGTTTACGTTTGGAGGAAGAGTCCACATTTTTTTATCACAATCCTAATTATTGGGAGTTTTTGCTGCCTTTTGTTATTACATTATTTTCTGAGTCAACTCATTTCCAAAAGTTAATGTCTCTTCAACAGCTTCCTGGTCTCACCTGCTTAGTGCCTTACTGAGCACACTGACCTTCACTAGCCCTTCTAAACGGGGAACAGAGGTGGCTGTGGAGAGTCGTGACCTCCCCATAGCCCACAGGAGGTCCCCCCTCACCACAAGAAGTTTGGGGTGCTCATCTGCACGGTCACTGCCCCAGGCAGGGGACCTCACCTACCACCACAGACACTGACAGCAATATTTGTTGCTGTGCCTTGAGGACAGGTTTGGCTCTTTTCCCTCCTCCCCCTGCCTGTGTTGACTGCACCTTCCATTCCACTCGTTTCCTGACTTATTTCTGCTCTGCTTGCTGTGTGACAGCTATCCACAGAAGGAAGGGAATATGAAAGATGAAGTATCACCTTCCTTCAAGTTTTTTTCTTCTTTTTCTTCTCATCAATTTTTACAAATTTTGGCCGTGCTTGCTCTGGGCTCCTGAATTTTTTGCAACATCACTGGTGCAGCAAGTCCCATCAAGAAAGGATCCTGTGTATACAGCACTAATCCCAGGCTCCTTCCCTGTTATTATCTGCTAAGCTCTGATGCGAGATGTGTCACCACAGGAAGCTCATCCAAATTTTTCCGTCTGGTAAATGAGGAAACGCCTCAACAGAGAGTTCAGATGTGCACTTCTCCACACCAGAGTCAACAGAATCTGCTATTTATTTATATTTTAAACCCCTAGATGGCTTCTGTGCACTTTTGACCCGCTGTCAGTTTGAGCAGCAGTTCACAAGATGCAGGTACATACTGCAGCAGGGATGCATTTATAGAAGTATAAAATACCAGCAATTTCAGTGATTTACCTCCTCTTCTCCACATTCAGCACTGGAGATAAACAACAGTGAAAAGAAAGGAAAGGATCTGAAGCTCAGAAAAAAATCCCCCTGTGTTCAAGTGACAGGTTCCTACAGTGAGCTGAGGATGTCAGCCGGCTCAGGAACTACAGAAGTTTTCAGACTCGTAGCCTGAATACGCAAACGGACCCCTCATTTCTACCAGTCTTTTAGCAGAGCTCTTCAGGCATTTCTCAGGCATGTGTCATTTGTACAAAGAGATTAAAAGCAGAAAACAACACAATTTTTGTTGTTAAACGTGGATGAACTCTGGATAAGAAAGAATTTGAGCAAATGCTAAAACTTTATACAAGGCTATGGAGATGTCTTGGTGCTATGACTGGGGATCAACGGATTGCTCTCTGATCTGGTCCCCTGTAAGTGATTCTGGAGGACAACTGCCTAAGTTACCCTGACACATTTGCTCACTACTTATCAGTATGTTGTTGTTGGCACATAGTACACTGAGAGATGCCTGGTTTCCTGGAGAAGGCTCATTATGCACACTGGTGGGATGCATCTCTGGCTGCCAAGCTGAAGGCAACATCACAACGCAGGGTCTGGAGGGGTTCAGGGATGGTAACAGGACGTTAATGCACTAAATGAAGGGGTGATTTTCCTGGAAGTCCTGATATCTGAAAGATAACTTTCAAAGTTTTGAACCAAAGGAAAATAATTCTTTCTCTCAAGATCCCAGATAAGAAAGAAAAAAAAAAAACCCCCAAAAAAAACCCCACCAGCAAAAAAACAGATATAGGAAGACGACATGATCTGTAACAACTCAAAGACATCCAAAGTAATGTTTTAAAAAAAGAAACTTGCTGCATAATTTAGTCCAATTAGTCTCATTCCATTACTGCTGTTCTGCTGCCCAAAACAAGTTCTCAGCTCCCTAACAAGAAACAGGTATTTTGCTTTCAAAACTGCCATTCATCATCCTTCCTGAATTTAAAAGAAACTTAAATTTTATGAAGTAAATGAAGACATATTTGAGTAAAAATTATTTGAGTGTTTTCTATGTCACTATGATAGGACATTTCCTTCTGAGGGACTAGAAGAGACAAAGAGACATATGTGATATGAAAAAAATAAAAGTCATTAAGAAGTAAACTTCTGAGTATCTGCTCTGGGGTAGCACCAAAGCAGCAGCAAAATGAAACATCAGTTAAATGTGGTTCAATGATTTATATCAGAACTTATCAGAAAAGAGTTATTCATTTCTTCACCTGCTCTTGAAAATTTTTCACCTGAAATAGCCAAAGTTTTTGCAATTCAAGAGGTTAAAAAATATTTTCAATCTGAATTGCATGAGGAGAGTGGTGCTGTCATTCTTACACCTTGCTTAGGTTTTGGAGGAAGGCCTCACACTACCAGCGCATTTTCTTCTCTTTGCGAAGAAGGCAATTCCTCGTGGCAGTTGTGCTCACAGTTCATCACATGAACCAAAGATCTACTGAGGATCGTCTTTTCCAGGGAAACACAAGTCTCAGGTACCCAAACACAAATTCCTATGAATGTTTGTGTCATCTTTACAGCCAAAGTAGATACACTTGGGTCAAATGTTTTAGCCTTTGGGCAGATGAATAAATAAACAGCATTTCTGGATATAAGATGAACATTCTTTTTTTTTTTTTTAAAGAATAAAAAATTTCCACACAAACAACATACTTTTGAAAAGTAAACAAACCCTTAAACCAATGACTTTGAAAATACATTTAACAAAGAGGTGTTTGTGTGAAAATACTTTTAATAGGAAAACAAACACCCAAGCAATTTCTTCCAACAACATGAAACTGCTTGTAAGTGTTGCTCTGATTTAGAACATTATTTCTGGACATCATAGAAGAAAGTGATTTTATTGTTGCAAAGAGAATCTTTCCCAGAGAGAGCCTGAGTAAATTGGCACAAAATTTCTGCCATTCTCATACACCCCCAGTTTGCTGAGTTAGCAGCCTATGCTTCTTTTCTGGAAAACATCTTGGAGCTCTGTTTTCCAATATTGAGCTTTTAGAGATTGCATTTACATTTAATAAAAATTCATTAATTTAGATACCAGGAGCTACTGCAGCTGCTCTTCAAAAATCCATTTCACAGGGGTATCTAAAATTTTGATGTAAAACTTTTTCTTCCTCAAATCTACTAGATTCCCATCATGGGTTATCCAGTGCCAGCATCTGCCTCAATAGAAACTGTAACTATCAAATGCATTTTGGGGAGGGGGGCAGGAAAAGGTTTTCTGCTAATGCTCTTCCCAGGATCCTCAAGAAAAATGAATGAAATTCGTAGTCTTCTGGCACTTGCAGCAGCTCTAACCTGAAACCATCATGCTTATTAGAGGCTTGCCAAGAATGTTTTCAGGTTTTGACTGAGGAGTGCACCTGAAAAAAATGCTGAATTCTCCCAGACATTAACTCTAATGTTTTACCATTTCTACATGCTGAGAAAACATACATTATACTCTGACTCAGAGCTGCAGTCATGACATATGGAAGTTCTTAACTTCCCAAGCTCTAAAGTAGATGGACATGGTTTATACTTCTGCAAAATAACACATTTTAAGATTTTTTGTGTTTCTGAACAAAAACCACAAAGATCAAAAAATGGGATTATTAACTGGAGTCATTAAAATGCCAGGCATAATAAATTCAAAGGGGAAAAAGAAAGAATCTGGAATTGTAACACTGACCTCACCTCATTTGTTTTGAACCTTTGTAATGTCTAGAATTGCCCGGGAATAAATCTGTAGCAAAATTATAAGCAGTGTACGTTCACTTTTAGATTCGATGTAATACATCAACTCCTTCAGGAAGAATAAAATCTATGTTGAAAAGTTGAGGTGAGCACGGATAGAAGTCAAATGGACATGAAAAAAATCTCAAAGAATTGGGAGGTTGTTTTCTGTCCAGGATGTCAGTGCAGTTGATGGGGTTGTCTTAGGTGAACGAGCATGAAGATGAGTGCCAGAGAAGCATCCCTTGCCCTAGGGAAGAGAAGGACAAGGAAGAGCGACAAGGTTGCCTGCTTAATCCCTGCCCTCCCAAGAAGGGGACCAATGTTGACATTTGGATGGTGACTTTGCATCCTTGTCAAAGAGTTTATCCTCAAGAGGCATTTCCCTTCTCCCCCAAGAGAAAGATTTTCCCAGTGTTTTACCTGAATTATCTTGGCTGAAATTATAGTCATTAATTTACATCCTCTCTACCAACACCAAGGAGAACAGACTAGCCCAGTAGCATTTATGTACCCTGAATCCTGGTCCTGCACCACTGCCTCTCTTAGACAACAGTAAACTTAATTCATCCAGCCTCTCTTCACTGATCACAGGTCTTGGAAACATGACCTCTCCCACTTCTGCCCTCTGGACTCACTGGACTGAGTCCAGACCCTCTGGAAGTGCATCATCTGCCATACTCCAGCTGAGGCACTATCCATGTGGAGCAGGACGGAAGGATTACTTCACATTTCTTGTAGGCTATATGCATGTTTATACAAGCCAGTGGGATGTTTGCTTTTTTTGCAGCACTGTGTCTCTACTGACTCACAGGCAGCTTGTGACACCCTGCAACCGCCAGAGCCTGCTGCTTGGACACACCACCTACGCAGCTGCCCCTTGTCCCACGGCTGCACAGTCAACTAGTCCTGCCTCCACTGAATGCTGAAACGGGCAACTCTCTCCTCATCATAATCACACTAAACGAGAGTCTTGGGGTACCTCTGAACGGCTGTTTAACGGCACTTCATCGAATTAGTTTTTAAAACCAGAAATAATTACCAGCCCCCTGGCATGACTCAGAGCTCATACCACCAAGGTGTCCGTCTTCCCTGCCTGCTCTGTCGTGAGGGGGGAGGGTTGGTTCAGAAACGGTTTTCTGGGTGGGCTGCTGCAGAGCAGAGGGACGACCCCAGCAAAGGGAGCAATGCAGAGGGTGCCTCACCAGCTCTCACCTCCCCTTCTCTCCTGCTCCCAGAGGGGCTACTGGGCTCAGCACCGCCTGCAGCAAGGCTGCCCAAGCAGAAAGTCTATTTCTAGCATCAGCACCTTTGCAAACAGGCTTTCCTCTGTAATTGTCCCTGCTCATCTGGAAGCAATCTAAGGCCATGATGAAATACATACGCTACACGCGGGGAGGTGGAAATTGAGCTTCGGGGTTCTTGAGCGTGCACACACACACACACACAGAGCAGCCATTGCAGTTACTGCCTGGGGTCAAGCTCCCACCCGACACACAGGACCACAGTGCAGGGAGGGCAGGACCACAACCACCTCTACAGACTTGCCATCCTGCTCAGGGATGAGATCTGAGGAGGAAAAAGCCTCCTTTCTCTGAGCAGGGTTGCTCAAACAAGCACCACACGGGATAGGACTTTCTGTTTTGCTTTGCTACATCCTTTATCATGGGAGATGTCCATGCAGTAAATCTAATTCAATCACGTATTTATTTATCATACACTCCAGAAGGAGCCTAGACTATGGAATAAACATGTGGCGGCCTAAGTGGGGCTGCTTTTACAAAATGCTTCTTTTTTTTTTTCCTATGATCTGTGTAAAAAGGCCTGTTTATAAACAAATTGCAGGATCTATTTATACTATAGCTCAAGACATTTAGACAGTAGTGTCTCAGAGACTTTTGATGGAGGCGGTAAACTGGGCTGGATGTTGATCTGACAGGAAATAAAAGCTAAAATTGTTTTTCTAAAAACCAGCAGATAACACTAACAGGCTGGGATGAATAAGATCAAGACGTTGGATGCGGCAATCTGTACTACAGAAAACTCAGTCAACTGAAAGAGAACATTTATAGAACAAAAACAACAGCGTGTTTCAATCATACAAGAACAGAAGTGGAGCAGAGCTACCAAAATCCCCAGCAGGATCTCATGTTTAGCAAGAGAAAATTTCACGGTGAGCAATACAAAAAAAAATAAAATAAAAGCCAAGACTAATAAATGACTTGAATCCATAGATATATTTTTTGGACGACTGGTTGGATGGGTCAGCATGATCTCCACAGTTTGCTCTAGAAGAAATCGTGATTAAATCTTATCACTTCAATTTTTACCATCACTCTAATAGTAAAGAGCAGATAAAGGAAGGAAATCAGCCAAATTAAAGATGGAAACAAATACTCTTGCAGCAGTACAGTTGTTAATGCCCCAGGAGGGGTACAGCTACATTGCAATAAAAAAAAATGTAAAAAAAAAGTAGCAATTTTTTATCCTGGTGATATAAATGTTAGATAAGCAGTTCCTAGCAAGTTCATGCAACCAAGACAACTGGGGGAGGCAAAAACCACCACACCTGGGTGACTGGTATTAGATACAATGATAAGGGAAAAACAGCCATAAGATGTCATCATATTGTATCTCCCGAGCTGCCTGTGTATGCAATCTATTTACAGCCCCAAATGGCTTTGTCTGAGTCTGCTGAAAAAAGTGGAACCAAAAATGGATCCTCAAATACCTAATCATATCACATCCTTGTTGTGATCAGCAGTGAAATTCAACACCCTTCACAAGCTGGATGTCCCTGACCTTCTTCTGAAGGTCCTGTGGAGAAACGGCAGTGTCGGTGGTAGCATTTCAGCATGGCACGATGACACATCAGCAAGAAATAAGCTAATCCTTACACGAGCTAGGCAGTTTTGTCTGGAAACAATATGACTAACTCCCGAGTCATAAGCAAGGACAACCATATGGGGGCAGAGCGAGGATCCTGCCCAGCACCCCTGCTTCTGCCCCGCAGGAGGTGTCTGGGAAAGAACAAGAGAATAAAACACTTGCAGGGACATGCTTTCCTGCTGCCCTCACCACACCACCTGTGGCTGAGGAACCCTGGACAGAAATTGCATCCTGCTTCATAAAGATACTATGTGCTTGAATTGTCAACTCAAAGAAATGAGGGCACTGAAAGTAGTACTCCTCTCAGTGAGGGAGTACACATCTGGATACCGGAAAGCAAATAAAAGAATAGACAGCTGAGGTGTGAAGTGAAAACGTGTGAACCCCTTCAGTCCACCTCAAAACCTGGAGGACTTATAAAGCACATAGATAATAGGGCTCCAGGCTCCTGCTGTCTCAAGTATCTGACAGTCAAGAATTCCGGCAGGAAAATGTGAGATTTTATTTTCTGGCATAAGCACAGTGTCTGGATCAGGGTTTCAAAGTCAAATACAGTGTCACATGACAAGGTCAACACTTTCTCTGGCCGTGAGTGTTACACTCATTGTAATTTCACCCACATCAAGTCCCAGTGACGGACTGAGGGGATCATATCTAACTGGCACATGTTGTGAGGTTCCTATCTAGAAACAACCTCTCTAAAACTGGCTATCTGCCACCTGTTGAAACTGTGGTTTGACAAACAGCCCACTGTGGTGTTGAGGTGAGGGGAACATTTTTCCTTTTGGCCACCAGAGACTATTACACAGAGAGACTGACAATCTTTGGTGTGCTAAACTACACATGGTAACCTGTACTTTGGCAAATATATCAAGAAAAAAAAACCCTGGTCATTTAAAACAAACAAACAAACAAAAAAGTCTACATCCAATTTCTATGAATTTAGAACATTTAGAAGTATAAAAATCCCATCAGCATTTACTATTGACCAAGTCTTTTTAAAAGAGATATTTCTCATATATTCATATCTTTCAGGAATGTTGACATAATGTGTAACGGTATATTTTGTGTATTCTTACTATAGGTTTAATGACTAAACAAAGGGCCAACTATTAAGTTTTCATATGGAAAGAATATATAGGTCCTCTAATGATGGAGTCTGCTTTCCACTTCTGTAACCTGAAAGATGAGTAATAAAAAAATTGTTTTTTCACTAGAACAGCAGTAGCTTAATCTAGTAATTTTACAGGTGCCAGCAAATGATAAAGATATCCTACATTGTCTTTCATAGCTCTACAGTCACATAAGAACTAATCACATTTTGGCCATGATAAGAACACTAATGAGCAAATTTGTTGGAAGTCTGTCTTCCGATGATGAGCACAGATGTTGCACATCTGGTGGTACACCTAGTGGTAAGTGTTTGAAAGTGCTCAGGAAAATAAAGGAGGAGATCTTAAGCTGTAAGGGAAAGTACAGATAGGGTCAGCAAAGGGTTAGCAAATAACCCTGATAGCAAGGTGAAAAACACCCCAAAAAAATCCACATTAAGAAATGAAAATTCAACAGACATTTTTCACTGAAAACAAGTCAGAAGTTCTTGCTGTCCTGGGAAGCAGGAGGCTTAATGACTTCAAGTCAGTGCCTCGTTAGACATGTTTTCCTTGGTTTTACCTCTTCTTCAGTATTCTCACCACTTTTCCTACTTGCACTATGATGTATGGTATGATCTTCAAGGCCAATGACCAGTCATTTTGGGCCAATTTCCTTACAAGCTTATTGCAGATCAGTTGCAGATGGCTAGTGTTTTGTGCCAGTGATGCTGAGTGTTTGAAATTGTTTTACCATCCAGACAATTGCTTTGTTTCTGTGGAAGGAAAACCCCCAGCTACTCCATTTCATCAGAAAGCAGGAATGCATTAGAATATTTTTATCGATAGAGAGATTGTAAAGTTATACAGCTATGAAAATTTCAGCATACTAGAGCATTTCTAAACCATTTATGGAAGGTGACAGTTTTGCAAAACTATTAATGTTAACTGTAATATGTTAACAGAGAGACCATAAAATAATCTCTCTACTCTGTTATAAGAACAGTTTGATAAAACTTTTTTTTTTTGACTGGTAATCAGCTGTTTTAATGTCAAGAGATTACCCAGCTGATCATTCCACCAGCACTCATAGCAACGCTGGAACATATTCTTTTTCCCCTTTTTAGATCTGAGCTGTAGATTGTATGTTTTATACGAGAAGCCTGTTCCCAGAAAAATGCTTTTCATGTGTACATTTAATTTTAAATGCTCTTTTAGTGCTTGGAGTTGTCCCTCTCCATATCTGCTGGCTCTTCTTCTCTGTTGGTAGGGATTGTCATACTCTTACCCTAATTGCCCAACACAAATCTCTTCAGATTTACTGGGTTTGAGACTAAAGTTTAATAGAAATACTAGGTGAACTGTTTTCATCTCAGGCAGACTATTTGACTGAACAGTACAGAAAATCTCATCGTTTTTTCCTTTCTTTTTTTTTTTTTTTTGTGAGAAGGATATTTCTACTCTAAGCACATAGCACAGATTTGCCTTCAGCCATAGGACTATTTCTTAAAATGAGTCATCCATGAAAACAGATAGGTTTAAATTACAGAAAAAAAACTGCTTTGCAAACTAACCAGTGTTGCAAAACCAGAAATAGCTCAGGAGACCTGGAGAGACTCCAATTCCACAGCATTCATCCATTCCCCAAGTTCTCAGCCAGTCAACCTTCCTGTCATCCTCCTTCCTTTTGGAAGACTGTTAAGTTTTGGTTAACGCAAGACTAAAAATCTGTCCAGAAATGGATGTGTTAATAGGGAGTAAGAAGCAAATCATTCTTTCTTCTTTCATTATTTCCAATAGACAGTTACATTGTAGAGGCTGTACTAGTCTCTACCATGACTTTTCGTTACATACAAATATTTGGGACAGCATATTTAAGCAACATATAACCACAGAGCGTCTGATCCAATGCATTCCCTTGCCTGTTCATGGAAAGAGTTGAGTGCAGCATCACGCAGTGTTTCTCTCTGTGGTTTTCATGATCTGAATCCAAAACCAACCATTTTCTGTTCCGTCTGGGGCCATAAATCAGAGCCTGTCCTGGAAGTACAGGCATTTTAGATCAAGAAGGAAACTCCTTCAGCAATTGCAGAAGAGCCTGGGTTATTATGCAGCACATAAGTCTTAAACTGTGCATTTTACAAAACCTTTCCTGCCGTGACACACTGCAGCCCAGAGACATCTATTCCAAGTATGAATGTATTTCTGCCTCATGCTTGCAGAAGTCTGCTCAGGGACAAGAGCTGAAGCAGAGCTAAATTCCTGTCTCCTCACCAGCCAATGCAGCCAGTCAGGACCACAGGGACCGCTCATCCCAGCCAACACCCAGGCCCAATGTTACGTTGCATGTGGCAGCCTGCATATAATTATTAGAAGTGTTTTTCCTAAAACAGGGTATCCCTGTGACCTCAAAAATATTTGCAGGAAAATCTCTGTGATGTATGGACTTTTCTGCAGAGCTGTGAACCTTGAATCACAACAGTTATTGTGAGTCAATGTCAACACACACTGCTGATGGCCTGAAGACTGTGCCAAGGAGGGCACTATGCTGTGTGTGTCCTGGTCTGCCTTTCCTTGAAAAGCTTCTGCTGGTCATTGTTACCTTAATCCTCTCCTTGCAGATGGGTCTCACCCTAATAGTAACTGAAGCAGAGTGTGTTCATAGGAAGAAGACAGAAAATATGTGTGAAACTATCTGGATGACAATAAAAAGCAGATCAGATGGTAGCTTCCTTGCCAGGATGACTCCTGACTTCCCTCCTATCTTCCCAGGCCAGAATGAAGCTCCGTGGTGTGGTGGGGGCTGGCAGGACTGGCTGAGATCTGATGCTCCAAGGTTTTTTTTCTTGCCTTCCTTTCCTAATAATGTTAAAATAGATCTTAGCTCAACAGCTTCTCTGTTCCTGTGTTGGTCAGCAGGGCTCAGAGCAGAGACCAGTGGCAGCCTGAGGAGTCCTTTCTTGTAGTCTGTACAAAGGATTGCTCCACTGCAAGTAAGCACGGAGAGGGAACCAACACTTCCAATCTTCAGCTGTCACAGACAGAGTAGCTACGTATCTTTCAGACACCTTCACAGACATCTAGCATTTGAAAATGTTGAGAGTATCTGGTCTTGGCATTAGTTAGCCTAATGAATATTTTTCAAATATTTTAATGAATCAAGTACACGTAAAGAAATGTTTATTTTGTTCATCTCTCTTTGTTCAACTCAAAAAACTCCTGCCAAAACCGCAGTATTTTATTTTAACAGTATTAGAGGATATATGGGAAGGCAAATCTGTAACCATTTTTGTGTCAAATGAAGTGCATTAACTATTGGACAACTGTACTTGCATTGCCTCTCTCCAAACGTGTTTGTTAACACCTAGGCAAATTCACAGTATTTCTTCATGTCATTGCATACAGTTTCATTGTTTGCACCAACCACTTATTCTTCCTTTCTCCCTTCATCCTTCCTTCTCCCCCTCCCCAAAAAGACTTGACTGAACAGTTGCACCTGGCTCGATGGCTGTCAGTTTGTCCAGGCATTTGGCTGCCTCTATGTAATAGCTGAGGATGGGCCCCTGACTTTGAAATCAGCCAGCCTGTGTATCAGTCCTTGCAGTTTCCAGTGGGAAACATCTTACTTCTGTTCTTCTTTCCCATTATTCTTTTTCCTTTCTTCTTTCAGTGCTCTCATGCTCATGGTTGAGGGAGGTATAAACAGAGTCCCACCATGCCACAAAATACATAGCAGCACTTTGGGAAGTTTGACAAACGGGAATACATGTTTAGATTTCCTGACTCAGAAACAATGCAGAAAAGAGGATTCTGGCAAGCTTCCTGGAGATGGGATGCAATTGCTTTTCTCTGCAATATACAGTAGGGGTTACAGGCACTTTGAACATTCATGGAGCACCAATTCAAGAAGAACAAATCATTTTTTAATCTTTGTGTTGCAGTTAAATGCAACCTTGTGGAGATTTTGCATATGAGGAAGCTGACTGGAAAGAAAGCAGATTGCTGTGAATTAAAAAGAGATTACAATGTGACACTGCACAGCATGTAAGCATGGCACAGTTCCTCTCAAAGTACCTCTGAAATGTTGCTTCTTCCTCCTCTGACTTCTTTAGGAAAGATGGGCCCCTTTATCATTTTGTCTTCAGTGTGATGATTCATTTCCTGCACACATGGCACTTGGGACAACTCACTAAATTTCACCACGTCCACAGATGCTGAGGAAAATGGATGGGAATTTCCAGGTGATATTTGTGCTTATTGCCATAAAAAAGATCTGATGTAACTTCATGGCCACACAAACAACCTGGTTTGTATATCCAGCTTTCATAGCAACAACCTGAATATAATTTAACCTTTCCTGGCTTATTGTAGTCTTTTTTCCCTAGCTTGCTTTCTCTACAGTGTGTTGTTTTTTGAGCAACCATGGCTTTCCCACCCACAGCTCCTTCTAACCTCCCTCTCCTCCATCCCTGAACTGCCTTCTCTTCCCCTTCAGTGCCCATGAAGCTCCCCACAGGCAGATCCCATCATCTCCAGTTCTCTGGGTCAAGCCCTTGCACTCCTCCATGTTTCTGCCCCTGAGGCAAGCGAGGACAGAGGCAGGTGGAAATTATGCAAAGAAATTCCAAATTCTTTCTGTTTTTCCAAAGTAGATTTTTCATTTTGAAATTTAGAACATTATAAGATTATTATTATTTATAAGGTTACTTAGAGGATCATTACTTAAGTTCATTATATATTTGTCTATAACATCATTATTTATACTGCACTTTAACTTCAGTGATCAGTTTTATTCTTCATCAATTTGCAGTTTTACTATTGTGATTCAACAGACCCAGATTTTTAAATCCAGGAAGCTAATGTTTTCTGAAAGGCTGAACAACTAGTACAGGAGGTCAAGCGCACTGAAACTGATCTCTCAAATTCAAAGCTCTCGTGTAAAAGCAATGCTTTCTATTAAAAAAAAAAAGAAAAGCAGGTCACAGAAACCTTAAACGAAGCTGGGAAAACATTTTGTAAACATATTTTTGTCTCATAGCAGATATTAGTAGTTTGTATGGAAATCTTAGTGCACTAACACACTCCTGCCCCTAAGGCACTCAGCTCCTCCTTGCTCTGTGTGGATTGCCTAGAGGCTAGACCAGGCAACTCGCTCTTGAAATGTTAGTACAATAATAATCATGATCATATCAAAATATTCTAGTTGGTCTTTTATGGGCACCTGGCCTTGCATAAACAAGAAAACTACCATAAGCTGTTTAGAGACAGCAGGTTTTTTTTTTCCTTTGATGTGCAATCACATATATTTCACCTATCAGATAGGTCAAATAAAAATCACTGGTAATGGATAAAATCTTAAGATAAAGCAAACCCGTTTCAGACACATCTCAGCTAAAGAAAGCACAGCTTTGGAACAAAGCTCCATCATACTGTTGTGGTGCTAAAGTTTTTATTATTTAAGGTCAATCTCTCTCAGCATAGAAAACCTTCAAGGGAACAGCACAGCAATTCAAATGGATGTAAGAAGCAAGCCAGGACATACAGAACATGAGACAGCTTACTGACTTATTCTGAAATGATCTGTTCAAATATGTGTGTTTTAACTCACATCACAGGCACTTCTGAGTGATCTTGCTGCATCCTACCAGACCATTTTATCTCTACAAATCTAGGTAGACAAACATTTTAATTCATAAAATGACAGCATTGATTAGGATCATGAAGGATGTACAAGTAAGATACATGGAGAAAATTCAAGCTCTTCACAAAAGAACAACAAAAAAATGAGAGGATCTTTAGGGAAACGGTTCTAGGAAGCAGTAAATACATCTGAGAGAGGCAAGGTTATCTGGGATTTATACATTTTTCCAAATATTTATTCCAGGTGTTAAAAAGCAGCATTGCCCTTGCTTAAAACTATTTGGACAAGCAGGCTTACAGCTTTCCTCTCTGTGTAAACAGTATAGCAGCATTCTAAACAGATTAATAGTGGTATCTGTTCAAGTCAAATATTTATGTAAGCTAGAGAAGTGGAAAAGGTAGTCTGAGGAGAATATTTTAACTGCAAACTCTAAAAGGTACTGAAGCATCCTGCCTGCATGCAAACACCCCACCTTGACATAATCATGTTGTTTAAAATGAAAAGTTTTAATGACCTAATCCATTATTTCCGGGGAGCTAAGAAAGATTTTCTCTCCCTTTCAGAGCTGTCAGAGATATTTATGCTTGTGCTAACCATCACAGCAGAGAGGTACCCGTACTAAAACCTGCACTAGACTAAGAAAGGATCACAGACTCTCTCCAGTCTTACTGCAGTTTTATTCTACAACTGTGAATGGATAACCAGCACTCGAATTGTCTCATCTGCACCCAGGTGGAAGGGAAAGTAGGAGAGGAAAGATGGGGACCATGATGTTTTGTCATGTCAAAGCTGAGCAGAGTCCCTGAACCAGTCAGATCTGCTGCTCTCATTGGAAGTTATTGCTGCTGCTGTTTGCACAGCAAGGGTCTCAGCCTACTGTCAATCCATGACAGAGGACAGCATGGAATAACTCTTCTAGTCCATCAGGTCTATTGCCAAATCTCAGATTTTATTGTGGTGTTCTGGGTCAGGCAAAATTGACAGACACTAAACCAAGTTGAACTTAAGACCGACAAAGCTGAGGTGGTATTTGTCTGCCTCTCATAACTATGATCAGTGTATTTGAAGAAAACCTTAGCCATTCCCTTGCATATGAATCAACATCCCTTATCCATTTCTGTCCTGATTTTCTGAATTTTTCAATGCAAGTAAGAATTCATTTCAAACAATAAACAGTTACAGAATTAGAGCAGCATATCATAGAGGCTGAACTATTTTGTAGCTTGAATCTGACAAGGTCATATTTCACCACAATGTTTTCAACATCTGCAGATTGCTCTAGTTCTGTGGAAGACAGAAGTACACGTCTTGCAGAACAGGCAACAGAGAAGAGCAGCCAAGATATTTAGGTGGCACAGCTGTACTGCCTCAAGAGCTGGATGGAAAGCTTTCCCTGAGAGCAAGCGGAGCAAGGAAGCTGTACACAGCTACATGCATTCACCATTGTTTTATTAAACCAGGCATTTGTCTTCTGCTCTGCAAGCCAAACAGCAGTGCTTAATTGATCTGGATCACCGAAAGACTGGTGGGTGCAGTCAATGCCCCCCCTTTCCCGAAAGCTGAAAATCCCCTCTCCCTCAAGTTCAGTCTCTAAACACCAGCAGTCCCAGGCTCTGGGAAGGTTACAAGCCCAGCAAAACCACCACCTCCTGTGGGCTGCAGTACATTCCTGGCCCTGGTTGTTTTGGGGATCTCAAGCAGAGGCTGAAAGCATAGAAGGTGCAGATGCACCTCTGCACGCATCAGCAGCAGGAAGGAGGCCGTGAGCTCCAATATTTTCCCAGCTGGGAGCCCTGACTCTCTCAGCATGAGCCTTTCTGAGCAAGGGGCAGCCAGCACATAACTTGCTGGGTAGAGTTCCCAAATGGTGGCACACACTTCACAAGAACCACAAGCTTTTGCACAGCCGACTCATGTTAGTACATGTTGACCATATACTTGCTTCCCTGCCTCATATCCTGCTCCCATTGGCAGGGGCAGACAGGGGCAAGGGAGTGAGCCCACACATAAGTCTTGCGCAGAGTCCCCAGCACAGCACCTTCTGCTGTCCCCAGTTTGGAAAACCCTGCGGTATCAGCAGCTCACACTGCTGAACTCCTCCTGACTTCTTTTTGCAGCATGGGCTCCAGTGAAGAAGCCTCACATCAGACCTGGTTTTCCAGCTGCTTTTCAGCATTCCCAGCTGAGCTTTCTTGCAGGAAATGCGCACCTTGGAGCACAACCATCTGCATCGGCTGTAATCCCAGAGGCCTTCCTGCCTCGCTGGGGCTGGGGATAGGAGCTGCAGAGCCTGGCACAGGAACTATCTTGTCCTGTTCTAGCCTCAGAAAGCCAGAAAGTTACAGAGAAAACACAAAACAACCCAAAATACACGACCGCAATTCACTGCTGCTCAGCAGTGGCGTGGGTCTGATCGCTGCTATTCACATGATGCTCAGAAAGGCTTTGTTCAAGCCTGCACAGTGTCCTCCAATCCAAGCCTCAGCCTGCAAGAAATGCTTACAGTAAAAAAAAACCCCAAAAAAACAACAACAAAAAAACCCCACCAAACCCCAACAGTCAAAAACTTTTAACTTTTGCATATAAATCCTATAAATCCTGAGCCCAAATCTGAAGGATAAATGGATTTGGATTAAACAGACTACCTTCAGAGGCTTGAGTGATGAATTTCAGCTCTTAATCAAGTGCAGAGATGGTTGCTCTAAGCAGCTATACACTATTCCTGGAAATGTCATTGCCAAAGAAAAATTACTGAGGACAAGTGGGACTAGATTAGAGTCTATTCTAGAAGATCAGGAAATGGAAGTGGTGTTTTCGCTTAGATTTAGATGTCTGGGTTTCAGAAGAGTGTCCTCAACAAACAATACTTCCGCTGAGCTGGTTCTGCAAGATGGGGATCTCCCTGTTGGAGGACAATGACTGCTGGCAGTCACAGCCCTGACTCTCATGCCACAAACATCGACTTTTGGAGGTCTGTGTTCACAACTGATCTTCCAGCCACATTTCTCCAAAATGTTGCATTAACATTTTGGGAATGCTTCCAGAGCAAAGGCCAGGACCTTGGTCTCCTTCATCTAGGACTTACTGGACTGGCAATCCAGCTCATCTCATCTAATTGCTCAGACAAACTGAATCATACAAAATCTGGTCTGACTCATGAGAGGAGATTTTACATTCTTGCACACAGGAAAGACTCCCACATTTTTAAGTAATTAACCAAAGATATAGCAGTTTCTGGAAGATGCTGAAAATATGGCTCTGTCTATATGCTGGTGAAACCAGAGCTATCTTATCTGTTATAGACACACTACGTCTATTTTGTACCAATGGATTAGTACAAGCCTATCGAGCATGTTATCATTTATTCTTATTGATGCAGACATTTAACTTCCAGAGTGTTGAAAGAAAGCAATTTTCCATCTCAACTAAAACCAAGAATAATAGCTCAATTGCATGCAGGAAGTATGAAACTCTTTTCAAAACAGGAAGGAGAGGATGCTTTCTGGGTGAACAACACATCTAGGTGCATGTTATTTTCTAGTCCAAGTGGATTCCTTTCTAGATAAGCATCTTTTTTGCACTGCTGCTTATGTAAGTGAGATACATTACATGTTTGTCAGTAGTTAGTAGACTTTCGTTTATGTAATTAATAAATATTTATAACAAAAAATAATTCACAGAACTCTGCTCATTTAGATCTAGCTCATAAATATAAAGCGTTGCATAAAAAAAAGTGAAGTAATTTGAAATCTAGTTTTAGATTCTGGTAACTTTCTTTAACATCTCACTGTTGTACCATAAGAGGGGGGAAAAAAAAGGGACATAAATTGGGAAGGATGATGGTGGGAGTCTAAAACAAGGATTTTGAGACTGAAACAATTTTAAGACAAGTTACAGGAAACCCACTTAAATGAATGCCAAAAATTTTCCAACAAGCTAAGCCAAATTCAATGTAACCCAATCTAAGGAACATCAGAGAAACACTCAGAGCCGTGCTATGATTATCTGCATCTGTGCCTCCACACACAGTCCAATTTTCAGCACAGAGTGACTTAGCAAGATGTTCAGAAATAGATCCCTAACCTTCCACTTAAGTCACATTAAAGCTGAATTGAACATCTATCTGATTGTAGTGCACTCTAGATAATAGGGTGAGGTATTGATTGAATGGGAACTGCAGTTAGTCACGAACTCAGAAATACCTGAATAGTTCTTGCCTTCCATCAGATTGAATGTTCCATCTGAGATGGCAATGGCTTTTGTCCAGTTAACAATGTGATGATTTCTTTATACTCTATAGAGAAGGGAATATCTCATTCCCTCTCTCCCTTCCCTCCTTCTCACAATTTAATGGCAATTAATATGAAGATACACTAAAGAACTTAGAATGCACCAACTTGTAATTGAATACATGAAAGCTCCAGAGGAATCTACTGACACATCAGTAGAGGAACACAACTCCAGATTCAGGCAATCTTTCCCCCAGCGCTCTCTGAATTCAGAGACTGGCAGACACCAGACCCTGTTGAGCTCTCATGATGTATCACAGTTGCACCTAAGAGTCTCACACACCTCCACCGGGATAGAAATAAACAACTGCACTTAAAATAGGGTTTTTCGTTCCTCTACCCTTTCCCTGCTTTCACATCTTTTTGATAGATGTGTTCTTTGGCTTCTTCCTACTCACAAGAAGAAAATAGATGACACATTAGGCTGGTAGTTCAATGTACACAGATGAAAGGCTGAAAATCGAGCCAAGGAATCATAAAACTTCCAAGGCTAATTACTGGAATCTTCTGCGTGCTGACTTAGATTACATGTTTGTGTGCCTTTACAAATTATTCTGCAGATAGGAAAAGATTCTTTGTACTTCTTTATTTCATACCACCTCAGCCAGTCCCAGTGAAGCAGCAAGTCCTGATGGCTCATGCTTGCACCAGCTGAGCTCTCAGAAGCAGTTAATTCTTCCTTCTCACATCCCAGATCCCCAGTGCGGGATGTCAAATGACCTCTCTTGGTGGGGATGGTCACAAAGAACATCAACTATGAGGCTAAACTACCCTACAAAAACATGTCAAAGTAAAAACCAACTAGACTCGTGTCGGTGCAGAGGCCAGTGCAATGAGCAGAGAGCTGTGGTTATCTTCCCTCAACAATTTGACCTTCTGGAGGCCGAATGAGAGAGTCTGGGACAGTCACTGCCTAATTTAGGTCTGGAAGAAAAATTCCTCATTAGACTGAGTGTCTGCTGCTCAGCCCAGAAATTGCAGACGTGGACGGCAAGGGCTTATCCAACAACTGGCAGTGAGGAATATAACCTTGTACCTCACTGTAGATGAAAGGAAGTGTCTCAAGATGCTGCTTGAATATCCAACAGCAGCAAGGTGTCTGGAGGGGGCATGTACACATCGTGAGGTGCATTGTCGATACTATCACTACAGAACCTGGCCTGAAATAGTTGTCAAAATGTCTGTGTTAGGCTCATAAACCGTCCTCCTTCAGACTAAGTGGGCAGTCACTCCTGGTATAGAAAGAGGCATGCACAATGTTTCACTTTCATCATGTGTTATGAACAGCAGTCCTTGCACGGTGCTAAGAAAAGCTGTCTCTTCAATCTTGAGTTATTCACTCACCAGGCAGCGATGAGCTGTGATGACCTGCCATCCCAAACAAGGACAAACTTCGCACACACAAGCACAAGCATCTTAGAAATACCCTGTATAAACCAGCAAATTTTGCTAACAGCTTACAGGAAGAAAACAAAAAAAGTCCCCTTTCTACCAATAAAATCTATTTCTGAACAGAATCTATATCTGAACAGGATTTTTCACCAACAGATACTTCCATAATGTTGGCTATTTTCGGACCAATTCCACAAGATTGTGACAGCACTTTGGATGGAGGATTTTCCTTAGCCAGAGCAAGAGCTGTATTTGAATTTCAAATATCGCAGACAACACTGGAGACGACTCATTCAGGAAGGACACTTCTAAACTGCAAATTCTCTATTTTAGGGGGAATGTGCTTTCAAATACTGAAAACGTGAGTGGATGCTGATAATCATGTTCCCTGCAGGCAGGGCAGCCACATTTGCACAAAATCCTTTCCTAGTTAAGGACTTCTGTTCCAGAAAAGTATCACAAGGGTTACAGGTGTTTCTATTGTACAAATGATGGAAATTAAGACACACACGCACACACTCCAAAAGACTGACTTCCAGCCTGGTACAGCAAAATGGCAGTAGAGAGGAGAGCATAAATTCTACGTACTTTTTCTGCCTTTCATTGCTTGGGTAACCAAAGCTGGGCAGCAGCCAGTGTGAAAGCAGCAGGAAGATGTCTAGAGGAGCCTGGCTTGCCTAGGGATGTCTCTGCTTCAGAAGGAACCAACTGCTCTCCAGCCCACCAACAGCCGCTGAGCCACAGGTTCTAGCAGTGCAACCCATTTGGGACAAAATACAGCCTGTTCTCTTCTCTGCAAGGCATTTGCTTCCTACAGATAAGGAGGTAGCCTTATGAACTCATCACAGCTCAGTCTGATCCCCAAATCACCTCAAATTTTGGAGTCTCAGGTGTATGGCTCAGTGTGAAGTATCTCAAGAGATGTAGCTGTACAGTTTCAGGAAAATGGGTTGAGACTGCTATTTTTCCTCATGCATTATATGCTTTTCTTGATGTGCTTTTACAGTTCCCTCAGCATACACTGAAGTAGGAATCATAAATATCAACGGACCTGAGGCGGTAGCCTGCTGCTAAATCTGTTCTACTGCTCAGTGTGTTACAATCTAACATTGTGTGACAAAACCAAAACAACCTTCATGCAGTCTGCTATAGCTGTATTTTTATCTTCTACAATGACAGCGTAAGAAGTTTGTCAAAAAACATGTGCATGCTGTGTATGTACATATATAAACATATACATACATATAGATTTCCAGCACTGTACTCAATCATAAATGGAAACAAGTCAACTTGACAATTAGCCAATATAAAGAGAGCTAAAAGAAATTTTAGCTCACACACCTATCCCTACTTCCCCTGCCAAAATGTGGTTTAGCCATCACTTTTTCCTATTGAAAAAGAAGTGTAAATGTTTCCTCTGTTGCTGTGTTAAGACATGTAGAAATAGGAAAAGTTACTAACACAATGTCTTCTGGATAAAGCTTTGTAACATCTATACCCAAAGGGCAATATTTTGGTATTATTGCAGTTGACAGTACTCAGAAATCAGCAGAGCCAGGATTTCCACTCCCCATAAGCAATTCAAGTGGGCAAAGTAAATGAAATACAGAAAAAAAAAAGGAAAGACTGTAACACATTTGATCTCTTGCAGTCATTAAGTACTGGCTGCCTTTACCACAATACCTCTAAGGAGCCATATAATTCCTTATTTTTAGAAATTCCAATCTTAGGAGACAAATCTCAATCTGAAATAAAGTTTTAAGTTGTGCTGCAGTGGAGCTGCAGAGAGCTTTCAGTGACTTGGTGAAACTTAGGAGCAAAGAGAATCAGCACTGGAGCTGAAAGCAGCACAGCCCAACCCCGTAGCGATCCCTTCTCAGTCACGCTGCAGCCTCAGTCCTTTACAAAGGATTAGGAGTAGCAGGTTAGTAGTATCTTTCACAGGAACCTGATGTTTGCAGCATGAATTCCCTTTTTAAAAAAAGGGTGAAATAAAGAGTAAAAAAAAAATCAAAAAGGAGCCCAGCCCAGAGAGCAGGATTGTACCTTTAAGCGTTTCGACAGCTCTGAGTGTTTTCTTCCTGCTCAGGAGGCTTGTTGGCAGCCTTAGACAACCTGCAGCCTGATGTCTTTAATCATGTGCTTCTGGCCATGGCTCATTCAGGAGCTACTTCTATGTTCCTGGTTAATCTTAGCCTTCCCCATTAGCATTCGGGGAGCTGTGCTGTCTGGCACATTCACTTGGAGGTAGGTGTGCAGGAGGTAGATGGGGCTGGCCTTTGGTCTCAGGGACAGGGGGAAATGTTACTGTAAATGTGATAGGCTTCAGCTCACACAGGGAGTTATGCAGATCTTGCATCAGCGCACAAGAACCAGGTGTCACCAGGCCAAGGACCAGCACTCTGCTCCCCACCACTGAGGTGGCAAGGGCTGCCTCTCTTCTGACTCCCCTCTCCTTGATACTGTTTAAGGATGAGAGCAAAGGGAGGAGCTTTGCTGCATTTTTTCAGGCTGCTCTCCTTCCATAGTCCTCCAGGAGAGAGGTGTACATGGGCACACGACCCTCACAAATATCCCCAATGGTCATGCAGCCCAAAGAGCTGCCAGCCACACTTTTCTTGCCTCAGGCAGAAAGTTGGGCAGACTCTGGCCATGAATCACAGGCAGCGATGTCAGAAGGACTTAAACATTTGAAGCCTTGCATAGACAGCAAAAGCAAGAGACACTCCAAAGAAAAAGGTTCATTATGTCTCTGTGGTTACTTTAAGAAGACAGTGGTTTCTTCACAGGCTGTTTTTCCCTCTGGACATCATAACTCAAGAGACATGGCCCACATTACGGGCAGCAAATGAATGAACTGTTTCCCAGGACAATCACAGTAGGAGCAGGATCTTTCTAGCGCACTAATTACGGGGAATGGTGAGGATGAACAAAGCACACTCCAAAACTCCTTGTAGATGCATTAAAGATGACATCTCTGCTCGGAGGCTCTCCCAGAGCATCCCATCAGACTCTACTAGTCATGTCACTTCATATTATTTTACGTGATGCCGTACGCAGCTGATAAAACCAGACAGACGTACACAACAATAATGTAACCGTGCCTCCAGAAAATGGCAAAATTAGTCCCCTGTGACATTGTGACCAAGTGAATTAAAGTCAGCGGGGCAAAAATATGTTTCACACGTATTTTTTTGCTACCTAGTACGAAATTATTCAGTTATTTACTATCATAATCTTTTAGCAAGCAGCTGGCACTATAAAATAGGGAGAGTCTTACACAGGGAATATAAACTGTCCTTTTGTATGTGTAAACGAAGAGTAGCCACAAAATACATCCTGTTGACAGAACGATATAAAAATCACTGGTGAGAAGGAGTAGATTAGGTATGCTGCAGTACACCATTAGTTACTTCACCACATCATTCTGGAAAAATTATGATGCTTGCCATCACTTCAAATTAGAAGGCATCTTCCTTTCAATTTAACGTGGTGCTCCCAGTCCAAGCCTCTAGCCTCCAGAATTTTAGATCCTGAGCTGTGAGTCAGAGAGCAACTGCGTTGCTCGACTGATTCAGGTCTTGCTCATCAAGCCTTCATCAGAGGGAGTGCAGTGCCATTGCCCCTCTCCTCAGCTATTACTGCACCTTGAAGGAGCTGAAGCTTTCCTTCTTTCCTGGTTTGCCTCACCGAGATCTCTCTTTTGTACAAACTGCCATACTGGGTCAGACAAAAGGTCCACCTCCCCCCAAATTCTGGGGTCTAACAGCAATCCTTGGCCCCTGCTGTGCTCCCGGAGGAAACACTGATCAAGAGTCTCCCGCAGACTGTACTTTCTCAGCTATCCTTGATTAATACATAGCTTGTTACAATCACAAAGTATAAATATTTTTGGCATGAAATGGAACTGTTATTGATGTTAAATCATCCTATAAAAGCACTTATGGTAGATTTCACAGATACTGGGTTGCATGAAAATGCTTTATGCTGTCAAGCACTGTTTTGGGAAATATAAACGCCTTAAGTTCTTTGTGTATATAGAGGACAGACTGCATGATTAGCCTGACCTGTCTTTAACATTTCCCAATCCTATTGCAGATTGCCCATTTTCACCTTTAAGACAGTAACAACAAACACCAGCAGCAGGACTGAGGAAAACCAAGCCCGAATTCTGCTTCAAATGGTTTTGGAAAATTTGGACCCAAATAATTCAGTGACTCCTAAGAAAAAAGCCTGAAGGAAAAGTACTTTTAGCCCACATTAAAAAACCCACTATGCACTAGCAAGATTTTCTTGGAAAAATTCTCAAGCCTTCTTGCTTTGAGGGAGGGACTGTGATTTGGGTGAAGGAGCACAGGGGCATGGGACCTGCAGCACCCAAGCCATGACAGCAGAGGTGGGAAGCCTGAGAATGGAAATAGCAACAGGATAGCAAAGAACGCAGCAGATGGATAGCAGTGTCAGGAATCAGTGAGCAGAAAGGAGAAATACCCTCGTAGAGAGGTATTACTTACCAGAGCATCTCCCCATCCTGAGGCCAGGACAGAGGCCGGCTTGCCTGAGGTTCAGCATCCCTCTGCTGCAAGGAGCCAGTGACAGACTGCCTCTCCCTCTTCTCTTTCCCGGGTCTCTGTGGACAGCAGCAATTACTGATCATCAGTAACTAACTTATTTAAAGTGCCAAAGAGCTGTGCAATAGATTCTAAGGCCTCAGGTGCAGCGCAGGTGTAAAGCAAATGCCACTACGATGCTGTGCTGAAAAACTTCTGGGGGCAGAACTATTCTTTTAAAAGCAAACTGGGAAGTTATACATGAGAACAAATAAAGACCAGAGCTTAAAGTTCAGTACATACAAGACTACATTTGGCAGTGTCAGATAAGGCCTGAATTGAGGCTGTCTCTACAAGCCTAAAGCAGTTCCTTCTAAGCTTTATGTTGGGATACTGTCTTGCAATTATGTGAGTATGTAGAATCTGTTCCATACAATCCCTTACCAGACTCAGTGCAAAGGAAAAAGAAGCTACAGAAATACAGTAGACTTAGATGCAGCATAAAACTGTTGCTATAATCCAGATTCAGAAGAAAATCATTCACTTGGGAAAATGAGGCTAGGTACTGCAGCTGAAAAAGGCTGGGTTTACATGCAATGCAGGAGAATATCAGCCAGCAAATCAGCTTTACTATCCACTTCTTCCTAGCTAATATTAGATTAGCTAATTAGAACTAAACTCTTCAATGGTAGTCTACTACGTATTCTTTTTTTAGGTATCGGATCTAATTGCTTTGACCTGCTGCTTGCTGAGTTGCATGAGCATTTGTGGAATGGATTCCTATGCCAGAAGACCCCTGATCTTCCAGATTTTTCTCTTTTGCCTTTCTTTGGTTAACTTCTCCTGCACAAGGTCATCATAATGCACATTTATTTCAACAGAGCACCAAAAAATTAATTGTGGCAATGTTTGTGAAACACCAAGTTACCCTAATTACAGACACCAGACTATGCCAGGAAAAAAAAAAAAAAAGTTTTATCTTCAAAGCAGATCTTAAATATCATGCAGTAAATAAGACAGAATGCTAAGTACTGGATGAGAAGAAGCTGTAATATTACTTGAGGAAGAACCATCCACTCTGAACAAGGAGGAGACACTTTTGCATTCATGTGGTTAAACACTGCCATTTAAGCTATTTAAGCATACTTGCAATGGAGATGAATTAAGAGTGCACTGCAGTTTGATTCCTGGTATTTCTGTAGTGTTTGACTTTACAAGCTTCATGACATTCTTCTAATATTTCTCTGGGGTAAACATTTGATATAAATAGCATGCCTTTTAATACAAAGACAAACACCAAACCAAACCAACCAAACAAAAATTAATAATAATAAAAAACAAACAACCAAACAAACCAACAAAACACAAACAAACAAGCACATTCTGTGTTGTTAGGGATAATAGCCCATCGCTTGCTGAACATCTGGTTCTGAAAAAACACTCGGTAGAGTTTATTAGTAATTCTCTAAACCAGTTCAATGGCTTTCCTGTTTTAACACTGAAGTAATACAGTTCTCTTGTTCTTCCAAGATACTTTCTCAAACTGCTGGGGTGGCATGCCTGCCTGGACCTGACCAGACACTCCCTGCAGCCAGTCTGGGGAAATGCACCCACTTGGGCAGGAAGAGCAAGCGACTGCTTCTTTGTGCTTCTAGAGCATCTAAGATAGCCCCAAGATATGCTGATAAGAAAGTGGCTGGCTCAGAGCACAGCTGTGTAACACATGAATTTTACTAGGGTTTGATGACTCATTATTTTGATCTAGTAGTTTCATATGGTTGTTGCATTAGACAGGATAAGGAGACCATAATGCACGTTCTGGAGGCAAGGCAACGGCCACTCGTTTCTCCCAGAGCCCTTGTTTGGGGATTCACTCTTCTCCAACACCTAAGCTCACTCACTGTCACAACTTGCTACAGAAATGGGTTTTTTCCCTCCTCTTTTCTGGAAGCAGCCTATGTAAGCATGTATATGTGTACATGTGATTTACTCTGAAAAGGTGTTAGCAATGCCATCTCCTTGAAGAGATGATTAAAGCTCTTCTCCTTTTGCTTTGGGGGCTCATTCCTCTGCACTGCTTGGCTCAGAGGACAGAGCAGCTTATTGTCTGTATGCAAAACCAGTTTGCATCAGTGCAAAAAGGCCCACTCTGGAAGGCAGTTTCTCCTCTGCCTCAGGGAAACCTAGCAGAAAAAGCAGGAAGAGAAAGATTTTGCATTAAAAGTTGCCTAAATCTCTACCACCTACTGAGAAGTTCCCTATCTAGGCTATGGAGTAGATCCCAGTCTTCCTGATGCCTCAGTGAGGTTGGATGGGCAGTTATCTGAAACTGCCAAAACACCTTCTTCCATTTATATGTGGCCATCAAAGGAGCCACTCTGTGACAGAGGGCAGGATCCCACCAGATAGGAGTTTGGCAATGGTCATCCAAGTAATGGAACTGCTCAGCCTTTCACTTTCTGAATGGAGGTAACCAACAGCACCAGTGTGTAAGGATTTATAACTGTCCTCTTCGGCAGCAGTGCCCTACTAGAAAACAACATCAGGGTAAACATAACACTTTGGAGTCGGGCTAGAAGTGCAAAACTCCTTTCTTGTATTCTAGGAGACCACCCAGTTTCCAAACACTGGCCAATGGTGGTTCATGCATTAAGGAGTTGCCAGGTTTGAAAGAATTGCTTACACTAGTTTGTATACATTTAGTCCATGTGAAAAGACAATCTGATCTGGCAATACTTTACTAAAGGCTGTTGCTTAAAAATGCAAGGGGAAAGAATATTTCTATTCTTTGTTTTTTGGGATGATGTCCCATTTAATAGCTCAAGGGAAAACATAATTTAGAAGAAATACCCAGGTTCCTATCTCTGCATCACAAGTGTGTGAATCTGTGTAGCTGTGTGGAAACCTGGATCTACACACTGCTGGCTGGCTGATCGAGATGTATCTGCAGGCTTGGCAACAGCTGTCTGCTGACAAACAGCATGGAGAGCAGATGACTTTTCCTTAATGAAATGAAACATTAATGGGATCTTTCTCCATTGCTCAGCTGTTGACTTCCACAAGCTTGCGGGAGCTGGTATTTATGAAACATCTCCTCTGTTAAATTGGTAAGAATTAGTCTGTGGGTTCAGAATTATTGGGAAAGGACACGGCAGACTGGGATCCTTTTCACCTCAGATCTGTAGGAAACCGAACAGAAATCTCTTCTTCTGCCTAAATGTGTTTGGGTTTTTTTTGTATCCCCTAAGTTACTGACAAAATGAAAGACACATCGTTGTTCTCATGAGATCCAGAGGCACCCTGGCATGGCTTTTAAAATGAGGTAAATATTTCCTGAATCTCTTTTTGTATGATTAGCAATTTAACCATGATGAATGATTCTTGACAAAAATAATGTCTTGATACTTCAACTTCAAAATCACTTTATGCCCAGGCTATCATTAAGTGTCTTCTGTTGCTTATCTCTCGAGGAAGGCTTAGGACTAATTAATTTGAAGAAAAGTACCCAGATCACTCCAAGGTACTTGATCCTCTCATCAGCATTGCCTGGTGCTCAGCTCCCAGCTCCATGCCCTTGCCTCTATCACTCCACACAAGCACCAACTTTCCCATTTGCTGTTTGGGCAGTCCAGCACCCAGCCAGTGCCCACGGAGATCTGGGGAGATTCCCTAGCAAGGGGGACCGCAGAGCCTCTGTCCTTTGCAGATTTACTCAGAGGTGCCTCAAATATGAACAACAACAAGCAGCTTGTTGCAACAAAATTCTTTAATGAGTCGTCGTGGGGCTTTGGGAGAGTGAGGAATACAAAAGGCACTTGCTGATGGTGAAAAAAAAATGTGAAATCTTGGAGATAAATGAAGATTTCCTTTATTGTGCAATAAAATTGGTCTTTTAAAATCTAACCAGTCCTTTCAAAATATTTCTAACTCCCCTCCCACCCTGCTGTGCTGCCACAATTACAGCTGAAAACAACTGGGGAGAAAATGAACAAGACATTGCTGATACTGGTGGGTTTTTAGCATGCTTTTCTGCCTTTGTTTCCCTAATAGCAGCAGCAGCACCTAAAATTGTTGAAGTACATAACCTCAATGACATTTCTCCTGTAGCAAATTAAAGGGTTAGAAGTCATTCTCCTCCTGTGAATGCGTGTTGACCTGGAACTCTCAGACCATGGTGTGACAGCACCAAAGGACCTTTTTTTCTGAAACAGGTCTGACTTCCACAAAGAAACCCCTTAAGTAAAGCAGATGTTTAAGGGTTGGGTGTTTTTGGTAAGGAGAAAAGCCATGGTATTCTTGACTTCAGGGAAAGGTAAATCTGCATAGCTGTGCGTCACTCCTACGTACCCATTGTACCTGAGAGAGCTCTGAACCAAAGCACTCTGCAGCTTTGAAAAGAATCTTTTTGACCCTTTTAATCTGAAAACCTAGGATTCAAGGAGTGAAGTACATGCTCCACGAAGGTTTAAGACGATGGCTTGTACTTTGGCAAGCATATGTTGTGTTTTACCTGCAAATTTCCTGCCCTTTTGGATAGTAAGTTGGAGGGGAGGACTTGTACCATGATTAGCACTAACTACAGTAAACTTCTTTAAAAGTCACATGCCACAGAGACATAATGGCCTTTTTTCCTAAACAAATCTTCCAACCCTTGTTTTTGTGACGAATAACTTATCTTCTGACTGTACAAAAACTGCCTATTGATGTTTGGGGGATGTAAAGCGTGTGTTTTTGAAACGTTCCAGAGATCAGCTTGCATGAAAACACAGGAGCATTCTTTTCAAACACTGGTTATGAAAGTTAAGCTTCTAAGTTAATGTTTTGCTTCCTAGATATAAATTACAGAAAGATCAATTAATAATCCTATCTATTAAACACCTACTCTGTGCTCTATGAAATTATTTGTAACTATTATTAAACCTTAAAATAGCATTTTTTATCAAAGTGGAAAGTTCTTCACTAATATTAATCATAGCACCTTCGCAGTGAGAAGATCCAGCAGAATACCAAAGAACTTCTTTGTGCCTTTGTAGGGGGAGAAATTAATATACAAGCCAACTCTGCTGATAGAATTAATTGCATCTATTGCATCTCTCTCTTAGTTCTGTGAGGTAGGGATCAGAGCAGTGCTGGAAAAGGTGTGGTGTAACTGGATATTAAAACACACATCCTGAACCCATTTTTGAAACCCACTTCATCAAGCATCGCTGCTGTTTTACACAGAAACCAGTTGGTTTGTACCAGGGTCAACAGAGTGACCATCTCTCTCCCGGCTTGCTTAGGCTTCAATCCAGTAATCCCCAGCCCTAATCCCTCTTTCAGACAGCCACTCTTTGACCTTGGTTCATTTTCTTCAAAAATAAAAACTTGAGGGAGTGTGAAGCAAAAACAGTAATCAGAAGGAATGTGCAGTCTTTGTGATGGTGTAAGCACTGAATTAAAGGCCAGAGACTCTCCTGCGGCAACATCCTCACACAGTTACAATAAATGCTTCTTGCTTGTTGTAAAAATGGAAGGAATTTTGCAACCATTAGGATTATTAGACATCTGCTTTTGTGGAGTGGAAATCAGAGCTTGGAGGCTATTCTGTTGCAGAGAGGTATCAGAGAACTCAAAATACTTTACAAAAGGAGGCAACTTCCATTCTTTCCATCTCCAGATGTGGACACCACAGCAGAGGTGACAGTTATCTAGCATCCCAGGGGCAAGGCTGAAGGCAAAGCTCAGAGCAGGGGCCTACACCAGCTATCCCACTGAGACACTTGACCCCAGGCCAAGGGAGGGAAAAGCTGTGGGAGATTTGGGCTACAACTGAAGGAAACCGCTTAGCACATTCAGAAAAACAATATCAGAATCTTATTTAAAATAAATGACATTTTGAAGCCTTTAAGTCAAAAGACAAATTGAACCCGCTGACTGATCAGTGTTGGAGCTAGTAAGGATTTTGTTTGCTAAAAAAAATTATAACATCTGATCAAAGCGTGAGGAAACAACGACTGGTTTCTCCTCCTTGCAATGGCCCAATCCACAGCACCTTCTCATTCAACCCAGAGGCATGAGAGAAGGAGAAAACAGAAAAGACCCCTGACTTGGGATGCCAAACCCCATCCCATTTACCTGGCACCCCTATTCAGGCTTCATTCCCTTCCCTGCAAGTCTGAGGGCATAAACTGTCTGCCAGGTTGGATCGAGGCACTATATCGAGGGAGTGTTTTGTGCTATGGTACAACCACAGACCTTGCTTTTTCCCCTGGATAATTTTCTCTACACACATAATGGCAGTAATAATAGTAAAAATCTCCATGGACTGTTGAGTCCAAAACCAAATCACTTCTAACCCTTCCAGTCTTCAATTATCCTCCTCTTGCTAGGCATAAACCACACTGCGGTAGGGGAAAAGATAGGAGATTTCAACAATGTGTGCCCTGCCAAGGCTGTTATTCTCAGTCACATATCAGATTGGTTATGTGTAAACCTGTGGGCTTTTTTCCATTATGGGCTTCCTTCCAACATCAGGCTGTTGCACTAGCTAGAAAGTAGCTGAATTCCTGAAAATATTGAGAAGAAACATGTTGATGCCCATGTGTAGTGATACCAAACAGATCTCGTGTCAGAGCTGTAACATTTTAAACCAGAAAGGACTAGCAGGAAAGCCCTTTACAGCAGGTTGTAGCTGCTTGCTAGCCAATGCAGGACTTTGTGGCCAAGGACCTGAACCCCTTCATCCCCAAGCACTCTCCCTCCATCCAGATAATTACTTCAGCAGAAACAAAATGGTTCCAAAGGCCATATATTTTCCCTCAAACACACATAAGCAGTCCCTAGTGATTTCCATGGCATATTGCTATTTTTACATCCTCTTCATTTTTCAAGTGTAAAGAGAAGTCATCTAAGTTACCAAGAAAGTGTAATGAAAGGATCAATTTCAGACAGATTTTTGCAGCATGAGATGTATCTGTATGAAGACCTAGCACTATATCCTGCCACCCCCCTGGAGAATCATTTACAAACATCCCTGGGCAACACCTTTTCTAAAATATTTTCTAACTTTTTATTGTACAGTAAAAAGCTGCCTGAAACAAATCTTATACTTTCCCTTCCCTATAGCTGTGAATGGACTCAGTAGCCTCTATAACCACACAGAATCTCTACCTCTTGCTTTTGGCCTTTGGCCTTTTAAAATCCATACCAAGCCATCCCTGTTTTGCTGATCCTTGCAGCTGAAGTCCCCCTGGATTTTTTTCTGTCCCCTTTCTCACTTTCTAGTCCACTCTTTGTGCATGAGTGCATCTCTCACATACCCTGTGGTTACAGCTGCATTCGCCTGTGTCACCCTTCACCAAGTGCCCTCAGGATACAGCTTTTATTAATTGTTTGCCATGCCTTGTACAAGGAACCTTTCTTTGAGGACAAATCCCATACTGAACTCAAACAAGAGAAACAAGAACTTCAACTGCCTGAGCTAGCATCTTGAAGACAAAGGGAGAGTTTCTGCAAAGAGGTTTCTCTGTACGTTGGTTGAAGAGTGAAAATATCCAAGAGGGTTTTACAAGATGTGCAGAAATTTGCAATAGCTTAAACATTAAAATAGAAATGCAGTTAGTACTTTTCATGAGCCATCTTTCAGTCATTGTGTTTGAATGGTTTCACATTTTCATCCACCAGGTGATGAATTTGTCGAAACAAGACAAAAATATGTAAGCATAACACCCATGGTAGGAAAGCAGAATATATTTCAGTGGGGTATAATGCCAAGTGGGGTCTTTATCGACAAGAAAAATGTTATACAGTTGCCAAATGGCTAGTCTTATAAAGTGATCCAGATAAAATAATAGGTTCTTTTTGCACCATTTTTTTTTCTAATGTAAAAACAGGTTCTTATAATTTGAAATACATTTGTTCCAAACATCTCTAAAAGGCTGAGCCTATGTCAGGATCCAGAGCATTTTACTGGCAGCAAGAGCAATAACTGCAAAGAGCAGTGTAGCCACCTTGTACTTTGTGAGCTCTGCAGCCAAATTATGCCACAGAATGAACCAAAATATCATGTCACACACTGGAGAATCAGACAATACTTGGACGGATACAGGCATCATACTTGGCAGGAAAACCTAAAGTAACTGCACTAGCTAAGCATCCTGTATTGTTTATAAGTTATAATTCATACAAATACCAATTCTGCTATCGCTGTTTCAAAACAAAAGTGGCTAAAATGCTCTTCTGAGAGGATACGTTTATCATACCTGGCAAAAGATAGTATTACCCACTCTCAGATTTAAAAATTCTCTGAAATAGTTTCAATGTGGAAAAGCAAAATCTTCTTCCAATATAGACATCTACTCTATTTATGTTCCTGTCAGCCCTAGAATTTTGCAAATCCAAATACAGTTTCCCTGGAGTACAGCCCAGCAAAGAATTGGTGAATAGTTTATATTTTATAACAGTGCCTTAAGTCTCTGTTATTAGCTATACATTTGGAATAGGACATTTCCTGAGTCTTCATTTGCTGCCATAGCATTACAACACTAAATCAACCTTTAGGCTTTTGTTTGCTTGTTCCTTTGGGACTTTTCCTCATTTAAAGGTATATCGCTTTGTTATATGGAGAGTGGAAAAGAGACAAAGAACAAAGGACTCTTGTTTTGAAGAAGGAAACATGGTATTAGAGGTTGCATTACATGTGTAGTAGAATAAATACATACAATGTGTACCACTTCACATGTGTGTAATTTAATTTGTGTGAGGGCTCTGTATTCTCAAAAATAAATAGTATTATTCCCTTCAGTTTTCTACTAAAGAATCAACAAGAATTAAAAAATAATTAAAATCTATATTACTGTAGATGTACATGCATCAAGAGACTTGCACAGTGCATTTTGAGCAGAAATGCTGTATTTATCAAAGGATATTTATCAAATTCCTTTGGTATTTTAATTTGAATACAACATTTGGGAAGGTTTCTTTTACTTTGGATGAATTAATTTTTTTTCTTCCTTTTTTCTGTAGCCTGCATTCTTTTGGTGTGTCAGGGGCTGCAGTTTGTTTCACTAAGGCCAAAAATGTGGTTTTGCTTTGTATACTTAGCACTAGTTTCTATGTAAGATACACACTGGACAAATCTCAAGTAAAGGTCTCTTCCAGCAGAAGGTCAGACGCTTGGTGCCTTTTCCATATGTTCTGAACTGTGTTGCTGGCTGCCTGTGTGTTGAAAAGGAGCTTTGAGAAAGAAATCGAGTCCTCCTTGCACATCTGGAAATGTTGATGGTCAGTTAGATTTTAAAGCACTATGGTCATTCTCCACAGCAAAGATTCAACATACCTTCAAGGCATAAGCAGTGATTTCCAAATGCTCATGACATTCCAGTGGTCATTTGAAATGAAGAGAGAATGGATTTTAAAAAAAACCTAACAAATGACCTTACACCCTTCAGAGACCCTGTATGCTCCTGCCAGTGTCTAAACTTTTACACTGCTATTGCAGCAAGACGAAACATTTTTGTTGTTGTTTTTTACAGTGACTTGAAATTGTCAATATGATTTACATCATGGAGGTCGTCCTGAAAAAATTAAGGGAAAAAGAAGACAGAAAAACATTCTCAGGCAATAAGAAAGCCCTAATTTTCCTTAAGAACCTAAAGACAAATGCGGCTGAAGTGGAACAAACAAAATGTCCTATATGCCCCTAACTAAATGAAAAGATTTCATCCTTTTAAGAATTAGAATATCTGCGGAGATAAAATCTGGTTTTATTCACAAAGTACCCTGGTTTATGTGCACGACTCTTACAAAATCTTCTTTCATTTCAAGAAAGCATTGTATGTTTATCCAGTCTCCTGGAATACAGAGAAGGGACATATGGTGAGCATTTTTGGACCATCAATCAGATTCTGGTTCATCAGTCAAATCTGTGCAATGTAAACACTGTCCAAAAAAGCAAGGTTCTTTCAATTTTAAAATATAAATTTTAATATTATTTATTTAAATAGGAGCAGATTCAACACTGGGAATATTTTCACTTCAGTGTAGGGTTTTTGCCACCAGATCATGCCTCAAGAAGCATAATTTTTCTGAAAAGATGGGAAAGCACCTCTAAAAATCAAGCTCCCTACGTATGAAAACATAACACCAGAGATGGTCAAATTCATTTGATGCCTTAGTTAGCTCTTGGTTGACTTAAGGTTGCAAGAGCGTCTGTACTTTCCCAAAGGCTCTGTATTTCATGCTAGGATCAGTGATTTTCATTTTATTTTGTTTAGCCTGCTTGTTGGGCTTTTTTAGTTTGCCCTTGACATCAAAGTGATTTTCCTGAAGACAGTTTATCTTGGTCTGTATCTTTTCTGCAACTAATTGGTTCATCTGGTTTTCCAGTATCAGAAGACCTGCAGTTAGTATAGAGCCATCATGTTACAGGAGATCAATGACTACAATTTGCAGTCAGCTGAAGTCAGATAACTGCCATATAATCAGGTGATTTGGGAGCAGTCTGTACACCTTGCCCAGGGAGCTGTGTGGTGTTTGCTCACGCTGCCTCCAGTTGGGTCCCGTATTACATATTGCCCATATGTAAGATAAACTCTTGTAAATACTTGTATTCTTAGATATCCTGCAGGTCTTGCAGGACTGAGGTCAAGTTGAGAGTCTGACTTGTGAAAATCTTGATGGATTGGGTTAACTGCTGCTGACTCACCAAATCGTGGAGAATATTATAAGGCTTTTTGTAAGGCTTATCTGCCACTGTGAGTTTAACAGATAGCATAAAACTGGAGACATGCAACCTGGCCGTAGCTGCAAACAGCAGAGCAGTAGCATGCTGTGTAGGCAACCCCTTTGGCTCCAGCATGAACACATGCAAAGTTGGCTTCAAAGGGATCAGATCTCTACTGACTCCCATTTGTGCCACTTCCAGTGGATGCAAGCCCCAGGAGCAGGTCCTCTAAGGCACAGTATGTGCTTTGGAGAAGAAAAGTAGAGCCAGCTCTTGAATTCAAGAAAATGGTTTCCTTCTTTTCACCAAAGGCCTTGCTTTGAGGGTTATGCTCTCTTGTCCCTCTCTCCATTTAAATTTTATATATGAAATAATAATCATTAAAGAAAAAAGTTACAGAATGTTTAAAAAGCTCTAAAGGTAACCCTTAAATTACAAAGTAAACTGTTCAAATACTGTGTAAATTATATTTGAAAATGACCGGTTGTGGTAAATAATTTGGAGCCTAGATAAACAAGATGGGTATTTTTTTCAGCATGCTAGGCCAATTGTTTGTGAAACATTCTTCAAAACCTCTTGAGAAAATGCTGAAAGACGTCGTGGAGCTGTGGGGAAGTGTTGGACTCCACCAGGCATGCAGAGTGCAAGATAACACTGGTGAGAATCTCTGGGCCAGTGACTTCAGGGGCTCAACCAGACCATGAATTGCAGAAGAAACCTCTGGGAAGTCAAGGGAAAGAGAGTCCAGTAAAGAGATCTGAGAACACATCTTTCCCAATGCTAAAACCAGGTACATAGGGAGTAGCTTGGGTAATGGTGAGGTAGCAAGAAGCTCTCCCTTGGCCCCAGTGTCCAGCTTTGGCTGTGGCCTGTCCGACACTCAGAGCTGGTGTGTGCCCAGTCTAGTTGTGCCAATGACATCAGCCACAGTGTAGGGATGGGCACAGCACCCTGACGATATTCCCTGAGGCTTGTATTTCAGGTGATCTCTTTCTTTACAAGCTATGGATTGATTTTAAAGGGCTTTAGTGTAATAGGCTTATCCCTGCCCATGTTTAATCCATTAATCTTTTCGACATGCATTAGTCTGCTAAGAGGCAAGGCCAATTCAGGATGACAGTGAAAAAGAGACCATATTCAAGCAGTAATTGTTTCCATGTCAAAAACCAAGGCCTAATCCACATAAGGCTAAGAGGTTCCTTTTAAAGTTTAGCATAACTGGGAACACCATCAGTATCTCCACCATTATTTTATCTCACATATGGCCTGTAGATCTGAGCTAAATTAAAAAGCAATTAATTTTCAGCTCTTATTTGCCTCTGGGATTTCCTTACTATCCAGCACCTCCAACCGGATCAGCTCGTCACTGGCCACCTCAGTGCCAAAGCCTTTGCTGTTGCAATACAAGGTGAAGAGCCAGCAGGTAAATTCTTGAGAGATGGATGGGATTTCCAAATATAACTCCAGGAAATTTCCTATTATCAAGAATCTAACCATTTAACGAAGAGCAGATGATTGATATTAATCACACTGAAGTAAACAGGCGATGTTCTTGATTACATTGTTGTGCCTGTGCTGACTCAGGGCTTGCTAACGTGTTATGCTGAGACATTGTTCCTTTACACTTCACTCGTTTCCAGTAAAGCTCAGTTCCCTTGAGCATTTATCTGAGTAAAATTGATTTTAAATTAAATCCTGTGACACAAATAGACAAGAGCAAAAGCATGCGAAGACAGAGGACAAGACTTTGAATTCAGTCTCCTGAAGGCAGATGTTGGGCGCTTGTAACTTCAAGCCCCGTGCATTCAGAGGAGCGACCTTGTGTAGGATGGCTAGGCTTCCTCCTCAGGCTGTGCCCCCATGACACCCAGGACATGCCTGCTACCACCACAGACTCCCTCCTCTGCACAAGCTCTCGTCTGAGCCACGCTCACTTTGGTGCTCACTCATCAGTGTAATGAGGTGGGTATGTGCTGCAGAGTGAGATGGGAGCTGAGCAATATTTCTTGGTACAGCAGCTTACAGGCTGGGGTTAGGGCTCTGCTCGTCTGACAAGACCCATGGCTTGGAGTGCCTTCAGACTGAGGAGGGAGCTAGATCCAGGTGTCCTAGCTCAAGGGAGACCAGGAAAGGGAAGACGCAGGCCACTTGCTTTTCCATTCCTCCCCATCTTTTAAAAGAGAGAAGCAGCCTCCACTGTTTTAGAAGGGGTTGTCATGCCCACGGCTGTTAGATGCATGCTGTACTCCTCAGCATGCTTGGTACCCTAGAGGACTTCAGCAGAGAAGCAGCTAATCCTGGATCCAAGTCCAGCCAAAGCTCTGAAGCAGTGAGCTGGGCACTACCAGAAAAGCACGGGAGCCCTAAGCATGTGGAGAGCACAAAGATGGGGGAGGCCTATGGCATTCCAGGTTGGGAGAGTAGTTGAGCAGGGTATCTGGGGACTGTCTTAATGTACCTGGGCTTCCCATACCTGCCACAGATCCTGCTCAAGTTGTGCAAGTTCCTCTATCGATTTGAACATAAGCAGCTTGTTCCAAGACAGAACAAGCAACTGTTGCCTTATCTGTTCATGTGGTGCCCAGCACAGTCAATGGTCCTGTCTCTCTGGGCTGAGTAACACGAATTCCTATGGCTGAGCATTGCAAGAGGCACAAAACTCACCCTTGGAGGCGTCGTACAATGACCATAAACAGCACATTGAGGAGCTGAAATCTAACTTACACCTCTCAACACAGCCCTGGAACAGCCAACAATATCCCAACAAGCCAACAGGGAGAAACATTATTACTTCATACCAGAGCCTTGTTCCTGTATCCTGACTACAGTACAACCTATCCTTGCAGAAAACCACCTCTGAGTCTGGTATGCAAAAAAGACACTAACTTAGCTAACACCATCGTGTTTCTGCTTTGACAGGAGGAGAAACAGCTCCAAAGTGTGGTAAACAGTGTCAACACTGCTTCTTTCTGTGAGCAGGGAACAAGGCTGGATGCCTCACATTCAGTTCTTGTCAAACAAAACTTCATGCATGACAACGCACTACATCATCATTTCTTGTTTCTCCCAGTGCAAGAAGGTTCCCATTTGCTTCATTATCAGTTCTTGTTGCTTGGCTTTCATGCTGTTCCCAGCTAAATCAATGAGAGTTTCTTCCTTAACTGTGATGGAGCAGCATTATATCCCTTCCACACTTGGGTTCTTCAAGAGAAGTCTGTTACGACTCTTAAGGGATACTGTACCTGGAGTATTGTGGCTGCTCTGCTTTTCAGTTTGCCAGTGTTATATATCCATTTAGATTTTAGTTTAGCTATGTTTCAGGCACCTCATCCAAACCCACAGGCATTTGATAACTGAAACGCCTACAGAATTTAAAAGTTGCAATAATTTCTTGCAAACATGAATCAGTGCATTTGTCAAAGCTTGACTATTAAACATGAACTGTTCAGCTGGATGCAAAAACTTTTAAAGAACATATCATAGCAAGAAATCAATCTGGCAGTAGATTTTCAATAGCCATTAAAGAAATGTTTCATACATGGAGCACAAAATAATGACGAGCCATTACTGGGGATAGTTATGAAAACATTCACCCTTAAGCAAGGAAGTATTAGTTAGCCAGCCAGCTTTGAATTTTAAAACAGCTCCAAAAAGACTGCGAGCACACACATCTGCTGTTTTAAGCTGGAAGAATTTGGCACCTGAAGAACTGTTACATACGATGTAAGGACTCTTAGACCCTGCAACATATCCCACAGCAAGAACTCTGTGCAATGCAAAGCAGTTTATGTCAGCCACAAGATGCAATATTAGAATCTGGGTGCAGCAGACTAGAAATGTGACATTTTGCTTAACGGGGAGCACAGAGGCAAAGCAACTCGCTTAAGCTGCAGCTTCTGCTGCAGAAATTAAGCTTTGGCCCGCCCCATTAGCCCATGCTGATGAATAAAAGGGCCTGCAGTCCCCTGCTCCTGCTTTGCACTGACTTCTGGATAAAGCCTCTGCAGCTCCTTCTGTAGGCAGGGTGGGTGGGAAGCTGGCTCCAGGGGTGCAAGCAGGACCAGCAAACCGGTAGGTCCTGCTGTGTGTCATGCAGGGAGCTGGCAGTGTTGCCTTTCCCATAAGGAGGGGATCCGGGAAGCAGGTATGATTCAGCTGCTGATGATTTATTGAGCTGTACCTAAAACAGAGCTTGTGGCAAAGCTGCATTGTAACTCTTGGGTTGCTGGTCACCTAAAACATGCAAGTACATCACCTGCTTCTGCCTGGAAGGAGCCCTGAGCTCTTCCAGTGAGGGGAGGACGCTTTCTGCTTCACACTGGGGCACTGAAGGCAGGAAGGACTATGAAAATGGGGAACTCCTAAGCCTGATCCGGCAGCAGCCCAGAGCAGCTCTGGATGCCCTGTCACTGCACGTAAAGGACAGAGCTGCTGGCTGGTCTGCTGGTGCCTGAATGCTCCCTAGTGCTCACTGACTCCTCTCCCAGAGCACTTTGACTGAAGCACTGCAGATGTCCCCTCCAGCCCATCAGCAGGCAGGCAGGCAGGCAGCAGAGGAGCAGAGAGAGATCTCTTTGGCTGGCATGGAGGGAACCACAAGATGAGCATCGACAGGGATGAGCCTCAGGTAGCAACAGCAAGGCAAGAGTTCTGGGAGAGAATCAGGATGCAGACCTAGGTCTTTTTCCAAGACAAGTGCCAGAAAATCCAGGTTTCCCTTCCTGATTTCTATGCTGCAGCTGCTCATCACCAACAACAAACCCTGCAACATTTAATAACTTAGGCTTTTGAAGTTCCCACATGGAGATGAGAGAAGGAGAGAAGAAAGGGAGTAGGGGTTTTTGAGGGTAGCCCAACTTTATTCCAGGTTTACTGGAGTGTATTCTGGGACTAGTGTGCTGCACAGGGGACAGAGCCTTGACCACAAAATGGCTAAAAGCCCTTTAACACATTTTACAAAGGGAGTGGTCTGGGAAAGTTTTAGAAAATGAGAAAATTATGCAACTTTCTCTGGGACCTGGAAAATACCAAAATATATGTATAGTGTGTATTGAGCATAATGACTGTTGGTAGTGACTCACCAGCCACATAAACTTTTGTTACCTCAAATTTTTTATGAAATGGGGGAGAAAGAGAAACAGAGAAAGTCATCAACCAAGACTTGTTTTCTGTGTATTTTTTTCTCCTGCCTTTTCTAATCTTTCTTGTTTGGGTTCTACACACAGAACTGTAGTGGAAATAATTGCCATGAAAATACTACAACTTTTAGGGTAAAACTGGAAAGTAATGTTGCACCTTCTTGCAAAATCTGGGGGGGATTTGTGTGTTTTTGTGAAATCTTTTTGTCAAAAGGGTGGTGTTTTTTTTCACTGATGCATGTGCATGCTCCTTAGCAGTATTCCAGTGGATGTGCTTGAGTACTGATCCCTTTGCCTGCTTACCCAGATGTGGACATCTAAGAATTTACACTCATCTTCACCGTGCAAGGTTTTGACTAAGGGGCATCCAACCAAGAAACAAAAATCTATTTAAGTTGCCAACAGCAAAAAGGTCAAATATCGAGAATGAAATTGTTCCCCTAAGAAACTTAGAAGAAATGTCAAATAATGAGTATGTGAATCATTTGCAATTTGTATTTTTAGGAACTAAAATCAACAATTTGTCTAATGGTAGTTAGGATTTTCATACGTGAGCTAGAAGCCATCTACTGCAATGTCTAAAGACCTTTTGTAGGATTAAAGTTAGGACAGGGAAGTGCAGCTTTGTTTAATTCTGTTTTCATTATGTGCAAACTTTAATTTGGTTCTGTATTTTTTTCTTGATTGCTGTATTTGGGTAGTTTGTTCCTACTATATCCTGAGACTTTTTCTTCCCATAAGCAAGCTGCTGAGAAATCTCTAGGTCCTGTTGCACTTACATCTACACTCTTGTGTTTAAGGACTTGTTAGCTCTAATGGAAATCATTTGCTTTGGCTGGTCCTCACTGCATACCCTAATTTCCATACAGTGCTCTACAAGAAGCCAAGGAGGGAGTGGGCCCCAGCAAAATGTGCTCTGGGAAGCCAGCTCTGCCAAGCAAGCCTGTTAACAGGGGTTTGAACAAACTAGAGCCCTGTTAAGATCGTCGGTTTAATTCACAGGCGTATATCCTATACATATTCCTGCAAGTCACAGACTGCTATCTGTAGATCTTAACCCAATAAGAAAGAGCACAGCCTGCCAGGCTATCATATGCAGAAGAGCCATCTCATGGGGTTGTGCTACTCAGGCATCAGGAAATAGCGAGAAGCCCACAGTAAGCCAAGGGAGTTGGAACATGCCAATAGCGCGAGTGCCAGACCTCTTAACAGAGGGAAATTCTGGGGAAGCTGAGGCTCTCCAACATAGTTTTCTTTTCCCCACCAGCGTTATTTTCAGGCTTATCTGGCTCAGATTCAGTAACTGGTTTTCATCCAGTTACTATTTCAACTGGGCCCAGGAGAACTTCTCAGGCATCTTAGTCATTTTTAAGCAAGTCCCCTGTGAAGGTAATGCAGAACCAAAGTACTACAGGCACAGTACTGTAAAACATCCCCACCTCAAAAGCTCTCCTGCAAGAGTCCTGCACCACAGGAGCTGGACTGGGCAGGGGAGGAGGTGGCTGCCCATGCAAATGCGCTGGGTGTCAGCAAGCCCCTTCCCATCAGTGGGCTGAGGGAAAGAGCTGATGCTGCCTCAACATTATCTCACTGACCAGTCGGCCCATGAGAGCAGCAAGCTGTGTGGGATTTACAAGCACACAGAGCTGAGAAAAATCAGGCCATGCTTAGCCAACTCAGCAAGAAAAAGGAAGAAGTTTTCAGGAGCAGAAGACTTTTCTAAAACAGTATTAAAGTATTAAATATTAAAAATTGGATATGTTTATACACAATAGCGCTAGAGACTACACAGTAATCACTAAAAATATCTGTCTAATCTCAGCTTCGTCAAGGACATGAAAAATCCACCCTGGTTTGTGATTTGTGGTGAACTGAAGCACGTACCCCTCACAATGTCCTTTGGTTTTGATGTAAGCATCTGTATGTTCTCACCATGTTACCTGTCACTAGTGCTCTCTTGCTGCCCTCCCCCACCAAAAAAAAGAGAAATCATGGTCTCTCTGTGGTCACACCATCTCACTAGTAAGGCCACTGAAGTAGAAGTGACCTTGTCATTTTCTTCTGTTGTTGCCATTGTCAAAAATATTAGTACCAGAGTAGTGGCCACACTGAACTGCTCCTCATTTCTGATTTCTCTTCTCTGAGCAGATAAGAATGACCTAGGGCCTCTGAGTGTGTTTTACATCAAAGACTGATGAAGAGTCCTGACAGCCTTGATGTCAGTGCTGTAAATAAACCATTAATCACACTGCCATTCCAGGGAACAGCCTTCTCCCAGAGGGCATGAACCTTCTCCAGGTCACTAATATAAACCACATCTCCTCTAATTCGGTGGGGTGGTGGTAATGTCAGGGCTTTCAAGGTGGGCTGACTCTGTGTCGGTGGGATACTCCATTACTCTCCTTTTAACGCATAGGTCATTGTTATGGTTCCACTGGATTATAAATGGTCAGTTAATGGAGAAGCAGTTACAGTGAACTAAATAAAGCATGTTGCAGTTGGAGCTACAAGGAGAAGTAGAAAGAATAGAAAGCTCAATGCCCTGTTAAAAGTTTTGCTTTGGAGTTGAGTGCTGCATAAAAACATAATACAGAGGTGTAAGAAAAACAATAGGGTCAGTGATCTGGCAAGCAATCAGAACAACATAATTCCAGTAGACACCACAGAGTCTAATGCCATCAATACCAAAAATGTGTCTATTATTAAAAAAGAATCTGATTTTTAAATCAATGCCAGGCCACTGCCTTGTCATCAGTATTTTGTGTCATGATACACTGTGGAAGCCTGTAACTGCCTCTTCAGTAAGACCATCAGTGGAAATAACATTTTTTTAATATATATATTTTTTTTATATATATAACATACTATATATTTTTAGATATATAATATATATAAAATATCATTATATATATAAAACCCACCAACAATTATATGCATGAGGCATATTATTGTACATAATAAATACATTATACATATGATCTAGTTACACATACATATCTATATATTAAAATAACACATTAAAGTGATTTTGAAATACAGCTGAAACCAAAGTCAGTCCAACCTGTACCCTGTGGCTGGACTGTTCAGCCATCACGGGTGAATTGGAAGCAGAAATCTGGTCTTCTGACAGAGTAGCTTTTGCAATGGGAACTGCCTCATTAAGCATGGCTGCCTGCATCTCCCAGTGAAAAAACAGTGCAGAAGTGATGATACAAGGGAGCTGGTTGCTGCCTCCCTGCATTAGAGACTCCTGAGGGCTGTCTGTGATTCCCAGAAGTTATTCAAAGTAGCCCTAAGTCAAGCTGCTCAGGGCTACTCTGAGCTATGCTAATAACATTTTTCATGTGATACATTATTTAAAAAAAAAAAAAAAAAAAAAAAAGTGTTCCCAGGGGCATATGAGCCAGCTGGCACTGGCCATTTTCACACACTCCCTCCACACCGCAGCCTGGCATGGAGACTGCTAACACAGCTTTCTGTTACCAGAGGAAACCCCCACACTTTCCCTCTGGAGGCTGAGCCCATGGGGTTTCCATCTTTAGTCCAGACAGTATGGTTTTGAAGCCACTCTCAGAAAACCTCTGCAGAGCAGAGAGGGTGGTGGGTGGCTGCAGGCTTCACAACACCCCCCTAGACTCCCCCAGCTCCACCAGCCCTGCTGGTTTTAGGACTCCCAAATGAAATCCAGTATCTCACAACTCGACTTCTCTAATTACTTTCAAACCTGACACTTGCAAACCCAGGCAAGTGCTGACCTGGGTCTTCACAACCCAGGCTACTGTCCAAGCATCCTTACCAAGGACACTGCCCTGCTGGTCTGCTCTTGTGCTGCAGACCAGCTACCACAAAAGCCCAAGCCCTCATTGGCTCCACAAATGCAGTTAATAAACTACTAGCACCTCAGGCAACTAAATCACAACTCTGCTGTGCTCCATCTATTTAAAAAACTGTCAGTGCCAGGACTAAGGCTCTGAACATCCCTTGTTAAAGCCTTGGGTGACCCTCGCTTGCCTTGTAGCAAAACAAACCAGGGTGCGTGGGGGTGCGTGTGTTTACATAAGCTCGACGGTAAAAACCTGACTCCCTTGCCTGATGCCTTAACCAGGACCAGAAGGTGAGATGCCTGACTTGGAATGGAGTTTCTTAAGAGAAAAATGAACTAAAGAAATGCTTTCCTACTCTGAAGCTCAGACCACTTGTGGAGTCCAAAATGCTGCTGTTTTAAAATGCCTTTTGCAAACAAAGGGTCACGAGTTTCCAAGCTGTCCAAAGAATCGCTCTCACTATAACCACACATAGGTCAGGATTCAGCACTGTCCAACAGCGAGATTCATGAGCTGGGCCTCCCACGAGCATCCCTGGGGAGAGGAGCGCAAGGTAAACTGCTTTCTACTTCTGTGAACAGAAGTTCAGCTGCTTTTTTCTAAGCCTCACACCATGGTTTGCATACATAATCTTTCAATACAATATTTGTTTCAATTTTAAATTTTAAGTTTCTTTAGAATACATGCTTCAAGGCTTTCCTATATACCACCAGCATAATCTTCTGAACTTACAGACTTGAACCCCACTTCAGAAACCTTTATTTTTTTTAAATTCATATTTATTACTCTGGTACAACAGTAAGATAAAGGTATAAAATAATGGATTTTTCCTTTCTGTAGTTTCTTAGGGTATACTTTTTTGAAGGGTGTAGTCCATAAAATAAATAAAGAAAATATGTATTTAAAGCATGTTGCTTCTACTCAAGGAGACTTTAGAACCAAATTTTTTTAAGGAAAAATATCTGATTGTGATTCCTGATACGTAGATTTAAAGCTATTCCAACAGTCTGGGACAATAGAAAAGTATTAGCTCTATCACAGTCTACACTCAACAGAAACAAAGTTTCAAAAAGTACTGAAGAAAATACCCATGAAGTCTTGAGAAACAGAGGTGGGCACATCTTAGTGTTTCTTCTGATCCAGACTGAAGTTTATGTGGGCATTCCTGGAGTTGCCAATAAACACCTTTGGTAAAAATGAACCCAGGAATTACTCACATGGACCATACACAAATGTCCTCAACCACCATCTGGTCTCACCACATCCGTCTGTGTAGGTTTGCTGTGTCGTGTTTCCACCCACAATGCCTCACTAACATTTCATGGACCATGCCACCATCCCTCCTAACATACACACTCCCCTACACCTTGTCACAGCCTTCCAGAAAAGCATCAATGTGGATCTGCAGGTAAGGGGAAGCTGAGGAACTTCAGCTGGGTTTGCTGCTCGTCAACTGTTCTACCCATCCTTCCTCACTGCTGGGCCTGGACATGCTTGCCCACTTCCCTTTCACTTCTTCCCTCTCCTGAAGATGTAACAGCTCAGCATAGGAAAAACAGGCAGCAGGACCTGATCTTAGGTGATCTTAGATACTGGTGATGCTCTCTACACCCTGGCTAACCTTGCTTGGTGCCCAAACTGGTCCAAACACACTCAGCTTTCCTTTCCAAGTAGGGTCTGAAGCAGCCTAAAATTTCAGAGGCTGTTTCAGACAATGCAGCCATCCATGATCACCAGGAAGTCTCCACATTCCCCTTCCAGTCCAGGGAAGAGCAAAGGCTTGTAAACAAGTGAATATTGTTTAGCATTAACCAGGACTGCCTCATCTGATGTGTATTCTACAGGATATCAGAAAAGATCTTTTTCTTCTAAACAAGAGGAAAACTAAGTATAAGCAATTAATTTCAGCACCCTTAAAGCATAACAGGAAGCTGGTTTGTGATGGCTGGTGGGGTAGTCAACGCTAAATACTAATATTATGTTATGAAGAGGAGGATGTGGTATGCGACATGGAGCAAACACATTTCTCAAAATTACAATCTGGTGCCAGTCTGTATTCTACAAAATGTAGGCAAATGCTTCACTTAAAGGGAATGGGTGAAGAAAAGCCCCGTGGAGAAAGTACACAGAACTGAGGCCTAAGTCTGCAGCACTTCAGAGATGAAAAAGCAGCACATATTTACATAAAGGATTTTTTTTCTGAGGCTGCAAGTGTAATAGACCTTTAACTTTACTGATATGCAGAATTGTGCCCAGGAATTTGAAATTATTTCAGGATTATTGTTATATAGAATCGATAAGCAAAATGTTGTCCTTTGTTGTTGTGCCATGGTGTGTTATCAGGAGCAGAAATCATTCCCCCAGAACAGAACTTATGCTAGTTAAAACACACAGCATATCCCTATAACCCTCCCCTCTTTTTCTCATGCAGCCTACATTTTGTATTCAAGAATGAACATACTTAAAATTAATCAAGCCACTTTTTGCATCTATTTCTGTAAGTGCTGCTGGCCATTGCATTGCTGTAACACATCATCAAGGAAATGGCCAGCGGGAACAAGAATTCTGCAGACTGACAAGACAAGCAACTTTTATTAAATGCAAACAGCCAACTTTTGTACTTTAGATAAATGCTTTGATTTAGGAGGGTCAGAGACAGGCAGGAGGTGTCAGCAGACAGCTTGGAAGGTCTCTGGGACTTTTCAAGAGATTTATAAGTTGACTTTTGTTTAACAGTTTGGTTTTTAAGCATTTTGGTTTCTTTGAGGCATTCAAACCCAAGCAGACATAACTCCTAATTTTGCTGTGTGCTGACTGTGCAAGTGTAATAAAAACATTGCAAATTTTCACCGTTCTCAGTGATTTAGCAGGAAACCTCAATAATCTTATAGGTAAAATGACCTAGAAATAGCCTTTGATCTGCAGTCTACGTATGCATCATAAAAACACAGAAACACAGTCAGCATCAAAGGCTGCAACAAAGACCTGGGGTTTTTGAATCACCGGGCTACAGTTCATTTTGTGTGTAATGAAATTATCAGTGCTCTTCTGCATCAACAGAGCGGTCAGATCAAAAGTTTCCTGTCCTGTGGGTAGGGGGAGAGGGGCTGCTGTTCTCTACTCAAACACATTTATACTCAGTTGGCCCCTGGCAGTCCCAGAACTGCTTGTAGCTCCAGGGAAAGCAGGCTTTTGCCCGTGGCAACAAAACAGTCCTGGTTCTGTCATTTACACCAGAGATGTGGTCAACTCACAACTGCTGAGAACAAGGCAGGGTGAGTGGGCTAGCAGCCACTTTTGGGAGAGAATGGAGCAGCTTCTAGTAGAAATCACACTCATTTTGGCTTGTCTTTCCTCCCGTGGCATCTCCTGTGCAAGGAGGTAGGTGTCAGGGCTCATCTTGGACCAGGGAAAATCATCGCACCTTGCATTGCTCAGAAGCCTTAGGGTGCTGTAGGAGCACTGGATTCTGAGTGCATCCTCATCAGTACCATTAGACCACTTGTGGTAGAAGATCCATGGCAGAATATTCTTTTGGAAGTTCAGCTTTTGAAAACAGGAATATAGAAAAGTAGTTCTTTGCTTTCACTTATTATGGAAAACATGTGTGAGCAGAAGGTAGCGGGACCCACCTGCTAGAATACCCTGCCCAGTGCAATATCTTATCCTTTGCTGTTGGAAGCCATTTGAAAGAACATTTTCAAGTTTTCCACACTTGCTAGCCAGTTAAAAAATGAGACTACTAGTGGTGTTATAATAGCTGCTTACTTGTACTTGTGATAGCTGCTTTTCTGTGTTTTTATCCTGATGGTTTTGCAGAAGAGATTATTTCCTTGACCTCCATATTGCTTAGGAAAAAGGGTTGCATTTTAGATTTTCATTTTAATTTTGTTCTGCTGTGTTAAGAACAAAATTGAGACTATCAGCTCCCAGGAGGATGTGTAAGGTATGAGCTGTGAGCCAGATGCAGGCCATAAAACTCCACGGTTGAGACTCCTTGCAGGCAGCTGCAGACACCTATCAATGGAGACTTGAGATCCCAGCATGTATTGAAGCCAGGCTCCTGGGATCAAGGGAGAACATTTAATGCTCTGCCTCAGGACCTCCTTGGGACACAGTCCTACCTTAAAAGCATAGATTCTGTTATTAACTTGATTTTATACAAATTAACTCTTACCTCCTGGACTGCTGACTGGGGAAGACTTAGAGATACCATAGTCTTCTACACATTAACTAATTATGAGAAAGAGAAGTGTTTTTTCAAATACTCTAGTATTGTTGCTTTTCGTCTTGCATAAATGGAAGTTATGTTTTGTTACTATGTTAATCCCACGATCCATGAAAGAGATAAATATTTTCCAGCAATATTGCTGGGAAATGCCCAGCCACCCATGAACATCCAAATCACAGACAAATCCAGCAAGCTCCCCATTGCAAAGTTATCATTGTTGGTTAAATGCCTAAAGTACCCAACTCTGTACCAGGCATAATAAATAAAGTTCTTGTCCCAAAATGACAATCTAAATAGGGCAGTGCAAAAGCTTACACACAGCATTAACTGCAACACACTCACTAAAAGAATTACAGACTCAGCGCACTCACTACTTTCAACCAGCTTTGCTAGGCAGCCTCCCTGTGGGTTACAGACAGCAAAGCCCTGAGATCTCAGGATGCAGGAATTCATCAGCACCCCAGCCTGAGGTGGGTTACACATCTCACATCTGCTCAGGAATGGATAAGCAGCATGACAGGACTGCTCTGAGACAAGTTTTGAGTGAGGGTAGTTTTTTAAGAAAACAACAACAAAAAGTATCAAGAAATGTAAAGAAAAGCACAGAGAAAGAGACTGAACTCTCTCAGAGACAAAAAAAAAAACCTGGTAGGACAGTACTTGGATTTTGGGTCAGGTGCTTGGCCATCAAAGTTTCAGCTGTTTTATTCTCTGTGTGCCTGGGGGACTTTTGTACACGCTTTGTAAATAAGCAGTGCTGGGGTGGGGACATCTATGTCCATTAACACCATTGTGCAACTGACCCAGCCTGCAAAACCCTGCAGTTTTGGCTACCACCTTAGGACGAAAGTAACTCCATCATGGCAAGATGCAACGTTAATTTATGATGGGTTCAGTCATGTCATAGTTACAGAAGTCTGCAATAACTGTTAGATACACTAAGAATTTATTCATTCAATGTATTTTTGTTAATGTTATAGAGATGTAACATTAGTGTTAACAGGAGTCATGAATAGCATTTTAAATTGAAGTGCGGATGCCATCTCAGCTCATAGCTCTTTTCAAAGATTAGTGGCATAAAATAACATCTTAAGATAGTCTACAGGCCATTTCAAAGCACAGTGCTGTATAGAAAATCAAGGGAGTGGGTTTTGGACTCCTAATTCATTTAGGAGCTTTCCTTGAAAGTCTTGCCAATTGGCATTATCGTGGAGAAAAAACATTTCTGTGTTAATTTAAATGTTGAGAGATGATCAGTACTGAAAACTGTTTAATTGCATTAGACAGATGATACCAAATAGATTTCATACATAAATAGGAGACAAAGACTTAAATGCAAAAATTAACAGATGTCGTTCAGGTGGATGTGACTATGCTTGTGTTTACTACAAAAAGAGTCATTTTTTGCTTTAATTTTATTTGTTTGTACTGGCACCATGTGTTCAGCAGAGGATCAGTATGTCTAAGTCATCCATTAACTTCATCTCAGATGTTTAGAATTCCCTACCCTATTCTGAGTGAAAAATGGACACTAAAGCCACAGGGTGACCTGAACTGACCTAACATTTGATTGCCTCCATCCCAGTTCATGGGTGTGAGAGACGGTGTTGACTTCCACAGTCTTCTGCACAGCTTGTAATTGATTTCCATTTGACCTGCAGTGTTTAATTTTGTTCACCAAGTTGCTTCTAGATCATTTCTGTTGCCTGTTTCTGAACAGATGAGGTCAATGCACCATATGCAGGCCTGGGTCCACAGGAGGTCACAGGCAACTGTCACCTACTGAGGGACCACCAAGGTCCATTTGGGCTGCAGAAACAAACCTTTCATCCTTGAGCACAGGACAGCACCATAAAATGCAAAAGTTTTCCCAGTAACTCTCAGCTTCACTTTAAATCATCATGTAGTGCCAAATTGAAAAAAAAACTTCCTAATAAAAACTAACAAATTTGTCTTCACTTTTTTATTTGACAAGCATTTTTGAACTTGCAGACACTTTTGTTTTCAGAAAGTGATCTGGCAAGACTTTGTGCTGGTGATGTCTCTGTTCTGGTGTCCATATGTGTCCTTAAATAATGGCACAAATATAGTAACAACAGCAGACACAGTCACATCATTAATAGGTATCCTAGGAATAATGGATGTCTGAGAAAGCATAGCAGCGCATTCCCAGGAGCCTATTCTACCACCTGCATTATTCTCCCCCATGCATACTTGAAGGTTCATTCGTATGGTCAAGGTAAATAATACCAAGGTAAATTATCTCAGCCCATCAGGCAAAGGAATGCTCTGCTCTTCCAAAGATATGACAGTATCAGTAACCCAAAGCAAACCCTCTATTCAGAACTCACCTTTTTTTTCTTTTTTTTTTTTTTACCTAAATGCACACGTAAAAATCTCTCTTTTTGCTTAATCCTGTTAATATAAGAAATACTTCTGCTTCCAAACAAGTATTTAAAACTGGTTGGATCCTGCGGGAAGATGCAGTTACTGGGTGGCGTGGAGCATCACCAGTATTTACATGAAGGTGCTTCCTGTTAGCATGGTATCCTCCATTCCCTGGCCTCATATTTTGTTTGGTGTATGTGGCTAATCACTCTATAAACAGGAAGGACACTTGAAAGATCATCTAAATAAACCCTGGTGTATATAATTCCCTGGTAGGTTAATGAAGCTGGCCATAAGGAGAAAATTATTATATGCAGGACCACAGTTCTTATGAAAGTAAAAATGTCTCTGTATGTGGGACCTCTGTAGTGGCTAAAACCACTCTAGTAGTAGAAGTGAACAAAAGGAAAAGCTAGGCTCGGCCATTATGTATGTATTCTCACAAGCAAAAGCCACACATATATTGAGTCCTCATATGACCTCAGGTGAAAGCAGAGGACTTACAAAGAAGGCATCATCTCACAATACATTTGCAATAAAGTGCTGTGCCACCCTTGCTCTCTTTTCAGCTGGCTTTATGTCTCCTCCTGTTGACCTTACATCTCCAAGATGCCCAAAGCAGGCAGGGTGGTCAGGCAATGGGCATGTCATAAGCAAATGCTACTAGTATCTATTTTAAGATGGACAGCAAAGCTGATGAAAATTTTGTATCAATTATCAATTTTTGTATCCCTCTTCCAAAAAAATATCCCAGAGACTCTTGTACTTGGTATTATGTTCTACTTTCTAACACAGAAACTGTTCAAATAAGCAATGTTATTGTACTTTAGTTCTCAGATGGAACTTTATTTCATCCAGATGTTACTGCTCATACCCCTGTCTTTGTTTAAAGCAACGCTTTGTAGAATACCTAATCTTTAACTTACTTTTCCTTTAATTCACCACTGTAGTTTTTTTAATGACCGTGTTTGACATAAACCACTGGCTGGTTTCACAACTGCGGCATCTCCACCTTTGGCAAACTGTTCACTTATTTATTTCATCCTCTGTTAATGGAATTGCTGGAACCACTTAAAATCCATTAATATACTACAAATTTCAAGCGCAAATCATATTTGTGTGAATTAGTGCAGTTGGGAAGACTGAATAGCTTCTACTTCATAAGAAATCAAGTCCAGTAAAAATGTGAAACTATAGTCATCAAAAAGGTTAAAGATTTTCTACAAATACTGGGAATTAAATTCATGTCTTGCAATATTTATCCACTTTTTTTTTAGTTTTTATTTTCTAACACATTCTAGGGACTTTACTCATATAATTTCTTGTCACTACTTTCAGCTGTAAATCCACTGTACACACTATATTAAGCAACTATAATATTTTTTTGTGCATATACATGCATATATATTATTCTTATCCATGCCATATAAAACAATATTCCTTTGGGAGTAGATCATCTGCTTGCTGTGTGCATTATTGATTTCCATGCTGATGTGCCAGACAAGCACAGTTCCTTGGCTTTAGCCAACCAAATAAAAACTAAATAACAGCACCTCACAGCCATTGCTGAAAGTTCAGCTGTTTGAAAAAAAAAAAAAAATTTGAAACAAACTCAACATTTTTTAGATAGTGTATTCAAATGTATTTTTTTTTGAGAAGTTAAATGATTTAAGGATGTAGATTCTTGTATTAGACAAAATCAACAAATTAAAATCATCAGGAAAGTTCAAACTAAAATGCTTTGGAAGCTTATTATGAATTTCTAAAAAAAATGTAATATAAGCATGAAAACAGGCCATAAGTCTCAAAAATAACACAAACACATAGAAGAAAAACTAAATAGTTTGGAACCCTACTTATACACCAAAGTCACAGCAGGGTCTACACCCATATTAAGCACAATGGACCATCTCAGTGTGGTATTAAGTAAACCCACCTACTGCCCATCATGGGTATTGCAGCAGTTTCCTAATGCATCCTACAGCTCTGGACAAAATCTGACCCTGATTGTGTTAGAAGAGTTGTTCTGGAGTTTCTCTGAAGTAGCCAAGATAGGATTTTTTTTTTTCTGGTATATTCAGTTTTCTTACTCTTATTGCTGGTTTTTGGAGAGGTGAAGGAAATGGTGATATGATCTGCCTCAATCAAATACTTACCCTGCATCTCTGAGACTTTATATCCCATCTTAACAGCCTTAACACATTAGCACATCTTCCCCCTCACCGTTTTTTCCCAAAGATAATGACCAGTACTGAAACTAAATGCAACAGCTGTAGCTACCTCAAACACAGGCTTTGTCTTGCATGTTCCACTTCTTTCCTCCTTCCTCCCAACACACAGCCTGCACAGCATTTTGCTTTTGACACATTCTGCCCTTGTATTATCTTCTCTCACTTCCCCCCCTCCATTTTCCCCCTTCTCTTATGCCTCTTCCCTAGGAGAGAATGACTTGCTGCGAAGCTGAATGCCTTTGGCCTTGTGCTGGAAAGAATTCAATTGTTGCAGGTGTCCAAACGTGCCAGAGCCTGATATTTCCTTAAAAACCAGGACGGGGGAGAAGTTTCATATTCCGCCTTTTCTACTCTTGCAATGGACACATGCAAGTGGTTGTTGTTTGCCACACAAACAGCATCTCCTTCTGCTGTTTGCTTTGCGCTGAAGAGCATTATTGGCCTAAACCACTTGAACCAGCTTCAGCTGCAGCACACAGAGACAGTATCATTACATTTTAGTCCCTCCAGGAGAAGCACAAACTCCTTCTTGGAGCTTACCCATGGCTTCTCTCAGCCATCACTGCAGAGCTGTGTCACGCAATTCTCACATCCCAAGTCATACAAAGCCCATGCAGACCTTATTCTGTTTCAATTAATTGTACCTCTCAATCTCTCTACTGGTCTTTGAGCCTCTTTGTCTCTTTGGAGACTGAGGGGACCAGAAAGAAGCCAAGTATCCAGAGCTCAGGGCTCCCTTAAGAAGGATCCAGTTTCCAGGGAGGAATATGATTACAAGCAGCATTTCAGGCAACACAGTGTTAGGTGTCTGCTCTCAGGCTGGCATGTAATAGAAACAACAGCCCCAGCTTTGTCCCAGCAGCTTTATACTGCCTTGGCTTCTCCTGTGAGTTATTCCTGATTCACACTGATGTAAGAGAGAGAGAGAGGAAAAAGAGATGTGTCAGGGCTACAGTGTTTTGTAGCTGACACAGCCAAGAAGCAAGAAGGAAGAAATCATTCAAAAACCTTGCTCTTACAAAATGTAGAGTAAGAGAATCTGATGGTACTGATTTACTGAGAGAGAGACAAGCATGCACTGCTAGAAACATCTATTTTCATAGCTGTACTGATAGACAAGACTCAGTTTTAACAATGTTGACCAAGGCCTTCACCGGTTTTGATTTGCCCCATGTCATGTTCAGCTCATCTGTCAGAGTGGCAGGCAGTGTTATCATTATCAAAAGAAAGAAAAAACAGAAAGATGTGATCTGCCATAATAAGAAAACAATAAACTTTTTCTCTTCTAACTTTTCACAAAAAATGTGAGAGCTACGCTGTCTCCAAGAAAAGATAAATGAGATTCAAATCTGCATTACATTAGCAGAAAGCACCTGCAGTTAATTACAACTAGATAAAGGAATTGCTTGTCTTTTGGTCCAAATCTTCTGTCTTCGAGGTCCACGTCTGTTCCAAACCACACAAAAGAAAGGTTTCAGCTCTGATTTATTCCGTGATAGGCAATGGATGGCACTCACGCCTTTCGACTCCTCCTGTGTGCTCCTGCAGCTACAGCCCCTGGCTTCATGCGATTTGACTTTCCTCCATGCTTTAATGAATTACAGTGGGGGTAAACTGTGTGATTACGTTAAAATGTTTCCCCTGGCAAATAATGTGCTAGGGCTCAGGTATCCATTTCTACTGGCAGTGGTTTCCATTCTGCCAGGGCTCCTTTCCTGCAGGAAAAATGATTTTTAACCAAAACAAAGAATACCCTTCTTCCCTGACCACTCTTGTCAGCATTAGATGCATATCAGAGTTTGATAGGAGTCCAGAAGACATATTTTCTCTGATATCAAACTTGTCCTTGGAGATTTTCTAAGGTCCTTGGAGATTTCCAGACAAATCTACTATTCTGACTCACATTGCAGATGAGAGACAACACAAAGAGTGACCTTACAGCACATTTGCAAAGGAAACTCTCTTTCAGGGTGACAGAAAGCTTCAGGGTTTATCTGTTGTACCTTAGGTTGTTGGTAATTTTTTTGTCCTAACGCTGGACCTGATCACTGGGTTACTCACCAGAAGCATGTCTCCCAACTAAAGTATATCACACTGATTGTACATTATCTCTTCATGGTTTCTCAGCAGTGACTTCATCAGAGCTCTGATATACAGTTAGTGGTTTGAGCAGACTAAATAACATTATGCAGAACTTCCTTTGTTCTGAAGACTGTTTTTTTGTGTAGAGAAGGGATCCAAGGCTTACCCCAGACTAGGTCCCTTTGATTAAACACAATGTAATTCTATTTTTCCGCTGTGTGCCAACAAAAATCACCATTTATGTCAGCTCAACCACATAGCTGTCAAATTTAGATGCCGCATTTACTTTTCTAAAGCCATTATCAACCAGATTTGTTCACCTAATTTCGGTGTAGTTACAAGAGAGAGCCATACTATGGACTTCTTGTGCTTCTGTCACATCTAATTTGATCATTTTCTGCTACTACAAGTCTATTGGGCTTTTGACAAATCAGAAAACCATTTCACCCTTTCACTGACATCAAATCTCTGAAACACAAGTGTTTGTGAACAGTTTTGTTGTCTGAGTGATCCACTCCATTTCTGCTTGTAACAGAGGGGGGGAAAAATATGAGCCTGTGTCTTCCAGACAGCAATGTGAGAGCTGTGAGCATATGCAAAGAGCCAGAACAGACAAAAAACTGAAGAAGGAATCCAAATGCTACCAAATCACATAAGTATTTAAATACATTGAGTTTATTCATAGTCAAGCCCTTCCCTGTCACTGGGTGCGTCTCCACAGCCTGAGGTAGATAGCTGCCAAGAAGTTTTCTCAGGGGGCATAACACCCCACTGAAAAGCCTCACTGCCAAGAAGTGTTTCTTTATTTTTCTGTTTAAGTGTTGTTTAACAGTCTTCTGCTAATGTGTCTGAAAGTCTGGAGCTGGCTTGCACCCAGCCATGTAGCCATAGGCTTTGCTGCTCTAAATTCTCCAAAGCTCTTTTCTCCCTTTTTTTTTGTTATTTGTCCCTTTGCTCCTACACCCCTTTTGCTGAAGTTTCCTGGCCAGCCCACCAGTGAACAGACAAAAGGTCATGGTATGAGTCCAGACCGCCTGCCTCATGCAGGCGTTACGATCACGATAAAAGGAGGTGGCCCAGCATCCCCATAGCACACGCTGGTAACCCTCCGCTCCTCTTTGGGGCACAGGGAACTGGGCAAGTTCCAGCCACCTCTCATGGAGTCACCAGTGCCCTAGGAGAGGGTAAGGAGAGGTGGCAGCAAAGGGTTTGACAGGAGGTTTTGAAGAGACTGAGTGTCAGCACGAGGAACTGGGTTTGGCCGTGGAAGAATTCAACATGAAGAGATGTGCAAGTTGTGCAAAGAGATATGTGGGAAAATTGTCTGAGCACCAGCCCTGAGCGGACATGAAACTCAGCAATCTTCACAGCTTGATGAATGTCTGCCATTTTGACAGGAAATGCCAAATGACTTGAATTAATTATGTCTGTAACTTTTTCCTGCTGGAGAGAGCACTTTGGCCCATTTGAAATAATGAAGCTTAGACAAACAAACAAGAACTGAGAAGGCTGAAGTCATTGCTGTTAATCTATCTCCAACGAAATTGAGGGGTAGTTCTCCTCCTGCTCCCTTCCTCCTGCCCAGATTTACTTCTACAGAACAAAGCCCATGTTTCAAAGGGTTTTGCTCCACAGAAATACCTCAAAGAAGAAAAGAAACCGGGAATTCAACAACAATAGTCAATAGATTTGATGCGGTGGATTTAAGGTGCCTTAGAAAGCTGCACCAGATAAGCAAACAAGGCTGCCTCTGGGGAACTGCTGGCAAAGTGGTAACACACAGGGACTAGCAAACTCTGGTAATCCCAAACTGGCCTCTAAGGGGCAGTAACATTGAAGAAAATTAGAGCAGTCAAATGAAAAACTAAAAAAACACATAAACTTCTAAGCAGAGAGAGGCTTATATGGGAGTGCCATGAAAGGGTAGAAAAAGCGCAGAAGAAAATGAGCAGCAAAATTCTAAATGCTTCGCTGCCATTCAGAAACACTGGTAAAGCAAACATTCTCTACAAGTTATTGTCCTCAGGTTCCCTGAAGGAAAAGAGTATCTAGGTTAGACACACTTCATGAAGGAATTATCACATGGACTCTCAAGTGAAATGATGGTATTTTCTTTAAAGGTAGAACTTCCAATACAAAGAATGAGCACTGGCCCTAGTGTGAAGATTGTTTTATAGACAGCAGGGAGGAAATAATATCGCTGAAATCCTGAACTATTATTCAACAAAACTGGTCTTAGCTCTGCAGAATGATCAGTAAAACTTCAAAGGATTTAGAATTTTGGTGAGAGAATGAACTAATGCCAAGTCCACTAAAAGATACTACTCCCTCCCAAATTACAGTTGATTTATAGAAACGAGTTATTTCATCCCAGACAAAGTACCAGCCATGAAGCTACTGGACAGACTAGAAGAGTTTTAAAGGCTCACCCTTTGAGAGTGATCCCTATCCAGGTATAAAACAACATTTAAACAGAATAAATGAGGTCCTCTGCTGAGGAAATTATTCAGAGCACAGATTTTGGCTGTGTGATTGATAGCTACATTTTCACTTTTTGTGGTTTTTTCTTTTGTAAAATCCTTTTCAAAGTTTGACATGAAATGAGTCTGTGATTCAAAATAGCCTGTGTACGTAAGTACACATACATACACATATGTATATTTTAAAGCTATTTGCACTGATCCACAAATTCCAGAACAAGACAGCTCTTCATTCAAGTAGCATCCATGCTCCCACAGGCAAATTTCTTTGCAAGCTCTCAGGCAATATTCATTTTTCCAGCAGAGGGGAAAAGTGATACAGAGTAAACACTCAATAAAGAAACCTCTCTTTCTTTTACCTGTCCCCAACTCCACAGTAGAATCAAAGAAATTGTACCCAGACTGTACCTGTTGGGGCACCATGAGTCTCTCACAGTGAATGCATGTGGATTTCTTTCTGATAGGAGCAAGGTGCACACATAGATTTCTTCTTGAGACAAGAGTCATGGTGGGCCCAGACTCCAAGGAACACTGTGTTGCTTCTCAGTTAAATGTAATTGTATGTTATAGCAGAGTACATCAGTTCCCATTTGGAATGTTACAGCAAGACTGCTGGATTTTTTCTGCTTAAGTAATAGCAGTTGTAAGATTTTAAGGTACTACAGGAGAAGGAAACTAGAGTGATGTCTAGCTGTGCTACAGACACAGGAAAGCTTCCTGTTACGTTTCCCAGAAAGATAACTTGAAATGTGCTTTTGAAAGAGGTTTTCTGTACACAAACTGGCATTTGGGCAAAGCCCAGCTTTACCCAGGAGACTCTCTGTCCCCATTCTATCGAAACAGTAGGTGGGTCTTTTTTAAACCTATAGTGTATAACCACAGACATATGTTTAAACACGCCCAGTTTGTTTATTCATCTGTATCCACTCCTCTAACATTTCTGTACAGATGCCACCAAACAAGCAACCCCTGAGTATGTGTTTGTGCTCATGCCTGATTTACAAATGTTGATCAGCTTCTTGCATGGGTCAGGAGCACATGAAGACACAGCCACAGTGTGGACTTCTTTTTAATATCTCACCAGGATGATAAGGTTCATTAATTAATGACAGTGTTCAGAGAACAAGTAAGTCAGTGCAGATATTTACTTTTAGGTTGTTTCCTAGAATTAAGCATTGGAGTGGAGAAAGGGAGGGAAAAAGTCCAAAAGCAAAAAAAAAAAAAAAAGTCCAAATGGTTAATTTTTCCCTGGGAAATAAGACTGTCCATAATTTTGGGGTACTGAATAGTTGTTTGTATAATCAGTGAAGAAATAGCTAGTAGTAATGATCTGTAAGAACGTCATTAGAGTTCAGTGTTAACATTCTTAAAGCAAACATGCTGATTTCTAGAGGTTAGAACATCCTTTACACGTAACGACCTTCATTCACTCTCTCATTCATTTTGCAATTAGGAGATTTGTACTTCTACTTTCGAAAAGGAAAGCTGAGATTTTTCAGAAACTTAGAGCTGACAAGCTGTATTAATTACAGCAGTGAGTCTCTCCGACCTAGCCTTGCCAAAGGCCAGCAGAATGGGTAAAATACTCCAGAAGTACAAAATAGCATTTTTTTGCAGTCAGTCACTGCCCTTTCAACATAAATCTCAAAGATCCTTTAACCTTTGGGATGTACTACTTTCACAAATAATATGAAGAGTTTACTTAACTTCTCAGAGAATGAAGTGTGTATACGGCAACATTTTTTCCCCAAGACCTTCTTGAAAAATATCTTTTGGATTCCTTTTCCTGTAGTATTCCTAAATTATTGCAAATACAGTAGCCTGACAATTTCAATTACTGAGAGAGAAAGAGAGATGATGAGTAGGTCACTGTTCCCAGATATGCCAAACATGTCATCTTTCATTACTGTATCTTAATATCATCTCTTCTCCAACTGCTGCTTGCATTCTACCACACGCTGGCCAGTTGCTTTTTGGATTAAACTGCTAGTTATTGAGTAGGACTGATTTATAGCTAGGAATGAAAATGTATTCTTGAAAGCAGTAAGGTGACGGGTAAAAGCTATGGTTTGGGTTAAAGCATAATTGAATGTCTAAGCTGCACTTAGACTTGTTGTCTCTTGTTTCCCAAACCCTTGATCTCCCCCATCCCTCCCAGCTCTCCTACGATTTCTGGATCCTGTGCCAAAAGCTGATATTGCATTGCTGTGCTCTTACAAACTGGTACAGAAAGCAGAAGTGGTTTGGCCTTCAGTTTTGGGCAAGTTTTCTAAAAAAGATTATTTCTGGAAGTGTGATGCCACATGCCCGGCGATGACCCCTTATTGCAGCTGCCATGCGTCTTAGGGAGAACAGGAGTCAAAAAAGGAAAACTTCTGCCCTTCTTCCTCTCTGTCCTGGAGCTCCCCAGCTTGGAGGTTTGCCAGGATCCACAGCTGGGGTCAGATAGGGAGAGCAACTGGGGTCCAAGGTCAAACTGCAGGGCTAGTGGGAGATGTTTGCTGGGGCCTGGAGGGGAGAGGAGATGGGGAATGTAACGAGCTCAGAGAATGGGGATCTCGACAGAAAAATGCACTGAGGGCAAGGAGATGAATGAACATCGGCTCTCAAAGGACAGGGGAATATTCTTTTTTCTGCAGAAGCCAGACCCCATTTCTCTACCAGGCTATACAAACATAAACTAGAAGAAATTTATCAAAAATAAGTTTACCGAGTGCAAGCAAACTGAGTTAAGTAATACAGTAAAAATTAATTCTCCAGGCCCAGCATCTCTGCTGAAATCAGAGAATCAGTTTATCTTTGCTACAGGCCATAATGTGGGGAAAGCCTCCAGTCTAAAATATTCCATTATGGAAAAATAAGATGCATCCACTGGGGTTTTGTTGTTTCTGTTGTTTTATGTCAAACAAGGCAGGGACAAATCCCAAAGTCTGCAGTTTCCCAGTGGCCAGCTTTGAAAGAATGCAGGTAAGTTGCTCCTTTCTTACACTGGGATGGGAAAACTAAGAAAAATAGTCTCCGAACGGGGAAGAAAAGCTTCAGATGTCTTCTGCAGCAGAAGAAGTAGCCAGAATGGGTAAGACTCATCTCTACTGAAAAACGTGCCAGGAAAGGTAATCAGAAAAGTTCTTTGGATTACAGGGAGGCTTTAATTGATAACACAGTAAACAAAGAGACATCTCCACAGGGATGCTCAGATGTTGTCAAGATGGGATTCTTAAGAAGTTAACGGGGCACAGAAAAAGCAACCCCTGAGCCCTGGGGACGAGGCCGTTCCAGGCCACTGCACTTGCTGTGGGGAATCTTTTTGCAGTGGCAGTTTGCCATGTGTCAGCCCTTTGTTTCACCATCTTTCAGTAGCCTCCTGTGCTGTTCAGTTGTGCTGCCTGGGCATTTACCTACAGCACTGTTTGCCAAAACAAAGGCCAAAGGTGGGAATGGCAGCCAGGATATAGGCAGTTGGTTAAGGACAAGCGTGGAGACAGGGAAAAAGAAGGTGAGAGCTGAGAGAGGTACTGCGGTCACAAACCAGAGAAACCAAAGGAAGAGTGTGCTCACTGCTAGGCAGATGTTGAGGTATGAGGTAGTATCCCAAGGTGGGAATCCATCCGCCACTGAGTGAGGCCCCGGGACCTGACCAAAAAGAAGCAAGCAAGACTAGAAGACAGGAGGTAGGAACAGAAACGTGTGAGCACAAGACTCAGCAACACACACTGGGCGAGGCATCACCTCCAACACTCGTAGCTAATTAAATGGGGTAGCTGCCCACACTTGGCCCATCAGAGCAGGGGTGCTTTGCTGTGGACTATGGTAGTGCACACAGTCTCCCAGGGAGCAGAGTGCTGGTCGCCTGAGGGAGCTGAGAAGGGAAAGCTGGACTCTGCCCACATTTCTGGAAAGTACAGTTGCCGTTATAAAATATGGTTGCTCTTCCTGACCTGTTGTAGGATCCTCTATTTGCCACAAGACAAGATGTCTGAACCTCAGCCATAAGAAGAAATGTGCTTAGCATCACTTCCTGCTTCCCTTCAAGCTAGCAATGAGCAAAGGGGAATTCTCAAAAAAGAAACTTTGAAGCCTCTGGTTTTTTTTTCCCCTCTGTCTACTGTACAGAGCAGTCCTGCGTGTGCTGGGCAGTTGCAAACATGCTCTCCGTTTGCACAGCTGTGAGCTCTGCCGTTTTGTGCTCCCACAGAAAGATCCCTTTGCCTCACACAAACAAACAGATAACACACCTCTGGTATGTTATTAAGGAAGAAAGGCCCTGTTGTTTGGCATTAAAAAGTGAACCAGGTTTCTTTACTACTTTCTTTTTATGCAATTGGACATCAGAGAGGTTGACAAAAGTAATTCTCCAGCAACGAAATCTCAGTTTCTCCAATAATTTGGCAATTATTTTCTTACAGGCAATCTCTCCCCTCTTAACAGTTTTCCTTCTGTGTCTCCAGCTGCTGCCCCCAGCCCACACCTCCCCTTCTCCGAGCTTTGCAAGGAGCCAGCCCCAGGAGGTGGCTCAGGCATGACCGTAAGCTCAGTTGACATCTGAGCCTTGTTACTGAAAGCTGCTCCAGAAAGAAGAGGCTCAGAGGAGCAGATTCTCTGAGCCCTTACGTAACGAGAGAAATTACACATTCTACACTCTTAAAAGCACATGGGAGACAAGACTCTCAGATGTGTCAAAACAACCAATCTAGCCATCAATCTTTTCCTACAAGGCTTGTACAACAGCCCCTTTGCCATGCATCCCTAAAGTGTGACTCTCCTTATGTTATAAAGCCATCTAAGCCAAAATATTGGAAAGCCAGACAAAATGTTGCAGGCGAAAACACCCATCCCCATTCCTAATTTTTGCAAAAGAAGTATGTTTTATCAATATGAACATTTTGCAGTGGTGCAGGGAAAGCTACAATTCACCCTCTGTGCTAGGCAGCCAGAGCCTCTGGACTGCTTTCCCTGCAAGAGGAAAATGGTAATGACAAAATAATGGTAGCAATGACAAAATATGAAGGACAAAAAAGTGGTTGAGTAAGAAAATACCCTGAATTTGGAATTAAATGAAACCTCAAACAAAACCAGCATTAAAGACACCTCCTGAATCATTCACTCTGATGACTTTTTAGCCAAGGAGAGCAGTGCAAAGCCAGGCCCTTGAGTGGCTTCACCATGTCCTTTTGTACTGCCATCTTGCCCCCACAGCCCCATCTTTCCTCCTCCTCTATCTCCTGAAGAGCTCCTGGTGTTGCTCTTAGGTGGGGCCTTCCAGGGGTCTGTTAGTCTGCTCAGTCTTTTTGCCTGAGCATAGAAACTCCTCATGTTCTCTTTCTCTTGCGCAATACTGCCCTACTGCCTCCGAGATGGGCTGGCTCCATGGAGAGCCCCTCCTCTCTGTACCCACCATAGGTGTTTTACCAAATTTCTGTGCACTGATCACTGATAGCTCCTGGCTTTTGGTATACTGACCTTTAAAATGTCAAAAAGCAGAGCCTCTTGTCCTGTGTAAGAAATCACATGCACAAATTTTGGCAGAGGACAGAAAGTTTACATAGGAAAAGACCTGTCCCTCCTGAATGGAGAGAGTACCAGGATGATGTTTCTTGTTCACACATGACAATGGCAAGTCCTTGCCCTCAGCTCTGTGTCACACCTAGTGCAAAACTCAGGTGAGTCTAGGAACTGATAAAGCCTAAAAGAATAGGATGAGGAATGTCCCCTACCTGGTGCTCTGTTTGGTGCTTGCCCTGGAAAACCCAGAGAGAGAAAATCTCTATTTATACTATGTGGATCTGACCAAGGACCAGTGAACCCAGAGCCAACCCGCAGCAGCAGCTGCTCTCTTGCTATATGTTTTAGGGATTGGTTGACCCGTCCTCCCCTGACCAGGCTTTGCACCCATGAGTGGATGCTCCTCAAGAGCACAGTGTCATGAGGTCCCTGCACAAGGAAGTCCTGCATACTCGTTGCAGAAGCAGCAGCGAAAGGGGACCAGGGAACACCACTTCTCTACTGACACCTCCAGTTCCCATGGAACCTCCGCAGCATACTTGACATTTTTCCTTTGGAAAAAGGATGTCACTGTCAATGAAGTCTTACAAGGTGATAAAGGATTTGGTATTTAGCAAACCCAGACACAGCAGAGTTCTGCTGGTCCCATTTTTTTGCTAGCATTTGAGGCCACCAGGCATATCACCTTGGTGCACCATCCTGCAGGTGAGGACACCCCAAAACAGCAGTGCTTTCTGCTGTGGGGTTTGCTGGCATGTATGAGGGCTAGCATCAGGTTTATATGGGGAATGTATGTAGGAAAGAGAGCAACCCTCAGACTGCGGGTGAAAGCAGGGCCTGTTTTTAGCAGGATGCAGAGCAGCATGACAAATCACTCAGTGTGGGTTTATGGGCTTGTCTGCTTTATTGTGCCATTTTTTTTCTAAGCTCCTGTCTTCAGATGTTGGCAGCAGGTGACAAGCTTGCTAGGCACTCATAAAGAAACAACTACGTGGGTACCACCCTGCTGTGTAAAACTAACCTCTTGCTCATCTTTAAAGTGAAACGACAAGGGAGCTCAGATCTGGGGGCAGAAAGCTCCAAGGAAGAAGGGCCAACATAATAAATAAGAGATGGTAGTGACTCGGTGGAGGACACTGACAATTTGGAGTGTTTTCCTTTGGAAGCAGTGAAATGAAGGATAGGAGTGATGACAAACAGAGATAAGGAGAACCTATCAACATTCCTTGTAAAGCATATGGCCCTGTAAATGAGAGTTCACTGCCTGATAGCAGCCATTATTGTACATTCTGGATGGTGTGGGACTTCTCAGCAGATGCTGCTGAATCTGCCTCAACCACCCTGTGTTTTATTATATAGATTACAGCCTTCAAAGTTGTGAGCTGGCTTTCCTTAGATTTAAAAATAAATAAATAAATAAGAATTGTCTGAGCTCTTTTTGAGCTGATTTACGATCAGCATGACCCCCTAGAGGGCTTCAGCCAGAGCATTGTTCCATTTGTTTACTTCTGAATTACTCCTCAAATTGTTTAGGACCAGACAAGTATTGAAAAATTGAAAAAGCACCATGCTGGAAATCAACATCAAAATACTTTAAAACCTGCATAATGCTTTCAGAAGATTCCCGTGCCGTTAGCTGTGGTTTGCAGGAAAATACGCAGCAAAGCCCAGCAGGGGTTGGGGGTCTCCACACTGCAGATCCCTTTACTTTTCTGTCTGTTGACATTAAGTTCAAAGCCAGACTGGGAGACCTGTTTTGTCAGATGGGGTGGGTGGCTGCTTGGAGAGGTGGTCAATAACCAGCATATTGGCCCCATCCGCAGCATCAGCGAGCGCTCTGGAAAGAGACAGTGCAGCCTTGTACTCTATATTTATTTACACAGTAGTTCATGGAGGCATAAATGAAAAAAGAAAGTGTTAGGACCTCAGCGCATGATGCCACCAAAACTGTTCTGGTACCAGCAAAGACTGAGTAGTTAAACCTGTCAGATTCTGGGTTTGTGTGTGAAGGTCAGCTAATCAAGCTTCATTTTTCTCCATTTTTTAAATAGGCATGTGTTCTAGTTTTGTTTTTATATATACTTGATTTATCAGCAGGCTACCAGAGTGTTAAAGCCTATACAAAACAGTAGCCAGTGATCTGGCAAGGCCACCTTCAACGTGCTAGGTGTCACTTTCAAAATAAATATTTTATCTGTTGAAGGAAAGCTGAGTTTCCTGTTAGGAAGCCACCCTTTCCCAGCCATCCCTTGCCTTTCCCAGGAGGTAGCGTTTGGGGTTCCAAGCAGCCCTGCCCCGCAGGGGCTGGCTAGGAGGTATTCACACTCTCACCCAGCAGGGAAGAGCAAGGATGGAGAGGAGAGGCAGAAGGGGTCCAGCGTGGATGCCCATCTGCCCTAACCATTTCTGGCAGGGACAGCTCACAGCAGCACAGGACATCACCAAGGGCAGGGAAACTCATCTCAGTTCAGCTGAAGTTTTGCTTCCTCCTTACACACTAAAACAACTAGGCTGTTTTCTGTAATTTATTTCTTATCTGCTATATATCTCCAGTATGTTATGATCCACTTGAGAAACAAAAGAAAGTTTTGAGGCCTTAATTAGGAAAGATCAAAACAAATGTTTTTAAGAACTTTTGAAAACAAGAATGTCAAGAAGATTTCACCATTTTCATTGCAAGGCTGAAGTGTTTTCCTTTCCAGGAAAGACCTGCTTTTTGCTACCTTTGCAAAATCTATGTTTACAAAAGTAAGAATTTTCCTCTTACCATACACACAGTTTCCCAAGCTGTACTCGTGTCTCCAACCAGTAGAAGAGCCTGCATAACACCTAAAACCAAGCTAACTGAACTTAGCATGTGATTTGAAAACACTGTGGAAGTACTGTCCTAAAAATCTGTGATAGTATGATGAAAAGACTGAATGCAATATGTAATGTGTAGAAGAAAATCCATCACGCCTGGTCTTGCTGAAGTAGCCTTTTCAAATAAGCCAATGAAATTTGCTTGTAGTTGAGTCATCAGATTTTTGTTTAAGTGAAATGTTTCTTTAAGAAAAGCAAGAAACCAAGCTGGGTGGAAGATCTGTTTTCCCTCTTTAATTAATCCCTGTCTCAGACTTTGAAGACCTTTCTGCCCACTGTTTTAAAGCAACATCATTTATCTTGAGTACTAGGGATCCGTTTAATGGTGTTCACAGTCATTCAGCATTTTCTGCAAAGTCAGTATCCCCACCCTTGATAAGACTGTCAGGTTTCAGTCTAAGCTAGAGTTGTTAATGTCTTCACAAATACCATTCTGGCCCTGAGTGAAGAGAAATCAAGGGAAATTTATAGGAACCTTTGGGTAAGGCTGCATGGAACCTATGGGAAAATTGGAGGCAGGTTTGTACACTACTTGGTTTCTGTCTTCTTGCAGGGCAGAATTTACAAGTTTGTCACAAGGCTGCAATTGCTTTGTCATGTCAGATGAATTGTCAACAAAAAGCACTTAGTTACTCCTAAGGCATAAAAGTGATTTTCTGCAAAGCTTTCAGATCCAAACATCTAAGAATATTGTCTATTTATTTCAGTAGGAAAAAAAAAAAATGAACTCAAGTCACAAAGCTGGTGATGCAGTTAATCATGACATTAGATCTATGGTGAGAATGTGATTCAGAAAATAAAACATATTCCAAACATAGTGAACATTTACGGTTTAGAAGTAGCATTATATCATTAATTGCCCTCTTAGTACAGCCATTTTCCCATTAAATGAGAGATTCTGATTGGAAAACCTAGCACATAAATGCAGTAACTTGACTTTATGAGGTATGGCACAAATTAAACGGGGTCTTTAACACTGAACATGCAACTCCTATTACAGTTGTGCCCAGAAAACCATATTTCACTTATGTGAGATTGTTAGAGCTACCTTGAAAAAGTGATACTTCACAAATTAGTTATTTCTAGCTTTGCACAGAAATTAGCCACTGAAAAGAGATGCAGCTCAATAGCTCCTGTTAAAACACAGTCTAAGTCCTTGGACTTAGACTACAACTAGATTTAGCCCAGCCAATCTGATTCTGGAAGTGAGGGTTAAAGAGATTTTTATTTTTACCCCGTGTAACGCAGTTTAACTGATAATGAAAAGCGCTGAGAAAAATATAATCAAAACCATGTTTTGTTGAATATTTTATAGATGCCATGAAAGATATATCTCCCATGGTGTTTTTAAGGACTTATTTTAGTTGGAATTTCTTTTTTTTTCAGCTGGGTGTTGAATGCCAATGCTTGCTACACACCTATATCCAAACATTTGAATTAAACTGACATAAACCAGAATATTCCAGATAAACCCTCAATCCAATGTAATTTAATACCAGTTTCGCTCTGGCTTTAATGTGATCCTCTTACATTGCAGCAAACAGGCCAAAACATATAACGAACAAGAGAGGGAGCTCTTTTGCTGCATCTTCTCTGCAGAAGTGCTCTTGGTTTCCTTAAAACTCGGGGCTGTTTCCAGGATTTCATAACACAGGAAACAGAAGTTATGTGTTCTGCAGAAGATTAGATATTGAGCAATGTTATTACAAAAAAAAACCAAAACAAAACAAAATCAAGCAAACAAACTCCATTTGCCTTCTCTTCCAAATTGTGACTTTTTAAAAGTCACCTTTTCATACCAATCTGGAGGGCTTTCCCCCTCTCTTTCTGAAGCGTGGAGACAGGCAAAAAGAAAGAGTCTTTTATAAGGATTCATTAGAAAAAAATGAAGAAACATACAGGGCTCTGCCTTTTCCCGATCACCCCTGAATCACCCCAAGTAAAAGGCAAGTACGTTTCTGCTCCATCCCATTACTGCCTGACTGCATTGCCCAAGCTTTACCTTCCCTGGGCTCAGAGCAGTGGGTATATTACACCAATAAAGATCAAATTGCAAGAACTGGGCAGCTTGACCCACTAAAGTTGTGGTGCTTTAGCAGTTCAATTGCCTCAGACTCAGATGCTCTATAATTCTCCCATGACGGAGCCTTATCAGTGTGTCCCCCTCCCTGGACACCCAGCCAGGACTGAGACCTGGGGCTCCAGCAGCATCCTGGTGGGGATTGCACAAGCTCAGGTGATGCTCAGCATTGCTGGCATGCCAGATGTTGGCAAGAGATCTTCTCCTGGCAACTGTCTGCTGTTGCCTGACTTTGAGAAGGAGCAACACCACCACTGCTACCCAAAAGAGAGCAGCCCCAGAGCAGTCATGTCCTGTGTTTCCCACCCAGCACTTCTTCAGGTCTGGGAAAAATAATAATAAAGAATAGAACGAACAAATGAAGGATGAGTAGGATCAGTGAGCAAGACACAGCATGCCAGGAAGGGTGCGAGGGAGCATACGTTGGGCTTTCCCAAATCCAGCCACATTGCCATCATCTGGCATAGTCCCTGAGTGCAAACCCAGACCCCACTTTGCCCAGCAGACATTGGGCTGGATTGCAGTGAGTAAAGGATCAGGCTTTTGAAGAGATGAATGCATGGCTCAAACCCATTAAAACTGGCAAGCATTTAGCTGATGCTCACTACACCCAGCAGGCCATTTGGGCATGAACTTTATGCTAGATTTTCAGCTGAAACATGTTTGCTTTACAGAGACAGACAGCAAATCCCAAGCTCTGAGGGAGGATGTGAATTTTAAAAACATCATTCAGATTTCAGGAAAACTGCAGCAGTTGCCTCATCTGTGTCTGTGCCTGCTTAAACTCCCTCCTCCAAAACAATCCCACCCAGAGATGGCTGCTGTCCTGGGAAGTGCTTTACCTCAGCACAACTTGTATTTTGAAGAGACAGACTGCAAGCTGTACTCATATTGGTGTTTTGTTTCGCTTTTTTCTTTCATTCCTAAGCGTACCAATTGGTGCATGTCTGACTAAAAAACAGCAGACACCTATTCCCCAGAAATTAAAAAGATGGTGAGCTTTGTTGTAAACAAACCAAATCTTTGCTGGACTCGAACATTAATGATGTTTCTTGTGCGTCTGTGCAGCAGAAGTGGACTGATGACCATAATCTACTCTATTTTTCTTTCTGTGACATAAAATAATGCTCAGACTCCATAAATACTGACCTCTCTCCACTCTCTGACTGGAACTTGGCAGCTTTGTTCCTTGTGGAGCAAAGTCAGAGCCAGGAGATCCCCAAGCAAGGCGTTACTGCTTGTGCTTGCAGGGTTACACTGTTCAGCTGGCGGGTGCTCGGTGCCCTGTGCCATGCTCCTCTGGGGCAAGAGATGGAGCGAGAGAGCAGCACTTGGTTTAGCATTGAACCACTGAGAGTAATGGACCATTTTGGTTTAGGTTCTTGGAGGATAACTGGGCTGGCAAGAACACAAAGGTTTCCTCAGATGTAGGAGACAAGAGTATGAAAGATTAGATATCAGGCACTACAATAAAAGTAAATGCTTTAAGATAGTGGAGGAATGAAGCTGCTGCTTTCATTCAGTCAAGATGTAATGGCTTCATTTGTGGAATAAAATGGATGTCCACTTAAGTGGCATCCTGGCTTGTATTAGAAAAGGTGTGGCCAGCAGGACCAGGGAGGAGATTGTCCCTGTGCACTCAGCATTGGTGAGGCCACACCTCAAGTACTGTGTTCAGTTTTGGGCACCTCAACACAAGAAAGACATCGAGGTGCTGGAGTGGGTGCAGAGAAGAGCAACTAAGCTGGTGAAGGGCCTGGAGAACAAGTCTTATTAGAAGCGACTGAGGGAACCAGGGCTATTTAGTTTGAAGAAAAGGAGGCAAAGAGGAGACCTTACTGCTCTCTGCAATTACCTGAAAGAACTTTGTAGAGAGGTAGGTGCTGGTCTCTTCTCACAAGTAATTAGTGACAGAACAAGAGGGAATGGCCTCAAGCTGCATTAGAGGAAGTTTAAACTGGATATTAGGAAAACTTTTTTCACCAAAAGGGTTGTCAGGTACTGGAACAGGCTGCCCAGGGAGGGGGTTGAGCCACCATCCCTGGAGGCGTTTAAAAGCTGTACAGATGTGGGTACTTGGGGATATGGCTTAGTGGTGGACCTGGTAGAGTAGGGTTAATGGTTGGACTCAGTGATCTTAAAGGTCTTTTCCAACCTTGATAATTCTATTAACTATGTGGATGCATCTATGAAATGGTATTTGGACATGGCAGCTTGTGGGAGCACCCAAAATATACCACTCAAGAAGGCAAGCCTGTGTCTGCGAGTAGGTTTGGGCAAAACAGAAGACGAAAAATACAGAGGCCTCGCAAAACTAAAATGCATGTACAGAGAAGTGATCCCAAACCAAACAACTGAGGATGGCGAGCACTGATACAAAGGATATGTACCTCATCACAGCTATTCCCAAAGAGAGATTTTCCTGTTCCTATTTGAGGTCAGGATGCGTACAACAAGCCAACATATGTAACCGATTACAACAAACACAAGGGAAGGGTGTGGGCAGCTACCAAAAGCCAAGAAGTGTAGGATGTCACAAGCAAACGTACAGCCTGGTGGATCCACAGCGCTTCCCCAAGCAGAGGTAAAATCTTTCCTGCACAGAGACAATGGTAATCTTGGACCATTTCTTAATGTTTGCCAAAGGATTTGGCATCACATAAAACATAAGTGAAGTTCCTGCTCCCTCAGGCTGAACTATTAAGTCTTGCGACATGTTTCGGAGGTCAATATAATAGAGCACAGATTGGTTATTTATCCAGAGCTCCATGACGAGTGTGTAACAAAGCTAAATGCAGAACTGAAGCCAACAAAATACTTGAGTAACTGCAAATTTGGCCCAACTGACTTTGTTATGCAGATTTTAATCACAGTAGTGCAAAATAGTTCCACTCAGACCTAAACAATTCATAGCACTCTCCTGGGGATGGGGTGAAGCAGAAGGTGAGGGATCACAGGCACATGAGACTGAACTCTGCATACCTGGGCAAGCGCTCCAATCATTAGACTTGTACGTAATAATATCATCTCCTCCTCAGACTGTGTTTGTAAAGACAAATGGCTAGGTGCACAGGATCCACACAACGAGGAACTTTGTATTCCTTCCTCTTCCGGCAAGTTCCTCCCTTCACCATTTTTTTAGCACATCTTGTTCTCCATCTGTTTACCTAAGCTATTATTCTTCACAAGGACAAAGCCTGAGGAATGTCAGAAAGGCTGCGCCCCAAAAGTACATAGGTAGTACAATGAAGATTTTATCCTTCCAATGTACTATCAGCTGGTGTATGTGAAGGCAGGTGAAAGGGCAAAGCTCCTTCCACCTGCTTATTGGGCTGCTGCTCTGTAGAAGGGGTTGTCTTTCACAGCCATGGAAGGGGTGGAGGGGGACAAAGAGGAAGAGCCTCAGTCCTATGTCTTGCTGGTTGCTCAGCTCTGCGTTGGTACAGGACAGTGCACATCTTCTTCAAGATGTAGGTGCTTTGTTTCAAATTATTTCTATCAGTGCTGGAACTGAAAGTCTGATGTCCTGCAGACTTGTATTTTGTGACTGGCCTAAGCTTGTTTAACTCTCATATTTGCAAATTCTCTCTTCTGCATAGATTTCCCGATGCCTGGCAATGTAATGCTGCATTCAGGGTTCCCAGAGAAAATGGCCCTTTTCCTTTTCCACTCACCTACTTTAGTGAAACTTTAAGAACATGGTCATTTTTGAGAACCCTCTGTCTGTCGGATGTGGTTGGAGATGAAGGGTCAAAAACCCAGAGAGACCAAGGCTCGGACAAGCAGACGTTATTCTGTGCCTGCCCAGAGTGACTAGAAGAGTGTGTGGCATGTCTCCGCAGAAAACATTCCATAAAAACCGCTTCTCCCATAGCTGTTTCTCTCCCTCTCTGTCTTCAAAATCAGTTACAACAAAGGCAATCACTATTGTCCATGAGGTTTCTCATCAGGTTTCTGTCTCTGGAAGGCATCACTTTTCCACAGAGCACTGGATGAAATCCAAAGTACAAATTATGAGATCCGTATGAGGGAAGCAGATGTTTCTAGGCAATGTTTATGGGGAACAGCAAATCTTTGGGGAAACATTGAATTAGATTTTCTTTAAAGCAAATACTTAAACTGTACAATAAATATCCAAAATATAAATTCCAAGAACAGAGAGATAGAAACAAAGGTGTCTGTATCTTTGTTAAAAAGGATTAAAAAGCACTTACAGAGATGACATGCATTTTAGTGACTCAATACATTGGGTGAGTGATGTGTAGTTCAGTAATCTCCTCTGACCAGAGAGGCTGCAGTGGGAGGCATAGCATCTTCAGCCATCCTGGAGCTGCACAAGGCTGCCCCAACTCCTCAGACAGAGCTGATTGTGCAGACCTCATCACCCCATCCCTGCAGTCACTGACCTTACACTAGCAATTCCAAAGCCAAAAGGAAAGAAACCTCTTATGAGCAGAGCAGCTTGTTCCCATTTTAGGGAAAGATGCTCTCTTTGCAGCACTGGTTTGGTGCAGTCACAAGCTATCTCTCAGACAGCCTTTGAAAAAGTGTCAGGTGGGCTATCTCCTGAATTTTATCAGGATGGCTTTTTTTTTTCTTGCAGTGCAATGTCTGAGGCTAGGAACTGAGCCAAGTGAGGGAAACGGAGCTTCTCTGACCTTTTGTTTTGTAGTTCCTTTTATTCTTCTCATTGTTTTAAATCAAACCGTACATCGGCATTTTTTGCTGGGGAAGAAATTAACCACATGGGAGGAACATTCATCTCCTGAAGCAGTCAACATTTGCCAGCTGAGGAGCAGATGGCTGGCACCCACTTGCACAGTAGCCCTGCAGTCTTGTTTGAGAGGTCATTTTGGCTTAAGAAGCCATTTCTGCCTTGGAGAGCTTATCCTTGTATGTAGATACTAGACCCACACTTCAAGCTATGTATTCATCATTCTCCACTCAGAAAGATCATGTGAAGCACTGGCAGAGCTTAACAGAAGCAAAGTCTTTGAAGCACTGCACTTGAGGCTTCCTTTTCTATGCTATTAACTGAATGCTACTGTACTGGCCTCAGTCTCCTCCTAAGCCTTCTCAAAATAAATAGATGTCATCACATACTTGGGTAACTTTACAACCAATAGAGAAGAAATCACTCAGAAATAATCAGCTACATTATCCAGAAGAGCAGAGGCTTTTCTGCTCCCCATACTGGAAAACAGCTTTATAATATAGGTATTGGAGAGGGGCTCAAACTGTCAGGTGACTCCACAGGTGACTGTGGAGTCCAGCCAGATTTATGTGATAACATAAGTGATGTGATAACGCCTGGGGCTGGCTCTGAGGCAACTGTGTACAGCACAGTGAGCCTGCAACCTGGATAAAACACTCACAGACATATCAGTGACTAGCTCTTAAAAAAAAGCAGCGATGGGATGACAGATCTTCAAAGTGAACTATTTTTCAGAGTCAACACGTTTATTTTAGCAATTAGTGTGCTCCTGAATTGTTTGTATGTGTTGCAATATGCTAGTGCAGAGGTGTTTATGTTATCTCAGCTAGAATGCTAGTTAATAGGTCAGTGTGGCAGGTAATATATTACATGTTAATAAATCAAGACAGATAAAGTCAGGCAAAATCTTCATCAGAAATGATTCTGTGTCCAAACTCAACCAAGGTACTTTCAGAGACCGTGGAAGAAATCCTTCACAGAATTAGTACTTGTATCTTCTTGTAAGGCTAGCTCAGAAGTCTTATTGCCAGATATCTGCAATGAAGCAGGATCCTCCTTGACCAGAGTTTCTCACATCATTTCTTGTTATATCTTAAAATTGATCTAATATATGGTCTTTCTACTCAAGTTAGGGAAAACTGCACCTATGTCTATTGAGGTCTTGCCAGGGAAATATTCTGACGACTCTCCAGGGTCACTATATTCTTCACAAGCACAGTTTTACACTACTGTGGCTTGAAATTTAGCTGATACAAGGTAGATAGTAAGTGCTATGTTGGACAGATATCTGTAAATGAAAGGTGAACATAACACAGAAGGAGGAAAGCCAAAATTGTTCTGTAATGTACTATTTCACCGTATGAAGCAGTTACACTTCCAATATCAAATGCTGGAAGCATTTTCAAAAGAGCTTATGTATTCTACTGATCTCTTTGACAAACAGTTCCCGAAACAGAAAGATGTAAAACACTTATCAAAAACCAGCTGCCTGTCCACACTTGCATTCTTCATCCACCACTGCTCCACCTGCCTTTACACGCAGCACTAGGAAATGATCTATCTTTTCCCCAGCATTACAAAAGCAAATAATCTCTTCCCTAACATCGCCCAAGTCACCTGTTAACTCAGACTCCTGTGTCTTTCTCCTCTAGACTGTTATGCACTCCTTACACCTCTGATTCAATCCTGCTTGGATAGCAGCATCCCTCTGGCCTTCCCTCCCCTGCTTCATTTCACTATTCTCCAGAGTGCTATCAAACTGCATTTAAAATTATTCAGAGGGATTTAGCTTCAAATCTCCAGGCCTAGATTTATTTTTTTTTTTCCCCCTGGGCACCATCCCAAGGGAATGCTGTGAAACTTAATTTAGCCATCACACCTGCAAAGCTGTGGTAGATTGACACTGAGTCCACTAAAACTTCTGGGGTAGGATTACATTCTGCGCGTACACACTTTTCCTTTGTATTCTTGCAGAAAGCAGCTACTCGGGAAGCTGCTGCAAACCAATGCTATCCCAGTAAATACTGCCTTTCCTAATAAACATAGTTGCTCCAACTGATAAAGAATGATCATATAATTAACACTTTATATCTCTTTTTTTTGGTGATATCATGAATTTCATGATAGAGATTCATGATGATTTCATGATGCAGAGATTCCCTTTAACTCAAAAGAAATATTTTATTTTTTCATAAATAGAGGCTTTCTTGTTTTCTTGGGTGCATAGACAGACCTCAAAGTATAAATCAGGACAACTTTCTGAGTCTGCAAAGATTCAACATGTAATATCAACAAGAGATGGTATCTTTTTCAGGGAGGACTAGAAAAGGACTACAGGACTAGAAAGAGAACTAGAAAATACTTACAAATCACTGCTTAGATGAGCTCACTCTAAAGTGGTAGCTTTGGAAACTGCAAAAATACCAAACACTTTTCCCCTCCTTGTCTCCCCGTTACGGTTAGAGAGGGCTTTTTGTGAGGCTCAACAGCAAGAATAAGTGGGCAACGGCAAAGAACACAGATTCACAGATGTCTAGTGGGCAATTGAAGTACAGTCAAAAGGGGAGAAATGAACGTGAGGCGTGGGAGGAAAGGTGTGTGTTAGTATTGCTGGAGCAGAACTGGAAGCCATAAGGTGAGATGCAGTTTACCAGCTGCCAGTCACAAGTGGGCACGAGCCTCTTCCCCAACCCTCTGGTGCCCAGTAGCAGACTATTATTTCCACTAGGAACAAATCCTATCTCTCAACAGGGATTGGCTTTCACACACTGAGGGAAGCCAGAGAGGACACACGTAAATTCAGCGTACAGGGAGAAAGTATCTTGTAGCCCATGGCCAAGATCTACTCTCCAGCACCTCAGAGCAGCAGAGCAAACTGTGCTAAAAACTACTGGCAGCTCCAGCTTGCAGAGGACTGGAAACAATTCCTCAGTGCAGAATCACACAGAGACACACGCTACCGAAGGGAGACCGGCTCGTTTGGATCAGCCGCGGGGAGAGCCGGTAGCCCATTGCTGACAGTCACCCTGGGGGGCTGCTCTGCTCCTGCCTCCCTGGGCACCCGGCTGTAAAGGTTTTGTTTTCTGTTCTCGGGGAAAATGACTCCTGCTAGACTGCTGTAAACCTATCCTGCTCAAGGACATCTTGTTTGTGTTAATCCTGTAGATTAAGCACACAGCTTTTCAGTTGCGGCTTTGCTGCTATTGTTACCAGTAAAGCCCTTACAAGGCTTGTGGGCCAACTCACATTAACTTCAGGGCTGTCACTGCGATAGCATGAACGAGGAAGAACCCTCAAGAATGATGAAAACTGACTCTCACACCAAATACTCTACATTAAAAAAACATAAAGGTTGGAAGAGGCTTGCCTCCTGTGATCTTCTCTATGTTGAAGTATCTCAGCTGTTACTGGCAACAGGAGACACCAACGCTGAAGCCTGCACACTTTTGAAAGTACAATGGCCCAGTATATGCTGAAGGAGAGCTCAGCGAGAGCAGGAGCCTCCAGGGACCCTGAGGCAAGCCTGTTGCTTGGGCTCAAGTCCACTGAGCAGTCCAATGGGACAGTCACACCAATAGAGACAGCAACAGTCAGGATTTCCAGCAGCATGCAGAGACATGCTATTGCACAACCTCCCCTCCTGCATTTGGCTTACTCTCACACCAGGGGCTTGGCTAAGCCGGCAAGTGTATATTAAGTCATCACTCAAGCACCAGGCATTCATTGGCTTACTGCTAATTATGAATGGCGTTACCTGTAAAATATTCACAGGAGGTTCCATGTGGATAGAAAAACATAAATGACTACGCATTAAGGAATAATTTTATTTTTACAAATATACAGGAAATTAATAACAGCTGGGCCGTAAAATTCTTCTTTGTATACAGTGTTTTTAATCTGAGCTCCATCAATTCCCTGGACTTCGGTGTTCAGTGAAGCCTCAGTACCAAAGAACTGGCTTTGAGGCAGTGTTTTCTTGGAATCAAAGCTAGCTAAAGCACTCATGCTAACAGCAGGATTTTCACAAGCTTTGCTCATTTTACTTATTTGAGACAGTTAATTCGCTTCACAAACAGCTTGTGATATTTTCAAAAGACCAATAAATCATGCAGTAGATTTATGCAAGAGCTACATTCTGCACCTCATGTTTACCCTGTAGCTTAGGCTCTTGTTGAGCAAGGTTCAGAAGCACCTCACTTGAAGTACAGTTGATCTCAGGCTTACAACACAGAGCCCAGTACGGTTTAAACACAACTGAACTCAGGCTAACAACACAGAGCCTGAAACACTACTAGAACAGAATCTCACGTTTACTGGTCTCACTGCTACATCGAGCATCTTTAACATATCAGAGCACCCTGCCTGCTGGATGTACCTTTAGTGAACATTGCACAAAAATGGGAAAAAAGTCTCCAAGTTTTGCATCTGGTACATAGGGTCTTGCCTGCAGTGATGGTGCTGGGGCATCTGCAATTTCAGCAAGATCACATGCTGCACTTAGAGAGAACTTCCAATGTCTGTGTCTTTCAAACCAAATAGTCTACTACAAATATTTCTGGACTTCTAAGACTGGGAAGTCCATGTTTTCCTTGCAAACAAAACCTAACCTTGCCCAGAGGAGAGTACTTGATGGTACCACTGCCATTCCAGGATTTTCAAACTGAGATTTGGCCCCGCTCCAAAAATTTGGGGGGGAAAAAAACAAAGAAAAAAATTTGGATGCCATAAACCCAGGGATGTTTTGGAATGTGCTAATAATTCCCAGCAGAAAGTGGCCAGGTTTGGCTCCTAGTGACTAATGAAGCTGTCATACACCATTCCTTCCTGCTGTTTAATAATGCTTTCAAAAGAGCCCTTTATGGAGATGAATAGTATAGTAGTGGTGCAGCTGAGGAACTGGCATGCTGTCAAAGAAAACAGAGGCCAGTTTGCTATGCATGGCACTGTATTTTTCATTATACTTCACAAAGACTTGTTATTAACTGAAAATTAATTCATCATTAGGGGATAGATATTATTTAATAAATAGTTCAGTACTGTTTTGAGACTTTCTTCCAATAGTCAGATTTCATTATAGCAGCAAAATTGCCTGTTACTCTAGATATTGATACAGTCTTCACGCTCTCTTAGCTCCTGAATTTCAGGGAATTACATCAGCCCTACCAGCAAAACTGAGGTGGAAATGCAGTTCATTCTTTTCACTTTCTCCTCAGTGATACATAGGTACGTACACATGCTGCATACAGCATACTGTTAATGAAGGTGGCAATTCAGCCAACTCGAAATCAGCAGAGGCACGACAACTCCTACACTCAGATCCAGCTTCTACTCTGTTGGTGATGTAATCTCAAGTCACACATGGGATTTTTATATTCCTCAAGTGATTTATTGTTCATCACGGGTAATTGTGGGGCACAGCAATATTACAGCTGTGCAGAAATTCATATCAGACATTAGTCCCAGCCTGTAAAAACTTACAGGACGTTTTTTTCTACGCAGGTGGAAGTCCACAAGACTCCTACCTCAATGCTGTGTTCAGGCTTGTCTCAGGTGATTTCACCTATTTATAAACTCTTGGAGGCCTCCAGCAGCAGTGCCGAGATGTGATACACCTCTTCTCCCCTCTACTCTTTCTCTGAATCATCTGAGAAAATCAAACTCTCTCCATAGCCTTCCAAGCAATCCTCACCACATGCTTTCAGATGTAAAGCAGGGAGACAAGAGACTGACATATCTTATCAGGTCTCCACACAGAGCTCCATCAACATCAGCTGGAGCCCGAGATGAGTCCAAATGGGTTACAGGGTGTGTGTTTTAACACACTTAGCTTTCAGAAGCTGCAGCAAAAGATCACAGGCCTTATCTGCACAGGGAAGTTTAGATGAAATAGTGCAGTGAGCTTGCTTTAGGGTACCTTGGGTTTGCACAGACCCTGCTTTAAACATTTTGAACGTTTGCCAGTATCAGAGTTGGTAGTACATAGATCTAGCTTGTCATTCCTCTATTCTCTGATGGAGAAAAACACCTCTGATCACTTGAAATCAGTATAACCCTTGTAGTTCTGAATTTGGAGAGTTAACTACTGAGTAACCAGGGAAGCATCCCATCCTGCACAAAGATTCACTCCACAGTCTTTCTTATTAAGCATTCCCTTATCCTAACTGGAAGGTGCAGAGTTGAAGGACTAGAAGTTAGCTAGAAGGCCTATCATTCTTTTGTGACATACACTGTCTTTTAGTTACTGCCATTTTAAAACTTCTGGCCTAGAGGTCCCAGTGCCAGATACCAGACTGTTCTATGCATTTGGAGTCACACAGGCAGATAAATTTGGTTCAGCTGCTTTTGATGCTGAAACCAGCTAATTGGAGAGGAATAGCAGAATTGAAATCAAGCAGTTACTTCTGTGAAGCATCTCTCCAGCAACTTCACCCAGTAAAGTGTTACTTCTGGTTTCCATCAACTGGCAACTGGCAATTTAGATAGAGTACTTGAAACGACCAGGGTCACCATCCTTAAAACCAGTAGAGTGCTCACACCAGAACTAACATGTCAAAAAACATTCAAAGGCTACTCCTCTTCTCCCAGACTCAGATCTTAGCAAGCAGAAATCTAAAGTCCCCAGGGATGAGGGACCCCTGAATCTGTCACACAGAAAGGGAGAGGTCTGCATTCCCCTCAGAACCTGCAAGGACCATTTTTTTATTTGAGTGGGTTTTGTTTGGTTGTTTTGTTTGCAGGGTGTTTTTGTTTGGTTTGGTCTGGGGGTTTTTTGTTTGTTTTTTAAAAGTGGGCTTAAATCAAAGCACAGGGTTATTTTGTAACTTTCAGCATGCGTTGACACTTCCAGGATGCACAAAAGCCCACAAGAGAGAAAAATAAAAATGTTCTTTTGTTTATTGTAAGGCAAAATACATTGTGCATTAGGGAAAACATTGATAGAAGTATCATTTTTGTTCAAGAGGACTTTTGAGCAGTTCTGCTGTCTAAAAAATATCCTTGTAACTTGGTAGTCCACAGAATGGATCATAAAAACAAATGAGAACCAATAACACCAATGGCCAGCCAAGTAACTCTACATATCATCTACTAGCACTCCCACAATACAGTCCATTAATATCCCAGTTTATGTTATAACATGGGTATTCCCCAACATTATATAGTATGTAGACGACATCTTAATAAAAATCTCCCTAGTTTGTGGAAATCTCCCATCCCATTTGCACTGACCATATATCTATTTATTCATGATCCCAGTACATCTTTTTGGCAACCAGAACAGTGTCTTACATGGATAAGTAATATCTGGAAAGCATCCATAAAATTCCAATTGCCTCTAATGCAGTCAACAGCTGGAAACATGCAGACAAAACAATTCAAGAGAGACCACCAGCAAGCACTGCCTGCCAGAGTTTCAGGGTTGTTGATGTAATGATCTCAGCACCCGAAAACTAAACAAGGTGCTGCTGGATGAAACATCCCCCGGAGGCTTGTGGGCACTGCTAAACACAGTGACTTCCCTAGATAAGCATTCTTCCCTTTACACAGCACCAAGTCACCCAGTGCAATGGCAGATGACACTGCATCAAAGGTGCTGTCTTTAGACTGAAGCTTAACGCTTTGATTGCTGAAGGCTGTGACCTGATGGGCATCAGGGCACTCGAGTAGGTTCTGTTCTGGCTGAATTTCAATTTCAATAGTATGGTTTAGAAGGGAAAATTTTATGTTAACAGTATCACTACTGCTCACAACACTCATGCAATATTCTGAAACCCAACAGAAAGCTCTGTTCTGTAACATTACAGAGGTGTATTCATCTATTTTTATCTCAGTCTTCTCTTACAGCTGTGAGGCTCCACTGACATATCAAAGTATTTGAATTTCATCTGGGGAAAATACACTGAAGAAACACAGCATTACACATAGCATGTTTTAAAGGGACTGTCTGAAAAATACGATGGCTAAAAGAAAGATAATTGCTTCTAATGAAGCTCTGATGGGACATGTGAAACAAGATCCATGCCCTTTAGTGGATTAGAGTTTCTTCGGATCTAACTTTTCCATTGGAAGTTGTGCAAACAAGCTAAAACATGTTTGCTATTTCATGAGAGCCATGGAACATGGTATCAAAAAATTAACAAGCATATGCAATCTTGATGGGTACTTGGAGAGGATACCCAAGGTGGATTTTGACCAACAGCTATGCATGGTCGTAAGAAATTAAAAAGCAAGAAAATCCTTATTCTGTGTTTCTTTTCTCAGTCTCAAACCCACTATCACCACTGCTGTGAGCTCCTCTGCTGAGGAGAAATGCCTGAAAAGTCCATCTGAGCTGGTTTCCATTTGTCCCCCCCCAAGCATTGGAGCGACATCACATATTTCACTGCAAGGTCTCCATGAATTTTAAACTGCAAAAATGAGGACCAGAGAGCTCATACAGGAACAAGATAGAAGTCTTAGCCCATGTTATTAAGCAGGTTTTATACTGACTCAAGATAAGTGTACAAGTCTGAGGTATTTAGGATCTCATTGGCCTTGTTTCATATGGAGACGAAAGTTTAGTCAGGTTCAGGTGTATTTTTTTCCTAAGTTGTCTTTCAGCTGCTCCAGGAGTTTGGCAAAACAAAATGAAACAAACAAACAAACACCTCTCAAAAAAAGTGAATTTCAACTTCATGTTTGAACCATGAGCAGAGTTACAAGCAGAGTTTGCATGATGTCAGGAGACTGCCCCCGTCTTCTGGGGCTACAAGACTTCATTACTCCATCAACTGTGCCCTTTAGGAACCAGCAAGCTACTACCAGACATTATTCCTCCCTAAAACTGAACTATGCCATCTTGCAGTCTCTGATCAGACAAGGATACTGTTAGATAGAGTAGCCTGCTGTAGTGCTATTAGAAAGATGAGACCTGCCAGACAGACCCATGTTTAGTAGGATGCAGTGGACCTGTGCCTTCAGGTAGTGTAAATTGGTACTACTGCATGGAAGCCAGCAGAGTCCTGTTACACCAGGCAAGAGTCTGACCCATACATTATAGGGTGATTATATATGCACTGCCAGTGTTTAGCACAGCAGCTATACATGTTTTCCACTAAAGCCATGCTTGTTATTTTTTCCTAGAAGATCATTGCTTTCAACTTTAGACCTTCCTAATCCCCTGACAGAGACTTTAACCACAAGTTTGCTTTCATGCCGCAAGACATGGAAGTGACCACCAATTTCAGTTTCATCCCCAGAGTTTACATTATGGGCTGTTTGCCCACATTGGAAAGAGCGCCTGACATCAGGATTAAATCAACTTCAAGGACTTCAGTAGCTGGCAAGTAAGCTGTGCTTCCCTTCTCCACCAGTTTGTCAGATCTGGCTGAAATCTCACCCTCCTCCCCTTATGAATTTTATCCTGCCCACAAGTACACTTACAAGGAAGGTGTCTATTTTTTACTCCTTGAGCACTAATTAGCTTATGTTGGAAGGAATGAAGTAAAGAAACAACTAGTCCTAAACATATGCATTAATATATCCTACATTGCTTAGTTTTTTCTTAACTTTCCAGGACACAATCAAGTCCATGCTAGGGAAACATCAGTTAATTCCATACAAACATAGGCCTTAATTTCCAAAGGAGAGAACTGCTTTCCTACTGAATAGGTACAGGGCTAACAGCACAGCTATAGTTTACAGTGCTACTGAATACCATCCTACACATTACATTTGGAGAAGAGCAGTAATTTAAATAGTGCAATCGTCAGAAGAGCTGACAAAAGGATAAACACTGAGCAACAGTTCATCAGGTGGTTTCCACCCTGATGATCCAAGGGTATTTAAAGCAGTAGTTTAGTCATGTCCAGTCTTAAGAAATCTGTTGTTACACTGCAGCCCTGGAGAGGAGCTGGACTCGAATAAAGCTTTGTGGAAGTCACCAGGTACAGCCCAGGGTGTAATGCAACACTACCTCACTTCAGTGCAAAACAGTATAGCTACATTTAGAGAGACTGGGATGTGGAAACGTATGTTTTGCAAATAAATCACAATTTATTCGCTTTAAAGACTTTTCGTCTGTGGATGAAAACACAGATAGCCTTTTTAATGAAAGGATTTACTTGGCAAAAAGTTCATAATCAGAATTAGCTACTTAAGATTCATAAATCGAAGAACTAATTCCATATACTATCAAAGCCAGGATGGCTCACTTCAGACTACTTAGCCTTTTGAAATAATATCTCCTGATAACAACATCTAGACACATCAAAGCATTAAACTGCTCTAATTAACCTTGGGCATGTCTTATTTCACTTAGGTGGTTCAAGAAGAGGAGTTAAAGCTAAAATGACAGCAGTTGAAGTATGTCCCAGCACAGAGCATTCTGTGACACCATGGGCATTTATGTTTACTTCCATTACGGGCAAAAAAAGCTGTGTTTGTTCTCTCAGGGGTTGCTGAGGTTGTTCAGTGTCTCAGGGGAGATACTAAAGTCTCCAGAAAGACACTAAGCTAAATGATATCCAAAAAACTCAACACTTCACTTGATATACTATTCATTTTCAATCCCTAGGGTGACAAGATGACTGGAGCAGAGATGAAAAGCTAGAAACCAGAAGGACCTGATCATCATTGCACAACAGTCAATGGGAAAAAAAAAAAAGCTGTATTGAAACAAACAGCCCTTCTTCCATGCAAACACGCTGATCCCTTACAAGCTTTCCAACTGCAAACTACTGCACCTTGCCTCCTCTGCAGAGATAATTTGTAAGTTTGTTTTCTAAAAATCCATTCTGGCTCTACACAAACAACATCATCAGCTAGGAGCAGTTACTTGAATTCATTTGGAGAACTGTAAGAAACAGGTCTGAGAGAAAATGATCATTGTCTACCATATTATCTCCTTTTTCAGTGGAGCTGACAGGACAGCTGCCTGTTATTACAGCGCACCCCAGGGAATGCTAAGCTGCCAAAAAGACCAGAGCTAGCTAGGGATTAGCAGCCAAACAGAACTCATGCACCTGGGAGTCACGCAGCTAGATGTGCCATCTTCGTAAGATAGGATACTTCAATCTCATTTGCAAAGAAACAAAAACAAACAGAAATTACTTAATGTAATCGTAATTATGATAAGTATTGGAATAATTTTGCAGTTTTGTGACTAGATTAAGCGGCAGTAGTTTTCACTTAATTGGTGTAATCTGTTGAAGGATTTCTATAACTGTCATAAAAGCAATGCTCTGCATTGCATGTTGAAATTGTTCCTAAATAATGCAGGATCGACACCATGTTAAGTGACCAGAACCCTGATGTCTCTAGAGATTATAATGTGGATGGTGCCTAGGACTTAATGATTTCATATGCCCTGTGTAATACAAAACACTTATTTGCTTCACTGATACCTTTTGAAAAGCAAAATTTCTGATAGACAGCCCTTTCCTCCTCCCACCACTGCATGTGTCCTGCACAGGCATGCTCTCACAAGCATGAAGAGCTGTTTCTCTGCTCCTGGATCAGTGTGTGCTGGGCTGGGGTGATGCCTGGTGCCACCCCTTTGTGCCCCAGCCTGCACAGGGAGGAGGATTGGACAGCAGCTGCTACATGGAGCTGAGCCGCACTCCAGGCAACTCCCTCATCCTATTCCCATGGACCCCTGGGAGCACTTCCACCAGTTTTCAGTGGAATCAGGATCATAGCCCAACCTCCACGAGAACACCAGCAGCAATATTGACAAGGTTTCTTTTCTGTCATCAGGATGGATGATACATATCCCACTCAGTAGCGATGAACTTCTAACAAAGCTTCTGCACAGCTCACTGAGAAGTAACCTCAGTGTACACTGGGGGTTAGACAGTTCAGGAGAGTTCTGCTGGGGCTTCTTCCTTCTAGCTATGTATGTACTTGTCATGCCAAGGTAAACAAGTTAGTACAAGAATTGGTGGAATATTTAAAAATTCAATAAATGAATTCTGTCTGTATTTTTTATTCTCAGCAGGCTTATGGGTAGAAGGGGCAAATGCTTTAAGAAGTTTCAGGACTCAAAAAACAGAAATAAATTCTCAAGTTACTAAAGAGCTGTCACACCCTAGGAAACAGGAGCAGAGACTGCCCAGAGAGCACCAGTGTTACCCCAGTTGTGGCTGGAGAAAGGGTGGCTTTCAAAATGGAGCCACCACCAACCTATCAAGGTAGCAGCTATATTGTCAGTACCAAAGTTATGCATGACAGGAACTCCTGGGTATAAACCTGCAGGAGAAAGCACAGGGCATTTCAAACAAATAAAGCTTTTCCCAGCCTTCAAGGATTTCCCCCTAAAAAGCCAACAGTGTCTTCAGTCATTGACTCACAGAAAATCAGAAGCAGAAAACAGACTGTGATGGATCTACTATAGCAATACACAAGATTGCTTTGACAACGAGAGGTGGCTGTGCAATTGCAGTAATAGCTCAAGGTTTGGAAATGGAAGTTAACAGACAATGCTCTTTCCTCTATTTTTCATTAAGTATTAGTTAACTGTAAGACAGCTTTATTATATTTGCATCAGTTCAAGCTTAATATTGTTACCATAAATTAAGAACTGCTGTCTTCTGGATCCAGTGGTTCGCTGCACTGCTGAAAAGCCAGAGCTAGAAATAAAGGTCTGTTTTCTCCTATCCTGGAGCTGTCTGCCCTTCTTGCTCCATAACCTGAAAGATGCCCCATCTGCTCCCACCTATTTTATATGATAGTTGAAAAGAGAAACCTGACAGAGTGCATGGTTCTGGAGTTGCACAGATGAGCCAACTCAGAGGTAACTATCTCCCTACTAGGGGGGTGGGAGACCTCAAGGTCATATGCACATAGGGGGTAACAGCAGTGGCAAGCTGGAGCCCATTAAAAGTACATTTGCATCTACTGGCCTTCCCTGGAGACCCCTGGAAACTCAAACAAGTAAAATAAGTGGTAGCAATTAAAAAAAGTCCCATGAGGATGTTACATGCAGCCTCCTCTCTTCACGAATCCCTAGTGTTCAATTCATTCCCAGTTTCCTTGCCCAGACAAAATACTGTAAAAACAGAAAACTTGAGTCTAAAAATAACTGTTTTCCCAGTCTCTTAATCCTGCTGAGCAATTTCCCAACTGTAACCTCTTCTTCCTTATGCAGTGTAGCGTGACTAAAGCAAATGTACTCCAGTGTTCACAAATAAACAAAAAGCTGCCTATTTTTATTCCTAAATCAAACTTGGTTTCAGTGTAACATAGTTGCAATGTACAATTTTCCCCATATACCTATTGCTCAGCTTTTAAAAACAGGAATGATCACAAATCAACGGAAATAATAATTGCCTAATGCTCTATAAAAGTGAAAGAGTATTTTCCCAAGAAAATAATATTAAAAAGTCAACTACATTATTCTTTATTCTGCATGAAGGCCATACAACAGAGCCACTGTATCAGTTTTTCTTGTTACTATTCGCAAAGTATAATTGCAAGCCATACCATCAATCATTAGATAAAAGCCTTCACACAGGTAGGCTTTCAGTAACTTTGGGGTTTTTTTTTTTTTCCTTCCTTCATTTCACTTTGAAAAGTGTCTCTCAGGAAGCCTTGTGGGAACAGAAGATTGACAGAAAACCCAAACTCATTAGAAACCAGCTCAAGCAGTGATTATAGGGTGCTGATCTGCCCACTGCCTTTCTATTAATTTTTCCATTTCCAGCAACCAGCCTACAGCAAAGAGCTCCAGACTGCACCAGTCACTGTTTGCATACAGCGCTGATGAAGCCCAGATTTACCTTTTCTGAACCCGCCACTCCTCTGCACTACTCTCTCACAGAAATAATGTGGAGTAAAAGCTCCCTATGGAGAAAAGGAAAAAAAAAAAACCCAGGAAAAAAAAACCCCAACAACCCCACCAAAAAACCCCAAAGCTGCATAGGCTTCTTTAAGGAGTAAATTAAATGGTAAATAATTTATCATCTTTCTGAAATTATTCATGCAATAATATGCATGTGCAGTTGTAAAAGTAGGTGTGAAACATAAGCCTTTTGCCATTCCAGGACAAACACACAGCTCCACGCCTTGTGTCTGTGCTTGCTCGGATGTTGGAGAGTAAATATATTGAGGGTGGCTTATAAACAGACATCAGCGGCACTCCCTGTCAAAGTGGGATATGCAGATTTCAACCTGTGCAGTACAGAAGTGGTTTGAGCTTGTGTTTCCAGACACAGAAAGCTGTGGTGATGCTGTTAGGACATCCCGCAGGTGGGATATTAACAGCAGTAGAGGAGCAGCAGAAGTGGCCTTGAGAAAAAGACTAGACTACAAAGAGGGGATGCTATGCAGAAAAAAAAACCTGTAGTCAGAGAGAGGTCACAGCTGCCTTGCATTTTGGAGAAACAGGTGGCCTTTTGCCTTTTTTTCTTTTTTTCTTCCTTAGCTTCTTACATTGTTTCTGTGACCATAAAACTCACTGGTCTGGATTTTCAAGAACTTTCAGCACACCTCTGGAGAGGGAGAGTTACGCAAGGCAGCCTGAATTAAGCTGACTTGGGTACTGGCAGCTGACAAGCCACCACAACACAGCATCCAGACAGCACAGGGACCTGAGCCACTGTGCTGGAAGCTACAGTGCCACCCGAGAGCCCATACCACTGTCTGGTGAAGTGGGCACCCCCAAGGACTGACACAAACTGAGAACAAAATTTCTATGTCATCGAAGTCACCTACTGCTGATTCCTGACCCACTAATCCTCATCTCCCCTCTCCATTTCTGCTTTTGCAATTGCATCTACAGTGGGTGCTGGCCCCCTTCTAAAGTTGCTAAAAAATCAAAATCTTTAGTCCTGAAGCTGCTTGGGGAGAATATCATAGCAACTGCAATCCTGGATGGCCTTCCTCTAACTTATAGCTGGCTTTCCAACGCTCTAACTCGCTTCATGTTACTAGGCAGGAAACATCTGTCTCTCTTTGCTCAACCAAGTTTTCCTCATAAAGTAGTCCTGAATGTGCAATTTTGGGTCAGTTTGGACATATACTAGCAGATGAGATATCTTTAATGTACTATATAAGTTGGACGTGAATTATACTGGAATAATTTCAGGAGGTCCACCTAGAAATGGTTCTCGACACACATGGAAGTAATTTATTTCAAAAATAGGAGAATCTGAGTACATTTGCACAGTTGGGTTGGTTTTTTGGAGGGGTTTTGTGTTTGTTTGGGGTTTTTTTTTGTGGGTTTGTGTTTTGGTTTGTTTTTTAAGGGCCTTTTTCTGTAATATTCTCAAGTAGGCATTTACCTAAGAATTACTAGTGAGAGGCACACTGTGCTTGAGAGCATAACTACTCATGTTTTGATATCAGAGATTAGTTCCCTTCTCTTCACAGAATCACAGAACACTAGAGTTTGGAAGGGACCTCGAAAGATCATTTAGTCCAACCACCCTGCTAGAGCAGGATCACCTAGATCAGGTCACGTAAGAACATTTCCAGGTGGGTTTTGAATGTCTCCAGAGAAGGAGACTCCACAACCTCTCTGGGCAGCCTGTTCCAGTGCTCTGTCATCCTCCCTGTGAAAAAGTTTTTCCTTATGCTTACCTGAAACCTCCTATGCTCCAGCTTGTACACCGCTCTTCCTAGTGGTTAATTTGTTTAATGTATACAGACACATATGGCTGGAGAAAGTAAGGCTTTTACTTCAAACAATGTAATTCACACAGTCATGGACAGTACGTGACAAGTTGCAGTAGATATCCCTATGGGTTAACTTTACCCTGTGCTTATAGGTAAAACTTTTTGCAGTATTGACTCTCACTGGATAAAGTTTCAAACAGTGTAAAACAAAACCATTAAAAAGTACTTTGAAAAGTAACTTCTAGGACCTTAAACTAGCTGAAGTCTTTAAAAATAATTAACTAGAAGAGAAACTTGAGCTCTAAATTATATTGTGACCTGGATACATACATATATATATATACTGCAGTGAGGTTTCCATTGGTTTGCACCAACTTAAATACATAAATGACAAAGTTATGTTTAAACAATCCAGAAATGGAAAGGTTTTTTTCATAGATTTCCTTCATAGAAAAGACTCATTTGACTACTGAAGAATTCTTACAAAGCAGTGAGGTCACAGACAGTGACTAAAAATGCTACTAGGCTATGTTCACAATTATTGGGGAAAAATAAAACATACTCTGAGGGATGTGAAAGTTAAAAAAATGTCATCCTAAAACCAGGCAGTACATGCTCCTTTTTTTCCTCTAATAAAGAAGGGTGAGGCACCTACCCACACCACTAGTCAGACCATTTCTAGACCAATGTACAAAATCAGATAGTTGCTATAATCTAAAAAAATGCTTCAGCCTACACAAGTGCTGCTCCTGGAAAAGCTTCTATTACAGAAAGGTATCAATAAATCAGTGCAATAAATGTCAGGAGTTCAATACCAATTTTGCATTCTGTTGTGAGAAGAAGAGAAGATGAAATTACACAGTCACAAGCTACTTAAGGGACCTGCAGAAAATATTCCTTTCCAAGGCCATAAAAGTCCATGTATAGAAAGCTGGTGGGACTTACCTAGTTACTCGAAGTATATCTTACTATTCAGTATTTAAGATAAAATACTTGTATGTAGGCTACATTGTGACTTCCTGTATGAACACACATTTTATCCTCCTCTTTTACAAAGTAGACACTCCAATATACAGAGGTATTAAAAGACAAAAAAAAATTTAAAAGCCACAAGACAAGAGACTTGGGTGTTTTCAAAGAAAAAAAATCCTTATTGGAATTTTTCAGTAAACTTGTTGCAATTCACTTGCAAGGTTTACTTTTCAAACTGGTAGAATTAGCAGTCAGCTGGCCCTGTTGTGGTATTTAAACCCATGACCATCTCTGTCCTATCAACACCATAAAAACTGAGTGTATCAAATACCTTTCAGTCAACACACAAAAGGAGGCAACCACATCTTTAACGCACCTTTCTAACTTCCACTGGTCCTTTGTATTTGTGATTAAATGTGGCACGTGGGTCTTTCACAAAACAGGCCATGGCAGCTCTTTATTTTGGTATTCAGTAACTCTCTCAAACCAAAGCAACTTCTCAGCTGCAAATGTACACATAGTTCTATAAGCAAAGCTTCTTCATATAACCATCCCTGCAGCATCCCACATCCTGGACAGGATTTCTGCTGAGCAAGGATACAGACCCATACAAATTTGTTCATATTCTAAATAGGTATAGCAGAAGCTATTTCTAATACAGACTCATTTAGAAGCCTTAATGTGCCTGTTGCACTCAATCTATATTGACAGTCTTGGTTTTTAATCCACAGGATCCTGGCCTCCCTCTAGTGCATGGGATGCACTTTCTAGCAGGGGAGCAGAACCCCGTCCTAAAGTAGCTGTCCTAAGTGAGAGAAGCACAGGAGCAGAGGTAGTCATACAGTCAAAGGTATTGGGTATTACTGGGAACACCAGACTTTGTCTCTACTCTACAGCTTTGACAGGAAACAAGATTTCATAAGCTTAAAGCTTATGGAGTTTTCTTAAAGTGTTCTGAGCAAGGATGAAGTAGGAAATAAACAGCAGGCAATCATAAATCACTACAGAGCACCACAGGAAGTATGCACTTGGAAGCCAAATGAGGCCATTTTAAGTCAATCTTTTGACTACTTGACTCTGCCATTTTGATGTAGCTCTTTCTACTCATATTTTATGCAATAAAAACCGTATAGCATATATTGCTAATCAGGGAGCAATTTCTCCAGTGTTATTCAGATAAAATTGTTGCCTTTTCTGTTTCTGCATGATGACCAAAAGCTTGCTAAAGCAAACTGACATAATAAACATGCTTGCAAGTTAACTTCCTGAAGGAACACGCCCTGTTTGCCTGCTTACAGGTTAGCATATACACTTCTCCATAAAACCCAGCCCTTAATCTGTTACCTTTGGTGATGCAGATGTGATGAATCCCATCCTGCTTTCTGAAAAAGATGTGGTGCTGAGGACCAAGGAATTTTCACATCCTCAGTAAAACACTCCTTGCTTTGCTAAGAGGTACCAGTGTAGGAGGTCAGAAACTGAGCACAGGGGAGAAAAAAACAAACAAACACCACCAGCTGAAACCTCAGCCCCTCCCTGAAGCAGCTGTGGAAATGCCAGCAGTTACCTCCCAAACAAGGAGCAGCTGGGTTCAGTTCCCCGTTCATCTTTACAAAGCCAATAAGGAGAGGGAGGGTCTTAGGATCTTACATAATGAAGGAGGTTTGGGGGAAGAACAAATGATGCTGGAGAAAGGTGTAGAGTTAAAAGGCTGTCAGGATGACGGGTGGAAAATCAGTCTAAAAGGCCTTGTGGCTAGTTACTGAAGGGCTGAGGTAGAGTGCTGTCAGTTTAACAAAAATAAGCGTGTTATCAAAGCAGAAGATGCCAAATTTGGGTGTGTGAACCAGGCACAGTTTCTTTGGGAATCACCAGCAAGAGCCTGGTGATAGTCAAGACTGCAGAAAGCTAGTCTGGAGGTGGATCTGTGTATTTTGTTTATTCTATCTGCTTCTTCTAGGGCACTCTGCAGATGGGGGGGATAAGAAAAGATCAGAGGAATTTTTTCTACCTGCCCTTTATCTTCCTAGCACACAGTCGTATATCTGTAGTTGCCAAGTGTATAGCTAATAATGGAGCTTAGAAGAAAGGGAATGGGTTGAGATGAAAATAATTGCTTAGTAAAGTAGTGTGAATGTTCATCTTCTTTTTTGTCCCTTAGTTATGTGCGGGCAGTGACCTTGCCTGTATAATGACCTATTTGCAAGTTTGTTACTGGGAATATCATTTGTACAAAGAACATTTATATATGTTCATGTACAATTCTGTAGGGTGGCTGACCAGGTAATTGTAAAACCACTGCTAGCTCACAGCACTATGATCCATTTAGGACCATATGACACCAGTCATATATATATATACAGGTAACAGTGGGGTTCCCCTTTAAAAAGCAAGAAGCATTTTTCCTTTTATTTTAAATGCCACTATTCTGCATGATCCATATTCTTTGCTAGTTGTAAGTGTGTATTCAGAGTTTTTATTGTGGCTGCACTTTCATAAGGAGAATTAATCTTATGGAATCATTTAACAAAGCAGATGACATGAAGGTGCTCTCTTAAGGGAGAAGACAAGTGATTTCCTGTTTCATATAGAATGAATGGGGAAAAATAATATCAAGGCCAAAAGGCAGAAAGAATCAAATCTCAGTTTGTATGTGTGATTCATGATTCATTCTTAGGGTGATGAATGAAGCAGCACAATTCCTGATATGTAAGTCTTTCCTCCATGCACTTGGTTTTGCATCATTTGTAGAGTCAAAACGATTAAAAAGTACTTCACCCTCATACTCCCTGTAGGAATTCACATGCTCAAGTAACTCTGTCCTTTCTGGAACACATTAGTTTCACACCAGGTAAGCAGAAAGTGAAGATGCTGAGCAATCCAGGAAGCAATGCAACACTTCTCATTGCTGGATTGGATACATGGCCTTGATCTGAAAAAAATATTCTACCTCTCTGTACAAAACTATTTCCTAAATGGCTGTAGATGTACTTTTGCAAGAGTTCAAGGAGACATCTCCAAAAAAAAACAAACCAAAGATTCAAACAGCTCACAGTAATTATGTAGTGCTTATTAGGAAGAGGAAAGCTAAATATCATACAAACTGTTACGTGTAACTTTCCCATCTTTTATCTCCATAGACTATTCCTCAGCTCCACTAGGCAAAGAAAAAATATCCATCTGCTATTATATCCTGTGGATTCATACCATAATTGACACTCTTTAACTATAATCAGCCGTATAGCACATTTTACAAAGAGACGGGGAAGTACATGCAAATCTGACCAAGTGTCTTCATTTAAAACTGCACCATCAAACACAGGTCATTCAGTCCTTTATGGAAGAAGATGAACTTAGGAGATCTATTTTCCATTCTTTCACTTGATACAGCTGTTAGTGCTGCTGCTAAAAGCCAGTATTCATCTTTGAAGATAAGCTGCCCACATGTCTTTCTGGGGTTAGCCAGATGGTCATAGCACACTACTGATGCACAACTGCAGTGTCAGTACAGGCTGAGTGGAACTAATGAGTGGAAGCGTGGGTGGGAAGCTCAACAGCTTAAACATTTGTTTGTTTTTTTCTTCTTTAGATGATACTGGTGGTCCATGCAGGCTAGCAACCTTTAGCTTCAATTAAGGTTGTAGGTGTAGGATTCACATATTTATTTCTTAATGTGTGGATATTAATGAGAGCTTGCCTCATCATACATCACCATCAGATATGCCATGCTCATAACTACCCAGACAACACCCAAAAGTATATTTTGTACTTCACACAAAAGTAAAAGCAGGTTAAAATTTCTCATATAGTTACTATTAGTATAAAGTTATTTTAGAGGGTAGATACTTTCCCAGACAGTATTGCTAAACGTTATTTAACAAGGATATTGATTAAAAATAGCCTTACAGTTAAAACTTAAAAGCTATGTCTTATGGTTTAGCTTGGCAATGCAGGTAGACAAGAGCCCTGCACTGCTTGGAACATTGCGGATTCATATCTGATTTTTGTTGCAACTGGTACTTCACTGCTATTTTTAATAAATGGTGTTATTGTGCTTAATGATGTTATCAACAGCCTGAGACACAGCAACAGGGGAGGGAACACAAGAGCTCACCCAGGAGGGCAAGAGCACAGGACGCCAGCAGTGAAATAAGTGAGCAAGGGCCCAAACAATCCAGTTGGTTTCTGTCGGGGGCGGGCTAAAACTGACTCTTCCAAAGGAAACAAACCCAACCTTTCTGTTTCTCCAGCAGGCTGCCTTGTCTGTACAAAATCTGTTCACGTTACACAAAGCTTCATGAAGAGAAAGAAATCCTTCCTTGTCCCTAATAGAGGCCCATTAATTCTATGAAGAAGTTGTCTACTTCTGGGTGTTTTTAGACCTATATAAATCACCATCTTAAGCACATTACAACTTCAGTGACCTTTTCACATTAACACTTCAAAATGGCATCCCACAAACTATCAGCTTAAATATAGAAATACTTAGGAGATACTTAGTGATCATTCCTATTTCACTTTTTATACTATAATACACTAACTAACTAAACTATAACTAACTACATGTCCTTCGTTTTGCTAGGTATTTTGTACTCTTCAACTATTTCTCTTTTAAATTTTGTCAGGACTAAGAAAAAATAAGGAGAGTTAGGCTGATTTCCTAGGAAAATGAACCATGTACGGTCACAGCAGATCTACCTTGGCTCATAGCCTGAACCATAAGGGTTATGTTTTTCATTGCCACTCATAACTTTGAGCTTATGTTTTCCAGAGTTAAATTCCTGAGTCAGACACCGTAGTTCCTGCATAAAATAATGTAACACATTGTAAAGGGAGAGTTAGGAATACCTGAATGGGACTTGCAACTGTCAGCACACCGACTGGAGAGAAGCTGAGGACAACACCCTGGGAACGCCAGAGAGAGAAATATGGTTGCAGTTCAGCCCTCTCTGAGATGTAGGCTCTACCTCGCACCTTGAGTTCATCTCTTCTCTCTGAGGCTGAGATTCACAGCCTGGAAATCCTCCTCTAGACACTGGCACCTGAGCAACATTTCTCCTAAGTCTGGCAGAAGAAAAGCAGTGGGATATGGCTTTTCTTTCCTTCCCCAAAGGACACAGATGCAGTCTTACGGCCAATTCCTGACAAGTAGTTTTTCACTTTGCGTCCACTCTTTCAGCACACATGCCCGCCTTTTGTGTACAAAACCTGACTTACCCGAGCTGAGACTGTTTCCTAGTGCTCCTTTTGCCTTGTCACTATCCAAACACACAGAGCACAGAGTGAACCTGTTTGCCTTAGTTATTTTTTATTTCCCATGACCCCAACAAGGAACCCCGTAAGTATGTGTTGTCACATTTGACTACTGTAGTAACGGCAGCATTCATTATCTGCACTGTTCATTGGTAAACCAATAGTAATGTTAGTCTTTTGTCTGTTGCAAAACTCTTTCATTCAACTTGAAGAATATGGCAAAAGCCTGGCTTACATTTACATAAGCATCAACTCCATTTTACAGTTTGGTTTTTTTCCTCTAGACAAAATACCTTCCAAACTGTTCCCATTGTTGATGGGAGGAGAAAAGTAACTTTAAACCTTCAAAACCCAATATTTCTTCTAGTTTTCTGTCTTGAGTGAATAATACTAAAATGTTCAGCATTCACAGCAAAGCAATCACAAGTACCAAGACTAGCAGCTTTCAAAAAATTGAAGCTGTCCAAATGGAACAGTTTTGTCTTAGTTTGGATAATAAAAGCCAACCACAAATCATTTCATTGAAGCACTCATTTTTCAAATTCTCAGTAGGATGCCAATACAGGAGAGCAGAAAAATCAGGGTGTCATCATAAAGTGGAAAGCCATCTGCCCCTACCTCCTGTTGGTACAACATTTCCTGATGACCATGGAGGTCAGCAGGTCTGCTCGTGCAGGCAGTGGCCTCAAAAGATACAGACCCTGAGGTCAGTAAAGCAGTATGGCCTGAAAACCCAAGATACAGCAGTAGGTTCTTGTATTGTTTCTTAGAATTTCTGTTGAAGTTTCCAATTTTTAGAAGAAAACTTCATCAAATTCATCCTTCTAGGATCATATTGATGACAGCATGAATTATTACAGTCCTGAGAAACTAAGCAGCATGGGGCCTTAGTTACTCTAGGTAATAAGAGCATTTATTAGTTCCCTGGCATGCAGCTAGGTTAGTCTTACCCATAAAATATCTGTAACCAACTCTCAGGCTTATCTGTAGTCTGTTAAATCAAGCAAAATTAGACACCCATAAAAACCCACAGACATTATATGGTGTTTCGAAGCCATGTTATTTATGATAATCAGCAGCTGTGAAAGAGAAGTCCCTCCACATAAATGCAGAAGGCGTTTTTCTTGGCATTTTTCTTCATCCGACTGGACTCTGGAGTCAGCAGAGGCTCGAATGCGAATGACGAACCACACAGCAGCCTGCTTGTGTGCCTGTAGCCTGGGGAAGGGCAGGCACAGTCCTGACTTTTAAACAAGGACACATAAACAGAGCCAAGAGACTGAAAGCCATCATTATAAAGCCTGAGACAAAATGAAACAGCAACAACAAACAGTTGGGTAACCTTTTTGAAGTGGATGTGCTCCTCTTTCACTGTTTTCTGAATCTCCTTAAATTTTGATTGGCTTTAGATTTGAAAGCAATTGGCAGACGGTCAAAATTTAAAATTGATGAAGTACAATTGGTCTGTTCATGGGACACTTGGAAAAGAAAATAATGATCTTTCAGACAAAAATGTTCTGAGGAAGCTAAGCTACCATGTCAACAGATAAGAAAGCAAACACTGGTACTGAAATGGCTGGAGCAAACAGTATTTAAAAGAAGGTTTTGTCCTGGAGTTGTGGCAAATTCAGAGGGCTCTGTACTTGGTGATCTTTAGGATATTCTTTCATGCTTCCAGGACATGCTGACAGTATAGCAAGGTCCAGAGGTCATACCTCATTTGTATTAATCACATTAGTCCAGAAGGGAGACCTGGAAAACTGCAGTTCATAACATGAAGGAATGACATGCTACTTACTTATCCAAGACTTTAAAAATATCAGCCCTGCATAGCACAGTCTAAAAAGATACCCCAAAACAACCAACCAACCAAACAAAACCCAAACAAACAAACAAAAAAAAACCCCCACAACTACCAAACACTGTTGAGGTAGCTTTAAACTGCGGACAAATTCAAGGTGGCATCAAAAGATACGCAAGCCAGTGTCTCCTTGGCAAGATGTGAGGCAGTTCTGTATCACTTTGTGTCTATCACTTACCCTTCTCCTTGCATGAAAAGCAGTGAACTTCACAGGACAGCTGCTGGGTCCTGGGTCAGCAAAGTACCATGGGCTCCTAATGCCCCCCTGAGTCCTGAGGGCAGCCTCTGAGATGGTAGGAGACTGATGAGGCTGTGTATCAAATTTTATCTACTTTTGCATCTGCACGTCTGGGTGATATGTCATTGTTGACTCAGAATCAGAAAAAGGTGTGAAAGACAGAAAAACTAAAGGTTTGTAACAATGTCACTCAAACTGTGACCTATCTAAGGATTTGGAAAACTCCTCCGTGTCCTCACCAAAGAAGCCAACAAGATGTGGTTTTCAGTGGGACCATCCTGAAAGAAGGTATATTCAGATAGGATATAAGGAAGAGATTTTTTCTGGGGGTGGTGAGACACTGGAACGGCCAGCCCAGAGACATTGTGAATGCCCCGTCATGGGAAGCATTCAGTCAGGTTGGATGGGGCTTTGAGCAACCCCATCTAGTGAAAGAGGTCCCTGCCCATGGCAGACAGGTTGGACCAGAGACTCATTGAAGATCACTTCCAACCCAAACCATTCTGTGATGCTGTGACTTTTTCCATGTAGGAGATTTATCATTGTGGTATCTTATGGAGAAGAGTCTGGGACATGTGATTACATCTTTTCAGCAAATCTTGGCCTCTTTACTGCCATCTGTCAGATAATATATCATTCCCAGAGTAAAAATGGAAATAATAGCTTCCTTTACCTTCCCTGCCAAGAAGTTCTGTTACAAGTAGAAGACTTAGATTTAAAAGCTTGCTCCAGAAGAATCAATGTTCCTTTTGGTCAAGGAAGCTCTCAGGGACACCAGACAGCGTGCTGAAGCAAAGGCTGGCCTTTCTCTAAGCAAGAAAGCAGGAACTGGGACAAGATTAAGTAAAGGATCTATTCTTGTGCGTTTATCAGTTGTCTGCTGGAGTCATTTGAACAGGTTGGGGCAGTAAAGGGAGTGCAGCAGGCAGTGTGTGTGGAGCTGGGGAGGGGATGGAAAATCTGTAACTAATAGACATCTTTTCACCTTTCTCCCTCTGTTTTCTTTCCCGTGGTGCCCAGATAGGGGACAAATCTTCCTAGAAAAAGTAATCCTTTAGAAAGTGCTCAAGTATGGCTATTACTTAACTTCCTGATTAGTAGCACTCACCACCTGCTACTTCTGCTTCTCATTGTCCAGCATAATAGAAGTGTTCATTTCCCTGGCTGTGAAAAGGTAATGGGAGGGGAGTCCCTCTTCTCCCTTTTGGCAAAAAGAGCAACAGTCCCTCCTTTTCTCCTGTAACTAATCCCAGGCCATATTTATCCAAGAAAATAAAATTCTATTTCTGATGATAAATACCTGGATAAGGGAGATTATGAATACTAAAAAAGAAAAAAACATTAAAAAAAAAAAAAAAAAAAAAACAAACCAAAAAAACCCCACCAAAATAAAAACCAAATACAAAAGCAATCATTCTGATCTCTTTGAACTAAATTAAGGGTTCCTGCTGCAGGGCTTTTTTATTGCCTGACCATGGCTTTGAGATCCCATAAAGGACTAAGCAAAGGCAATATATTCAATATTTTTGACACCTCAAACATGCAAAGACTTTGCAAAGACTTCTGTTTTCTTCAGCCTTTACTAGCTGGGACTGCCAAGAGAGCTGCACATGTTGCCTTGAAAGACAGCTGTTAAAATAGTCTCCTTTGATCAAAATTCTTCTATGTTTATAGCTAGAGCAAGATAAAGTATTATAGGATTTTCTTAGCACAGACTGAAAATCATAAAAAGAATGAAACTTGCAAAACCTGAAAAGTGCATTTGTCATGAGCGGGCATAACTTTTGAAATGTCAGTTAAAAGGAGACAACCCATGAATAGACTATGAGGATTTTCAGACCTTCTATTTCCCTAAAGTCCTCTTTTGTTTTACACTGGGAGTGGTGGTGTCCCTTCCTAGGGAAGCACAGGCAGGCAGTAGATTAGTCCTTATTTAGATGGTAAGTTCCAGCCTATTTGAATTGTATTAAGCATTCTCCTTACTTCTGTGGGATTTGTCATAAATCTTGAGTAAATATACTTAGCGCAATCTCAAAGACTGAAGTTTTGATTTCTCAGAGGGCTCAAATCTTTAAGCCTTAAAACTTCTCTTGTTTAAGAGAGATAAAGCAAAAGAATCTACTTGTCAAAACAAACACAGGAGAAAAAAACCCTCCCTACAACCCTAGACATTATCTCAATGGGAAGTGGCACTCATTCGGGGCTTTTCGGTAGCATTCTTTGCCCAGGAGTGAAATCTATTATAGGAATTAGTACTGCCCCTTAAAATGGTAGCATCACTAAGAAGCAAATGATCCTACTCTCTTTCCCTCTGTTTTCCTACCCATTCTCCTCCTTCTAAACAGTATTCAAAGGTTTCTTCAAAGGTCTTCATCCTATCTTTGTTGCCATGGTCTCTCACAGAGTTGAAACAACATTTTCAAAACTAATGCCTGCTCTAAATGCATTGTTGTTGGGATGCTGAGTCAGTTCTCTGCTGACTAGGGTGAAAGAAAAAGAATCTTTGAAAATCAGTTTTAACATTCAACTAACCTGAATGGGGAAAAGCAAGACATCTATACGCTGCTAGACAGCAGCAAAACTTTTCAGGAGTGAGATGCCTTGTCTTTTGGGAAGAAAACCAAATTGTCATGAGATTTTTGCGTCAGCTATGCTGGTTTTACTCTTTCTTTTTATTCATACCAGACCTGAGAAAGACAATCCCTTCTCAGAATGGAAAAAACAAAAAAAAAAAACCCAAAACAACCCACAAACCCAAACAGAAGAATCCTGTTGATTAACACACACCTCCCCCCCCAGCTAAATCCTTGCTGTGAGGGTGACAGAGGATGCTTGGTATGCAATAGCAGTGACAGGCAGGACTAGCTTTGGCACAGTTGAAATGAGTAGGGGGAAATGATGGAGAAGCACCAATATTTCTAAGGGGACTAACAAGATACTTTGCTTGTATTTAGCTTTCCTGTTTGCCTCTCTTACTTCAGCTACTTGCACGTTCTTTGAAAAAGGTCCATCTCTAGCACATGTATTTGTACAGTACACAGGAGAACAAGCTTACTATCCTTATTTGAACTTTTCAGCTTTACTATATAAATAAGAACACCTATTTGCTATGTAAATTAGAGCACCACAGGCTTCGTACATGCACTTCAAGAAAAGACAAGATCTTTGTGACAGACTTCATCACATCAACTTTAAATTGTTTTTAGGTGCCTGGTTTCAATTTTTAATAGATCCTTTGAACATCTGTCCTTAGCCCGTGGTCTGGCATGGCATGCTAAATTCCCTATATTTGTTCATTATTCCTAGGGGAGGAATTTGCATGAAAATTCTGCTGGTCTAATTATATGCCTCAGCTAGAAAAACTCGATTCATCTGTCTGCAGCAAATTTCACCTTTATGAAACAGATGATGACTTTGCCAGAGACTTTCTGGACATTGTAGCAACTGAAGGTTTTACAGCCTACATTTGTAATATGGGTCATAAACTGAATTGAAAAACAAAACAAAACAAAGCAAAAAATGTAGATCATTACAGTGCTTTTAAAAACAACTCTTCATCTTCAGGAACACAAAAATCACAGTTTTATGGGGAAAGAAGTTTGCAGCAGCTTATTACATATAAAATGCAGCCTCCCTTGCTACTCATATCTCCCTGTGTCAAGGAATTCAGGCTGTGAATGAAGAAAAGCTTGACGAGGATCTAATAACAGAGCAGAAGACGGTGTTATGAGTCTTGATCTCTGAGATTGGTGGGGGACTGAACATTGGAAATGTTTCAGGATGACAGGATGCAGAAAGAAGAAGAAAATGGGGCAAGTGTTCTTCCCATAAGTTAAAACCCTCATGATTGTGAAAGTGCATTCACAAAATGGGAACGGTAAAGAGCTTCCCAATTTTTCATCTTAAATGATGAAGATGAATACAATGACACAGAGCTAATGACCATGGGTTTTGGTGTTTCCAAAGCTGTCCACATTTTAGAAGGTTTAAAGGTATTCATAAAGACACTGTTCACAGACTGTAGCATTGCGTGTATACTCTTCCTGCTCTGGTTTTTTTCTTTTCCCTGTTACCACCTTGGCTTTTTCCCCTCGTGGTTTTAATTCACATAACTCTGCCCTTTTCACCTCTAAATCCTTTCCCTCCTGGTCTTCACAATTTCCTCCGTTACTTTTTCTTCCTGTAGTGTTTGTCTTCCCTTGCTCATAATTTGCTAATTTTTGCTAAACTTTACTTTTCCATATTCTCATAAATTCCACCCTCCAAGAACTTCATTGTTCCCCTTTTCTAGTCTGTTCTTGGCTTTACAGTCTTTTTAACACGGTTGCTGAGGTTTCCATGGTCTTTCTAAGGTTTTCTCTATTTATTTCCATTCTCTGATCAGTTGTATCAACCTATCAATTCTATAGCCCAATCTACCATGCACCTTTCTTCCTAATCAATCAACATCATGATCAGAAATCCATTTCTCCAGTTAATTTCTTTTTTAAATACAAGTGTTACACAACTACATTGATCTTTTCACTTTGTACAGCTCAGATCCTTCCAGGTTCATTTATTTTCTGCCCAATAAACATGTCTTCTAACAAGTAAATTCTCTGAGCACCTCAGTATGTATTTCATTATCCTCATCTTCTCCCTAAATGGGTTGCCCTTTATTTTTTTTCCCCACTTGACAAAAATGTCCCTCCTTTCCATACTCATCACAGTGGCACCAGAGACCCCATGACAAAAATGAAAGGGAGAACACTCTCTGCTTGCCAGCCTGGGCTTCCCCTGCTGTGTTGCTTCCCTGTAGCTCGTGGACTTCCTATGGAAATGGTCTTTCCCCAGGGAGCTGCAGGAAGAGGAGAGCAGCACCTCTCAAACTGCCTGCCAGATGCACTGCAAGGGCAGGCTTTCATTCCCCAGGGGTCAGGCCTGAAGGGGAAAGAGTTCTCATCCCCATCCTTACAACACAGCTGGCTCTGTCCTCTTCTTCTCCTCAGTCAGACTCACCGACTGCCATGGCACTACCTCGAGGAGAAAGCAATGGAAGGAATTGGCCCCAAAGCCAAGACCTCACCAACGTGTCAGAGTTAGCATGAGTGTCTGTCTCTGCTGGGGAAGGGCTAAGAGCTAGAATAGCAAGGGTATTTCAGGTCAGGCCTGAGGCGAATTAGCAGACAAGTTGTGAAGCTTACACAACATGTGGCCACATTATGTGTGGCTCCAGTCAGCACTAATAGCCTGTCATTGAGCTCCATGTTTAAACAATTTGAGCAAACAGCAAACACAGAAGATGGGAGGAGGGAAAAAGGCCTTCGAGGAATAAGAACGATCGGGGCACTTAGTACACTTGGCAAGCAAATATTGCAGTGGGGAGGACAGTGGAGTACCTACTAGGTAGTTAGAGATGTGACCCCAGTTCCTACCGTGCAAAAAGCAATACAATACAAAACCAAAAATATATGTTGTCCAATTTTAAAATTCATTCAGCCAGCAATTTTTAGAGCTACATAGGAAACTGATTGTTGGTTTAGGCTGTGTTTGATCATGTGAATTATCCAAAAGAGAGAAAAAAAAAAAGTTTTTTGTTTAGCAGCAAGGAAACCAAAAAAGGGGGGAACAGAAGGGGAAAAAAAAAAAAAAGCCAAGTTTTAGAAACAACAAAGAGTAAAATTCAACCACATCCATATAAATAACATTGATACTAGTGTTGGGAAGTAAATATAAAAACATTTTAAAATAGAACAACTTAGAAACCATACTGCATTGTTTAGTATGAAAATAACAGCCTTTTGAGACAGTACTATTAGAGAATGTATTTAATCCAGAGCAGAATTGGCTATGAAACCGTTCACTCTACCATGGGAATGCTTAGCTCAGTATCTGGTAGGTTGCCAGCCATTTAAAATGTTTTTGTGTTGGTTTAATGATTGTTCCCATGAGCACTGATGGTAAGGGTTGACATTAATTAAAATACTAAGTCATCAGAGCTTGCATTGTGGGGAGAGGGAGAAGGGGCTGGATCCAATTGTCTTCAAGGTTTCTTTGGCCTTCCACATTTTTCTCTTAGATGCATCACACATGCCAAGTATCCTCTTAGCTGAGGTATAACAATGTAAACAGACTGTCTCCACAAATATAATCTTTTTAGGTTTTTCCACACACTTTCATTTAACTGATTAGAGGACACTCATTAAAATCAGCTAATCATGTAATGTGGCTGTGTTCTGAATGCTAAACAAAATGCCTAAATGAAAGAGGATTTAAAAACATTGTCTGCCTCTCTTCATTTATTTCTACTGTATACTCAGTGGCACACAATACAGTAGGAATTCTGGGCCCTATCCTCATTAACCTCAAAACTCATTATCTCATATGAAAACAGGCCCTTTCCACAGAGTGTGTTGGAAAAGGTATGAAAAAGCATATTAAAGATAATGCGTTCGGGAACATGCTCTTGAAACACAATGAAGGATTTTGCTTAGAACTGCAAAATTAATACAGAAGAGCACAAAATCCTGAGTAAGACTCACTGCTAAAAAGATCTTTGCATAATTTGGATAGAATAGCTATCCTTATGCATTGCTCTCATTTTATTAAATAACTGCTTGAGATCCAGATCTTCAAAAGCACACAAACAGGAATAAGTCATTTAATATGTGGAGTCTTCAAAAGGTCACACAGAGAATGAGTAAAGAGGCTGAGCTTTTCTACTCCTCCCATCTATTCACCAAGCCTGCACTCCCATCCTACTGGCAGGGGCTTAACACTGCAGAGAGTGAGAGATCAAGAAGGAAAGTTTATTCTACATATAATGCGATCAACAGCCTAAGAACGAAGGCTTCTGGCTTGAACAACTTGGAGCAACGTGAAGCAGCAAGCCAAGCCTACACAGATGCAATGGGGCATTTTTGCAGCACGCAACATACACCAAAAAGCAGGCTGCTGGTCCCAACACAGAAGGTAGAACAACCCTTTCTATTTCAAATCGCATTTGCTCCTTTGGATCAGAAGCCGAGTGATACTAAGACTTTAGATCCCCATGTCAGGGGAAAACCAAAACCTAAACTAGGTAGGTGCCTGCAAGCAGTTTCTATCCCAGCTTGTTCATTAATGTATGACACCGCGGTTGAGGCCATGTAACAGAGGTCCTTATCCCTGAATACCTGCAGTGCAAGCACCCAGGTGCTTTGCAAGTACAGACATCACTCAGGAAAAGCTCCTTTACCTTGTTTGGGGATTTAGACGCAAGCCTCTTGCACCCCATCCTGATATTGATCAGAGTTTAGATCACCACAGGCAGAAAATTTCTGTTAGGGCAAATTCTGGAAGACAGGAATGCTCTTTGCCCTTTTGGTGTGAATGTTCTCGGAATATCTTTTCGTATAAAAAGCTACCACGACTTTGAGTCCTTCAGGAGCTCATCCATGTAACATGGAAGACTGAGAGCAGCTAAGGGAGGTCTTTGTCCACGTCCACGAGGACAGGAGGCATTTCTCCTCCTGGGGCTTATCTCCAGTGGAGCCATCTATGAACACAAGGTTAGAAGGCTTGGGGTGCTTTTGAATGAATTTTTTGTTAATATAAAAGTGTGGGGTGGTTGTGGGTTTTTTTGTTCGTTTTGTGGTGTGTTTTTTTGGAGGAGGGGTCGGTTCAAGTGCAGACAGACCTGGAGGGATCCGGCAGCGTCCAGACAGCCCCACCGCCCCCTTGTCGGAGGCACGGCGAAGGCCCTGGGCAAAGCCCGGCTGCAGCGGTTCCTCGAGAAAGCGGCGCACACCCCGAGGCTCTGCCCCACCCGAGCCCCGGGGAGCCGCGGCACCGTGCCCGGAGGGACCGGGGAAGGCGGGCGCTGAGCCCCGCGGGCGGCACAGGCGCTCAGCCCCTCGCTGCAGGGGCCGAAGCCACGTTTCTGCAGCTCCGCGGGGCTCTCCCTGCCCTTGCCCTCGTCCCGCAGAGCCTCTCGCTGGGGGCGGCGGGCGGGGTTCCCGCGGCACCCCCGTCGGCGGGGCGGCGGAGAGCGGCCCGGGGCCGCGCTTTGTGGCGGCCGGGCGGAAGCGGCGCGTAATCCGCGGAGCCGGGCCGCGGCCGCAGCCGCAGCCGCAGCCGCAGCGAGTGGGTGGTCTGGGCGGCCGGCGGCGCGGGCTGTCCCCGCTGCCGCTGCCCCTGCGCCGGCCCGGTCCCGCTCCCGCAGCTGGGCCGCAGGCGGCCCGCAGACCGCGCTCGGCACATTTCTTCATTTCTCACTTGAGTGCCCTTCTTTAGTTCCCTTTCAACTGCCCACTTTATATCGGCTTCATTACACCACCGCTCCATTTGTAATGTAAATCGGGAAACTCAGGGAAGTTTTTCTTTTGGCCTTGTCTACGGAAGAATACCGAGAGGTATTCAAAACGTATTAACACAAATCAATGGCACCAATAAAAGCAAAATCTCCTTAGCAACATAATCTTGATTGCAAAAGGAGAACTGAGAGCATTTAGCAGAACAGTGGCCCACATGGAATACGCATTTGTCTAGAAGAATGCAGCACAAAGCCTAAAAGAGAGATGCTGAAAAAATCCAAAATTAACTCACACTGAACAGTTACTCTTTTTTTCAAAAGTACACAATTGGCTACATTAAATCTATCGTGCGCTTTTCTGCTCAGCAACATTGTATCATACCGCTTTGCAAGCCCAAATTACAACACCCGGAATGCTTCACCTCGCCTGCCAGGAGCACCCCTCCCCACGCACGCTCTCTATGCTTGGGCACATAGAACACACACGCGCATATAGATTTTATATATTTTACACACCCATGTTACAAAGAGGCTGTTGAGATTTCCACGCTACAGTAACCAAAGAGGTGCAAAACGTTTCATGCACAGAAAAGCGGCTGGCTGATGAGAATCAAGACCGTCCTCAGAGCCCTAGAAGAGCACAGGGTTAGTTGTTGCTTGTAACCACCATTTCGTATCTTAAAAATGTGTGAATTACTTCAACGGGAATTATTCCTTTCTGCATAAATGGTGTCTGCCTTAACTAGGTGGAAACTGTATACTGTCTCAAACAAGATAAAGTTATTTAAAAAAAAGGCATAGAATCAGCTTCAACATCACTATTCAACTATAACAGTAATACATATAATAAATCCTACTACCATTAGGGTCTGAAAAAGCTTAAAGAACTCCAGATGTAGACATAACGAAAAGCCAGTTTGAAAACTTAAGGCAGGCAATGCCTCATGCCTCTAAATTTGGTAACTCTAGTCCCAGTGCTTTTTATCTTTTTCTTTTTATCCTTTCCTCATGTAGACTAAAAGTATCAACTGGAAATTAAAAGAACATTGGATCATAAAACAGAAGTTTCTGAAGTTGATTTTTTTTTTCCCCCTTCCTCTCCCTACACCACCAACCCACCTCCCCCCAGCACACTAGATAGATGAAAAACAGTAAGGCTTAGTAGGTTAACAGTTATTTTATTAGTTTATAATACATACAACTTAAGAAATGCTTAAAAAAAATTTATATTGAAGTCCATTCCAATTCTGGGTCAGGTCAGGGAAAAACCAACAATGCTGATGTATTAAATAATAGTCTATAATTCAACAATAGATTAATTTCAGTAATTTAGCAGACATGGTTAAATACTCTTAAATATGCATATATACAATTGTGCAGCCTTAAAAAAAAGTCCTTTTCTTCCTATCTCCTCCTCCCAAAGCCATGCATCCTGTGAACACAGTACTGGCCTCTAAGCTTTCAGTCTCTAACCCAGACTTAAGAGGAATGTTACAACAGTAGAAATCGCAGCAATCCTATCTTTCTAAACTCAGGCAAAATCACCATCAAGCCTCTCTAAAAATAGCAGCTTCCTTAATATCCAGTTCTAGGTTAAATTATTGCTTACGCATTTTCTGCCTGAAATGGATTTTTAACGTAGCCCAAGATATTGGGTTTTATGTTTGCCTTCTTGCAAGAAAATAGCCTTTCAGTGATTTATTTACCATTACTGCTTTGCATGTTTAACATTTTTTTCCTAAGCACATACAATCCAACGCAGTTCTCTGCAAACTCTCTTAAAGCAACGAGAATGACACACAACTAACGTAGCACACGACATTTAGGCACCGTTTTGTAGTTTACCATTCTCTTTTCAATTTATGTTTGGAATTAGTTTTGTATTCTGATTGCCATAGTCCAAGTCTTTTAAAGAAACAAGAATGAGAGTAACACTTTCCAAATCTGGAACTGCTCTGCACTCCTTGTTATCTTGCTGAACCAAACTGCCCATTGACAGTATTAACAAGTAGGTACACACAGTTTATCCGAACATGATAGAAAGTCTGTTGCAAGCACAGCAGGATCAGAGATAAACATATAGAGTGGATGAGTGAGATATTTATAATGGTACAATGAAATCAGTTTAAACACAGAGCTGCTAAAAGTATCAGTTTGCATCAGGACATCTGACCTTAAAAAAAAATTCTAAACACAAATTAAAAAAAAAAAGAAATGGATTCACAAACCTAAAACACTGTAACAGGTAAAAAAAATTAATAATAATCTTCAGCTCAGTACTAAGTCTAGTTTTCAACAGAAGACAAAGCAGCTTTCAAGGCTGAAGTTATATATGAGGGGGAAAAGCATGTTGCAATAAACATTATCAGATCTACTGTCTGCCCTCCAAAAATGAGCGTTTGTCAATGTCTCCCTTCTCCATAAAAGCAACAGCTTACTACAAAAGTCTCACTTACCTGAAGTTAAATTATCCTAACTGGATCCTACCCCTGGGCCTTAGATATACTGTCACATGACAGGAGCTGTCTGGACAAATCAAGGATTTTCTTTGGAAACAATTAGCCATGCATTACAGGCTCCAGCTTAGGAAAAGACTGTTCTGTACTTGCTGTGCGGCTCTCATCAGCGATTCCCTTTTGGTCTGGATATTTTAAATGAGGAGATGCTGAGTTTAGAAGGAAGCTTACCTCAAAATCAGAATAATAGTAGAATCGTCTATCAATTAGGGCATAACCAAAATAAGTGAATAACAAACTTGTTAAAGTAATAGAAATTAAGACAGTCTACATAATTACTGAAACAGTTTGCTAGCTTTTAAATAGTATTAATGAAAACTAATTCAGTTCAAAAGTATTTTCCATCACACTCAGAATTCCAAATCTAATTCCCAAATTCCATCTTTTGGGTGTTGCTTCTCTTGATTCCTATGTTTCATCTCTTGCCTCACTAAATCTCTCCTAGTGGTCTGTTGTGTTCTGAGGAGTCAAGCATTTATGAATTTTATTTCCAAGAAAACAGATCTGAATAAAATATTAATGAACTAAATGAAGCAGATTTTCTTTTTTAAAGGACATCTTCCAAGAAAAAAATTAAATGTCATTTATAAAAGACATATTACCCAAGTGTAATGTGGTGGAGATACAACCATCAGCACAAGTGTTAATGTATGAAGTTTTACGTAAGGACTCTTAAATAGTCTCTAATTCAGCCCATGCTGACTGAAACAGCAGTGTACAAAATGATGAAGTCCAAAAATAAATGAACTGCAAAAGACCATTACCAACAAAACCACCCATATGGATGCGTGTAACTAATGAGAATGATGTTTTCAGCAGTACTTGTTTTGCTTCTAGAGTATTTCTTCCCTTGAAATTTTTCTACTTCCTTGAGAATGATACTGTTTTCTCATAACAGCAGTGTCCCCTGAATTCACCCAGCCTACAGAGACAACCTCACAAAGAAAAAACACAGGAATTAAGAAGGTAGCACCATCAGAAATAATCACTCTAGCCAAATTAGAGAAAAAAACCACTTCATTTATCCTTAGCCAACATACTTTGACATTCAGCAGCCTAATAATACAGGGTAAAGGGACCTCTCATAGCTGTATATTGATAACATTCATAATGGTCATGCATATTACAATCAAAAGTTTTCTAGGGTGCCATTTGCAAAGTAAGCCTTCATGCAGATAAGCATTCAGCTCATTAACTCAATTTTCATATTTCCTATTAATCCCTGAGAAGTTAATATATCTACCTACAATATGGCTATTAAAGGCATTATAATGATGATACACTTAGCTGTTTGTGATGGAAATGCCATGTGGCTTTAGGGAGAAGCACAGAAATTACAGCAAATTAGCAGTGATGAATACAGATCTTATTTCTAAAATGCTTTCTTTTCATAAGCACAGTGGCTGAAAAGCAACATAAATGATTTTAGTCACAGATACAAAACTAGCCAGCCCACTTACCCTTAGTAAGTTGCTACTATGAATCCAAGACATTTGGGGCTCTGAGACCTCTTTAATTGAGCATTTCCTTTACGTAAAATCATCTGGATTTTGACCTAATGTAGGGTCATCATGATCCTTCTTTTAATTACTCAACAGCAGTGCTGGGAGAACTTAAAAGAACCAGGGATTTTCTCTGCTTAACAAGTCTTTTGCCTCTTCAATTAAAGTGATCTCCTTAAATTGTTCAGAATTCAAATGGGGTTTTTTTTGGTGGACAATTTGCATTATTGCCAGCTGCTCAAAAACCATAAGCTAGGGCTCCCAAAACAAGGGGACCGATTTAAAATTAAGACTTTGGGGTGGGGGGTGGAGGAAAGAGAATAAAGACTAAGTTCTTTTTCTTTTCCTTCTGGCTTCTGAGCAGTTACAGATTGCATTTTAAAGCTCTTCCCTGCAATCTTCAGGGATGAATAATGACTTTTAGAGAAAGGAAAAAAAACCCAAAAAACAAACACCAAAAAAACCCCCAACTTTTAAGTACGCATGTATCTCAGAGATAGAGTATTACATTTAAATACCATGGTCTTGAGATTTATAAAAAAGTATCAGGTAGCTAATCGATTTAAAGATTATAATTTACATTTAAGTACTGTAGAAGTTTTTTACTATCTACTCTACTTGGTTTTGAGTATTGTAGGAAATTTTGGATTTGCATACATAGTTTATTACAGTTATTCTTACTGAGCTATTACAAAAAAATGTACTGACTTTCTGTAACCTATTTCCATAAACATTTTAATAGCTGGGGAAGTTCGTCAGTCCCAGTATAAACTTCAAATCATAGCTATTTAACCATAGATGAGCTCTACAGGAATCATACAGGGTCACACAGAAAGCCTTCCTCCCTCAGGAATTATTTCTTCAACCTATCGCTAAAAGATTGAAAACAATTTATTTCTATTATATTGCTGGAAGAAAGAAATCCTTATTGGCCAATTAAAGACCACTATAACTAAAATGAATAGTTAGCTTTCACAGGAAGTCATTGATGCTCTTACCATTAGTTTTTCAGGCTAAAGGTGAAACAGACATAATTAGCATCATTTGTTAAATGATGAATATCAAGTTAGTACCTAACTCTCGCTATTCAAGGAAACTGGAAATTGGTAAGATTATTTGTAGGAATTGCTGAAATGCAAGAAGCTGAACAAGTTAGTATAATGCAGTATTTATTTTAGCAAAGAGTAGGTTGTGTCCTACTATGGCTTCTGGCCTGCTCAAAACTGTCAAACTGTTGCAATTTCATTCTTTGCTGATTGGACCAAAAAAAAAAAAAAGCAAAAAAAACGTTGTATGTCTTCTCACTAGCATAAAAAAATAAATAGATTCAGTATTTTAGAAACAACATCAAAGGAAAATCCTGATGACTGCTGCAGGCATCAAATAGTTGATTAAAGTCCCTGCCGTGTTCAATTTTTATCACTGTAATTAATGAATCAAAAGGGCTTGCATGAAAATGCTTTATAACATTCTTACCAGGTGAGTGTACTACCTCATTGGGAGAGTAACACTTTTGAGTAAAACTCATCTATATATATACACAACCAGGAAACTTGAGAAACTGTGTAAGTCAGAGACATTGTTATAAAAAACCGTCAGAAATGCTTTAAGAGGCAGTTAGTCTGGCCTCCTTACTAAGGGATTTAACTTTTGATTTGCTCAGAGCACTACTTTAGACCCTTACACTATAATACTTAAGAGAAAGTCATACTTTCTCACGAGTTAAAATACAGAAATGCCTGCTAACCAAGACTGCAGATGCACATAGAAGTAGGCAAGATCTTAACCAGCATTTCAGCTTATGTGAAAGCTTTACTACCAAGATACTCTTTGTAAACCTGTGAGCCACACTATTCACTGCTCTGGTTTCAGCACACACCGTACTCAAATTAGCTCTACTGTAGGTAGGTTTGGGTGCTGCTGGCGAGGGAGTTGTGGTGTCACAGAACATAGTATAGAAAGAAAGACTGGGTAGCAAACTAAGGTGAATAGCATGGTGGTGCCACGAACAGATCATAAGCCATATCCAACATATCATTTCATAATAATGAACTACCAGTGGAAAACTGCATCCATGACACAAATCTGCCTACACAATCAACTGAGAATTTTGATAATAAAATCTAGGCCCGTATGACTCAACATTCATTTTATTGAAAACTGGTAACTGAAGAAATCAACATGTATTTCTGGTCATCCGTATTTATCTCCAGTTACCATTTCTGTTCAATTCCAACTTCTCCCCTGCCATCATCAGTGCTAGGCTTCTGGCCTCCCTCTCACGCTGAAACTGGTCCATGATTATAACTAATACTTCTGTGTGAGAAGGGGGGTGCAGCAGAACCATATTTGTACTATAGAAGAGGCTGAAATAGATTTTTTTGTAAAAAATATAACCAGTTACTTTGGAAAGGACCTGCTGTGAGACCCAGAAGACTGCAGCAGCACAAAACTGGTATTAGTTAATTAAAAAATCATATTCCATCAAATCAAAGAAACACACTTGTAGGCTTGTATGAAAAGCATAGCTGAGCTATTTTCAAAGTAAACAGCAGGAATCCACAAACAAAAACTGCGCTGAGGATGAGTTTTGGGAACAGATACAGAAGGCTTGGATTTAAAAAAACTTAAAACTTTCTAGACCACTCCCACTATCAACAATTTAGGAATATAATACTCACTAGGGAATATTTTACAGAGAATAAATACTTTGAAGACATAGAAAAATAGTTCACAGCATCAAGGTACCTGTAATATATTACCTTGAAATAAAACTTGTATTTAAAAGATTAAAAAGAGATTATTCTTGTAGTGGTATCAACTTTTCATTAATACAAATATTAAGCAGAGTATATCTGTTTTTTTCATATATTCACATTATTGCTTGCTACCACAACTGTACAAGGAACATACTCTTAATTTACATTAATGTTCATGTACAGCAATTTTAGATACCTAAAGTAAATTTTAAAATATGGCTGAGTTGTAATTATAAAAAACCCTATGTGTGAAGATATGTACAACTAAGATGTAAGTAGAAGAAACAAAAATACAACTGGCCTGACCCAAGCATACATCATATACCCAGTTTAAAAAAAAAAAAGTCTTGTGCAGAAAATAAGCTTTGTAAACCAAAATGAGCAGAAGCAAGGGTGCAATAAATAATTACCTAACACATTTAAAATTACACTGCTGCTCAGTGTACCCTGCTTTGATTGTTTTTAATACATGACACCAGATGCATTTGCATCTGGAACTGTACTGTGCAAGATTTCTATAACTTTTTTCTGCTTATGTAGCTTTAAAGCAAAACAAAAGCCCTGAAAGTTCCTCTTGGGCAGTAAGTTTTAGTAAAACAAGTCCTTCTGCACCTCTGTGTACAAGGTCTGGTAAACAGTAAGAATAAAGTTGATACAGGGCATTAGGCTAAAGTAAAACAGCTACCTTTTAAACTGCAATAATATTTTTGTGATCTTGAGTTCTACTAACGAGAAGCATGAAATTCTCTCAGCAATTCTTCTGGTCTGAGCAGAGTAACTCTTTTGCTGGTTTTTTTGTTATTTGTTTGAGGTTTTTTTTAACCTTTAAAGTAGATTTTTTTCAGAACCAGCTGACAGGCCTTCTTCATGAAAAGCAGAGATTTCTACTAATGCAATGACATTTTGGGTTCCAAAAAGCCCAGTTTCAAGAACTTCATCTCCTCCTTTTGTTGGAAGAAGCTAGCCAATATCCCAAAAAGAAATAAAAATATGTACAATTGACTAGCACTGACAAAAGTTTAGGAAGATCTCAGAAGGTACTTCAGCATGTAAATGAAGGATTAATAGGACTTACACGATGCACAGTCAATCAGTTGTGTCATTTTGGGATAAAAAAAATACCTGCTCACTTGTATACCATTTTCAGCTGTGTATTTATAGTAATATATGTACACACGTGCGCGCGCACACATATAAAAGACTCTTTGAAAAATCAAGATACATTAACAGAAGTAGTAAAAGTAACAATAACTTAAGTAGTTAACATTTGTGTGAAATTACTTTGCAGAGTTTGACCAAATGCACTTAGAACATGCTCTTATTAAAAAAAAATAAATGCAAACAAGAAAAGAAAACAACAAACAAACAAAAAAAAGAATGAAAACACCACAAGATTCTGTAGAACCAATGTTATGTCACCACCAGGAGAGCACCAAGCAAGGCACCATTGGAAAGACAACATACTTGAATAAGTCTCTATAAATAAATCAAATGCTAATCTGGTCGAAAAATCGGTGTCTTTGGTAAAAATTCTATAAGGATGACCTGCATAAAAAGAAAACAAATACATCGTAAATGGAAGATGAAGACAATCCCATTATCTATCACAGTAATAATTCACAGACTGTTTGGTTTTTTTTTTGTAAAGAACATCAAGCTGTGATGACCATCAAAGATCACTGTACTTTTCTTAGATAGGAGACCATTAGAAAGGTGATGTTGGATATTTTTTAGAGCAGAAAAATCGAAACTCTTATAGAATCAAATGCAATTGGAAAAGCTTGCCTTTACATACGTACATAAACTGAGACAAGCTACTACATAATTGTTCTTCAACATAATTAATTTACTTTTTATGAAAAAATTATGTAAGTATTCATTAATGAACACAGAAGGCACAGTGCATGCAAAGTTAATTTTCAATTACATATACAATTCCCTTTATTTGAAAATTATTCCATTTAATATAGGATTCCAAATCAGGCTTATAGTTCAAAACTTGTACAGAAAGGTCTATCAGCCTTTGCAATGTTCCCACATATCTAACAAAATCTGCAAAGAGTTAACAATAAAGTTCACTAATATGTTTCCAGCATTATTATTATGGTCCCGAATCAAATCTAAGCTATGTGTTTCTGAGCTACATGTACATGGTAGAGTACACTCCAGAACACAATCCAAGTATTTATCCTACTTTAAATAGCTTAAAGAAAGAGTCCCCTTGTGCATTTTCTTTCTTCAGACAGTCATAATGCTGTAGCACGACTGTATTTGTAAACAAGTAAATGTATCTGGTAACATCACTAAGGATTTTACTTGTAAGGGGAGCTTGTTTTTCTAAGAAGGTAAAAAAGAATTCCTAAATATTTTTGATTGTAAAGGAGAAGACAATTTGGCTGCTTAGACAGTAAACACTAATCCCTGTCAGCACAATGAACATCAGAAAAGAAGTTTCTGATTTCATTTCTAAGGTAAACATTTTTGAAATAATGACTATCAAAATCAGGAGTATAAGTTTATTTCTAGAGATATTCATAAGTGGCTTAATTTCACAAGTGATGTAAACCACTCAAAATCCACTGAACACCATGAGTCAACCACTGCATGCCTCAGAGATACCAGGGCTTCTGATACTCAGGAAGGTTTCAAAACAGAAGTAAAGCTGGAACACTGTGTTTATGCCAAAGGTGTAAGACTATCTTGTCTTTAATTTATCTATTTAGTTTAGCATCTACAACAGCAGATTTAGAATCAGATTGGCAATGCACCATGTTTTGGGTATGAGTCCAATTTAAATCACCTGTGTGATTTTTTTACAAAGAAAAAAAAGCAAGTGTTTATTATTTAAAATTAAATCATTAATACAATATTAAGGGCAGTTTTTAAAAGTCTAGCAAATCGGTTCACCAAAAAAGAGAAAATGGTAATTTTGTAAATATTTTCTCATTAAATATAACCAGAAATAATAGATTAAGACATTTCACAAATTGACAATCAAATCTTCGATCTTTATCCTGGAAAACTAGATGCCCATGCTTATATATTAATAGGTCTACTGATTTTAAATTGTATTTAATGGAATGAAAGGTTATCTGCAAGTGTTGCTGGGCCATCGTGGTTATAAGCTAGCACTGTGAGGTTGGTATTTTTTTGGGTGTTTGGTTTTGATCCCCCCCCCCCCAAAATTGAACCTGAAAAATATTGGATGTGAAATGTTTTCCTGTAGAAAATACAAAATCTTCAGTGAAATAGAACCTCCTTCATTTAGGCAAATAATTTCAAATCTACTTTCTGAAATGTACTTTTTTCCATTTTCAGTCACATCTCATACATCTAAACCAAAACATTTTCTAGAACAGAAGTTACAAAAAGTCTACTTATTCAGAGAACTTCACAGAGCTATTCTATAAGAATTACATTTTAAAGATCTTATGTTTCAGGCTAAAAATAACATCTAATGTAGAAACAAAGGGGAAGACTAAAAGAGATTCTTTCAGTAGAATTTCCAACTATTTAATCACTTCTGAAATTTTTATACGCACGATAGCTTTGCTGTTTCAAAGAACAGACAAAGTACCATGTAATGAAAGATCACAGATGAGTTACAACTAATACAATAGCTATTTCTCAAAGGCTAATCTTTATTTTTTTAAAGGTTAACCCTTTCTATCACCTACTTCCTAGAGCATTAAAAGAAAACATGCAAATTCTAATGTTTCTTACATTTTAGCAGCTTAATTCCATCTTATTTTATGTAAAAGATATTTTTTAAATGGAAATAAAAGCAGCACCAAAAAAGAGCAGGAAGATTGCAAGCTCAAACTAAAAACCCACATTGGACACCATTCATTTTAAACTGCACATAATAAAAAAGGGATTGTGGAGTCTCAGCCAAAGATTTAAGCAATTTAAAACTCCAGAGATTGGCTAAATATTTTAGAGACACCAATTGGATATAAAGATACTTTCAAGACAGTTGAGGTAAGGGGCAGTTAAAATCTAAAAAGGCTAAAGGTTTCTTAAGCTCCAACAGCTTAGTTGAAAGGTCTTCCTCCATACTTTTAGACTTGATTAGCATGATATAAAACAGCCATATCTGACTTGCTGCGTAACCAAAGTTGTGGTTATTCTTTATACAGCATCTAAAATTTCACACTCCATCAGCACATGTTCAAGCTATTTTATCTTGGCAATTAATTTATTATTTTTCAGAACACAGTGAAGCCTTGTTTTCAAGTCATTCATAACTTTATAAATCAGTCCTACACATGAAACCATGCATCTGTGAACCGTAGAAAATCCTTGCACTCAGGCGATTAAGCTCCTGACACCTTTACTGATTAATAATCATGAAAAGAATAAGATCAGAAGCAAAATAAATGATCATTTAATAGAGAAACTCACAAAACAGCCCTTTAACTTACATATTCCATCATGTTATTCGTTTCACATTTCCTTTTGCTTAGTCTCCAATGCAAGCACAGCTAGACAAGGAGGAAAGAAAAAGAAGAAAAATGAGCTGTATTTTATTGCAGCACACAGACTAGCCCATTTGTCCACCTTTCATATTTTTCGTTCAACAAAAGCATCTGTTTCCATACTGTGCAATTCAAACTCCAACAGTACGAAGCTGCTCCCTGCGGCACTCACCTTGTGGTATAACCTATTGTTTTCCCATTCTAATAACTTCTCAATCGATCTTCGTGTCTGGAAGACAAATGAGAAAGAATTTTACTCTTGACTGGTTTTAGAAAAACTTTGTTTTGCAGCTGCTTTTGTGTGAAAAGGAGAGAGGTACAGGACAGTGACTGAGTACAGGGTGGTCTGAAGTACTATCAAAACTTCTCTGGTATTAAATAGTAACTACAACAGAAGCAACTTTTCCTGACACCCAAATAACTATCTTCAACCACTCTGGAACAAAACCTCTTCGTTTACATGCCTTTTTGGTTCTTATAGCAGTTACAACTTTAAAACTGCAAAAATTTTGAAGTGATCTAAGCATAAAAGCAGGAACACTGCTCCCCCAGTAGCAGTGGTCTAAACGCCCTGCTTCTAAGAAGGTCAGCATCCAAAAAGACAAATGTTACAAACTGTTTTGCAATGCTGTAGGTCAAGTACAAATATGCAATACTTTACACAAAAGAGAATTTTTTGCTACTTTTATATCCAGATTTTAGGGACTGAAAAACAAATGCAGAAAGTTACAGTAAACTGCACAAAACAGTATTGCTAAGTGTGATTTGTACAAAGAACAAACCACGCATTTAGGATTCTAAAGAAAGCTTTTCCTGCCTATGTTGTCCACACTTGACACTTCAGATAGAGAATCCTGAAATCTGTCCTGCACGGCTTTTTAAGACTCCGCATGTTAGTCTTAAAGGACATTCTGTGCTGTAAAGTTTCACCACGTTTTGAATATAATTATTCAGTTATATTTACATTTGAGAAATATATTCTGACATTTATGGTCATTTGATTGCCAGAATATATACTGCTTAGCTCTAAATGGGTTTGCTACAGACTATGAATAAAAAGAGGATAATTCATGGTGCCAGGTGTTAAGATGAGACCAACAGAGCTGCAGGTGCAAAAGGATGGAGCAATGACAAGGATCAAATACAACTTAGTGCAGCTGCAGCTTCCTCACAAGGCAGAGAGGGGTGAGGGGAAAAGATGAGAAAGCATCTTGCTGTTATTACTACAAAATAAAAGTACTGTAAATGAACCTTAGCAAATGAAACTAAAGGCTGCCATGAGAAACAAGAACGTCCAAGTAAAATAAAAATTAGACTACAAACTCTTCATTTCCCACCAGATTTTAACACCTTGGATTTCCAAACATCATTTTCCCACCTAGTTTAGTACCAAAGCAGTTGTAGGGAAACACATCTAAGCATGTACTGTGGTCACGTGGTTAAAAATTAGATCATTGCTATCCATGAGCAATTATTACACTTTTTTTTATTATTATGTTCTATTTTTAAAAGCACAAGTCAAGGAATTATTAGAAGGTGGATGTGCCAGTGACTAATTTATCACGTCAATTGGGAATCGAGTATTTTTGGGGTTATTGTTATTATTATGTTTTTAAAGACAGTGCCCTTTAACAATAATCAGTAGACCTCACTTGTTTCTTTGTAAAGATAGCCTTTTAGAGTCTGCTCTCCTTTTAAATGAAAATAGGGCAGCAGTTATGGTCACACTTTTGTTAATTTAGTTGCCAGTCAGCTCCAAATCAAAAGAAAATAAGGCTGCAGAGTGTAATTAACATTCAGTTCAGTCGTTTTGTCCCTTGTCTAGCCCCCAAGCTTTGTTAAAATTGCCATCTGAATGCTGAAGGCTGTAGGGAAATCGATTTGATTCTAATCGCACCATGAAAAGAACATGATCTAACTGCTTTCAGCCCTCCGTAAATCTGTACTAGGTCTTTAGCACAATGCAACTTCCAATTTAAAAAGCACTGAATGTCTCGTCAATGACTTTGTGAAGAAAAAAGAACAAGGAGCAGACATAAAAATTCCAATAGTTGTTTAAGCATTAAAGTTCATTTGCATCACAGCAAACCTGAAAAGGGCTGACCTCTCAAACCGCCTCTCAGGTCTATGAAGTTGTAGCCTTGACAAGCTCACATTGACAGAGCTCATTGACTCTGAAAGGCTACTCTATCAATGGTGAAAAATGGCAATAGGTTCTACTCTGAGCAGGCATCTGCCTGCCCACCCGCTGCTAAACCAATGGCAAAACCGATTCAAAACCTGAATCTACCTTGTAATCTTCCTTTCCAGGACCTTTTAATAATAGATTAAGATCACTATACAATGTAATTTCATTGTTTGCCCCAAAGAGTATGAAAAACATCCAAGCTTTTCAAATGTCAATAAAATTACATATATATTACAATACATACACATAAATAAGACTCATAGGTAGTTACGCACTATTAATTGGTTTAAGCAAGATGCCAGTTTGAAGTCATTTGACTAGTGTGAGATAAAAACACATGCAGCCTCAAGACCATGATTATTTACGTTCCCAGAGCCTTAAATACAAGCCTTCCTGTAGGATTATTTGGGACAGTCATAGCTCCCAAAACACACCATACTATCAATACAGACATGTTAATGAAAATTAGACCGTAAAATATTTCTGCAAACCTCAGAGCTTGAAATAAAAAGAAATGAATTAAACAGCATCAGACAATTCACTATAGTAAGTTTTCTTCCTACTTGACAGGTGAAAAAAAGCACTTGCACGTGCAGCTTAATTAATCACTGCTCTTGACATCTCAATGATTTACAGTGAGGAGCAGGTGAGGATATACAAAACCAGAAAGGAACACTTGATTTGAGTGTAGCATTTCCAGCACACTAGGATGACAAGCTTATATATTCTATCAATGGTGTACAGAAAAACCCATACAGCAAATTATTTGTTAGCTGCAACAAAAGCACAAATTAGGTGGAAGAGAGACTTGCTTATTAGGAAGATTTAATACTATCCATCTTTTAATTTTTTTTTTCCTAGAAAACTCAATCCAATATTTGAACTAAGCCAAAACTGCAATTCAAGCACACTTTTGAGCATATCGATGATTAGAAAGTATGCTTTGTAACATACTCTGAAAAAAGCAGATAGTCTTTAATGTTATCCATAGAATTTTGTGAAACAGACCTCTTCAATCAACTATCTAGATGCAATGTTTAATGAAAGTCCTGTAAAATAACTGATTCTTTAAAGATATTCATGTTTGACAGTGTCTTTTGGGAAAAAAAAAAGACTACCAAAAAAGCCCAAGTCAGAATCTGCTTTCACCAATGCTTATTGCTCCCAAATAAGTAAAGTTTTGTCCTTAAAGAGGGAAGAATCAATAAATAAATAGGAAGACTAAGCATGAGCTTTTCAAGCAGAAACAAGGCAGCACTGAACACTAATAGTGTGTTACCTGTATTACCAACTTCAAGACCTTTCTGTTAAGTCTTTGCAGTGTCTAGAGAGGCGAGTTTACAATTCCAGATGCAGTTAAGACCTGGACTGGGAGGCTGTGCGGCCACAGGGCCTCCTCTTGCAGTGCCTGACCTGGAACACGGACACTACACTAAACCGTGTTAGTGAATGGGCCAAAGCTCCCTCAGCTCCTGCTGTAAATCAGTGAATGACTGGTACAATATTAAACAAAAGGATTTGATGTGATTCCCAAAACGGTGCTAATTTGAGTACCTCCCCTTTGTCTTTATTTAAAGTGGAGAAACAACACGGACAGTAACAACATGACCCTCCGCTATCAATTTTATTAACAAGTGTCTGGGAAAAATAGAAGAATCTCCCACTGCATGCATTTGATCTTTGACTTCTCCTCTGAAAACTTCAAAACACATGTAAATTTAGTGCAACATTAGTCCAATAAATAGTATGTGGAAATTTCCAAACTCCTCCATGTAAAACCACAATCAAGTATTAGTAATTTTGACTACTGCCCTGAAAAAAACTTATACTCGAATTTCAAAATACAAAGCAGATTTTTGTTGATTTTCATATGTCCAGAATGTTTATTATACCCCACGGAAAGCTGAATCCTGTCAGATGTCTGAACTACACCATCTCTGCTCAGAGACAGAAATGATGGAAGCAGGAATTTCTGTTCATTCTTCAAACAGGGATATACCTGACTACAAAATTTATACCCAAGTAATTTAGTTATCAGTAAAAACAATGAAATATAAAGTCAGACAGTAAGTCACTGTATGCTCACTTTCAACATGCCAGAACATACCACAAGGTAATTTTGAGGCCCACGTTGGTACTCCGGAACCTCCAAAGCTGTATCACAGAATGGCTTGGGTTGGAAAGGAACTTAAAGATCATCTAGTTCCAACCTCCCTGCACCGGCAGGGACACCTTCCACTAGACCAGGTTGCTCAAAGCCCCATCCAACCCTGAACAGTTCCAGGGAGGGGGCATCCACAACCTCTCTGGGCAACCTGTTCCAGTGCCTCACCACCTGCATGGTGAAGAACTACTACTTTACATCTAATCTAACTCTACCTTCTTTTAATTTAAAGCCACTACTCCTTGTTCTATCACTACATGCCCTTGTAAAAAGTCCCCTCCAGCTTTCCTGTAGGCCCCCTTTAGGTACTGGAAATCCTCTGTAAGGTCTCCCTGGAGCCTTGTCTTCTCCAGGCTGAGCAACCCCAACTTTCCCAGGTTTCCTTCATAGAGGAAGTGCTTCTGCCCTTTGATCATCTTTGTGACCCTCCTCTGGACTCACTCCGACAGGTCCATGTACTTCTTCTGTTGGGAACCTCAAAGCTGAATACAGTACTCCATGTAGGGCCTCAGGAGAGTGGAGTGGAAGGGGAGAATCATCTCCCTTGACCTGCCGGCCATGCTGTACTCACACATAATTGACTAACATACAGCTTTATCTGTGCTGAGGAAGTCCTCACCTTGAGCACTGTATCACAAATAAACCCTTTAGAAACAGTGAACTGGTAAGAATCCCATCTTACTGAGGAGTTCTCCATTTGCAATTGAAGAGTTTCTGGAAATAAATGTAGCATTCTGGTACTTTTTGTATCAAATAAGAACTGCCTTGTGCAAAAGGATTACTATTGCTGCATTTTATCTTACCTTACAGATGACTGAGCAGAAGGTGAGCTCAGACCAAAGCACAAATAAAAGCTCCTGATCAGGCAAAGAGAAAGAACGGGAGCAGAATTCTGGAGCAGAAGAATTGACAACAGGCTGACCTTAGGAAACCTCACATTCTAAAAGACAGCCCTGAGGATACCGTCCCATACCCTCACATGATCCATAAACTGACCTAATTTGTAGGGTTCTCAACACTAGGTTGGTACATAGAGAGATGAATCTGAAGCTTAATGAATCAAATCAGATCAACTACTTTCTGGAAAGGTCTCTTCCAACAAATTGTCTGCTGATATAAAAAAGGAGAGCAGTGTTATCTGACATTACTGCATGTAACAGTTTTTCATATCTAAGCCAACGAAGATTCCTCAGAGATTCTGGTTACCTTTATTCTCAAACTCCTAGACTGTTTAAGAAAGCACTAAAGCCATGAAATATGCGGAAAATGGAGAAGGTGTACAGAAACATTCACACCATGGATGTCATCCAGGAGTACAATGGATAACATCTTGTAGTATTATCACCAATGTAATAACGGAAAGATGTTGGATGAGTATCTTCCAAAGTCATTTTGGTCTGCAGCAGAAACATGTAGCAGAGAGAAATTACCAAGGAAAGTTCCTAGAAGTTGTTTACAAAACTCTTACATAAATTTCCTTTCGAATATACACAATCCAAAAGACTCAAGATGCTAACTTGCTATTTTAACCACTGGATGTTTTAGCTGTCCCACAAGAGCTAAGTCACCAAATAAAGAGTAGCCAGCTATTTTCTGTAATGAGTCGACAGCAACTAGAGCCAGCCACTGTGGAAGCTTCATACTATTGAGAAGCCTTGTAGAAGAAACAGTCTTGACCCTGGCAAAATTAACACACTTCCCTTGAGACCTAATTGAGATGTGGAAAATATATTTCACATGCAAACAGACATTGAAATGATACATGAAGCATCAGGATTATAACCAATGTCGTCACTTGAATTTGTAAATAAAGATTTGTGCCTCCTGTATTCTAGGATTAAATTCGAGCTCTGATAGATACTCTGTCGTTCTAAGGAAACAAAAGCCATGAAGGCCCATTCTCTCCAAATAAATTATTCAAATCTGGCCCTGACAATCTAAAGCATCCACCTCCTGCTGAAGGACATTCTTACAGAAAGGGCCACAGAAAATAAACACCTAAGATGGAATTGACAGTATCAGGGATGAAAATAAGATTGAATCACCACCAAATATCTACTGTGGGAAATTATAAATGGAAAGCGGATGAAAATTCCACTTGCTCCTCTTCTAAGGTTAAAGAGATGCTAATTTGGGTTCCCATCATTTATTTCCAAAATATCCAGTAGTATGCTAGAGAACATCCTTCAAGGCCAGCACAGGTGGAGAAACTAAAGAATCTCAGGTTACATCTCTATTAGGAAATGAAACTGTGCCCAGAAACATTCTCATCCAGTTCCAGCCAGCTGGCAGGGGAACAGCTTACATGTATATCAGTAAGTTTCCATAGCCTCCGAACCACTCCTAGTGCCTGGAGCATTCTGATAATGCTTAGGAATTGTTATGCAGTACGGACCCAGAGCCTGCCAGGGACCTCTCTAGGAGTACAAATTATAAAGCACCGATTCCTAGGAACACTCCCAGGTTTAATTTATTAGTATGTAGGAAGCCTTTGACTCCTGCTGTTAGGAGTGTCTAAGGGCAGGGGCAAAGAATGGAAGAGAAGTTAACATGGCCAGAAAGACTGAAAGGCAGCACAACTTCACAAAATGACTCTAGAAGGCTCTTTAAAATCCAACGCTTCACCAGTGTGCATGCTGAAGAGAACAATTCCTCACAGAAGGGACAGCCTCTACAGTGCCTTGCCCGCCTAGGATTGAACCAGAAAAATAACAGAATCTCAAGCAGGTTGATCCTGTAGCTAGTTAACTAATTGCAAAAAAATTAATCTAGCTACTTAAAATATTTTCCATCATTGTTACCATTATTGTTCCAAATTGAGCAATTTATTCCAAAATTCAGCAAAAGTCATTTTTATGGGGAATAAATATCTAGCCACATCACACTTTTATGTTTGGTATGGTGTAAGACTTAACAACTCCTTCAGTCTTCTCTTTTGCAGAAGAGCTGCCCCCTCATCCTCACAACTGTTTTGTTGTTAAATAACAAGTTACTTTATCTATACACAGCAGTTGAGTTACTGAGTGCTCCGCTTATGCGGAAAACAACATTTTACCCTGGTTTGTGTACTAGAAGTGAGAAAGTGAACCCATCCCACAGCAATACTTCTTTGAGAAAAAGCAAGAGGCACGGAAGTGTCACTACCTCACACTTGCCAGCAGCCTATTCTAGTTTTGTTTTACAGTAACACAGTCTAAAAAGTTCAGTGAAGTGCTTTCTACCTCCCCCCCGCCTTTTTTATCATGAATTTCAGATAATTTTACATTATAATTCTTCCCCAGTGTTTGCATATACTTTTTATTTGGCACCAACTACAAGTTGCTAAAGACAGTATTCTAAACATGACTGTTTGTAACCTGATTTCCAAATATGACAACTAGGCTAGACCATTTTTAGCATGCTCCTTCAGAACAGCTCTATGTGAATTTCAACTAGCTCACATTTGGGGTTTTTTGTTCAGAAAAATGTCAAATTGGACATGAAAAGCAACAGAAAAAGCAGTATTAAAACTAAATCACAGCACAATCTGTGGCTCCCTCTATGTACCTTAGCCATCACAATATAAAAGACACTGTAACAGAATCACAGAATAACAGGTTGGAAAAGACTTTCATGGAGTACAACCATTAATCCTACTGTACCAAGTCCACTGCTAAACCATGTCACTAAGCACCATATCTACAAGACATTAAAACACATCAGGGGACAGTGTTTCAACCATTTCCCTGGGCAGCCTGTTCCAGTCCTTGACAACCAATTTAGTCAAGAATTTTTTCCTAATATCCAACCTAAACCTCCTCTGGAACAGACTGAGGCCATTTCCTTTTTTCCTGTCACTTGTTACTTGTGAGAAGAGACGAACACCCACCTCTCTACAACCTGTTTTCTCTTTGGCCTTCTCCTCTTCAGACTAAACAACCCCAGCTCCTTTAGCCACTCCTCATAAAGCTTATGCTTTAGGTCTTCACCATCTTAGTTGCCCTTCTCTGGACTCACTACAGCAACATTAACATGGAAATGCTAATCCTGCATGTATTATTTTGACTAACATTAGAATGTTCAGAGATTCTAATTACAAATGATGTTAAATATTAAATAGCATTTAGAATATTCATTATGTAAACCAAAGACATACGCTGCATTTCAGATTAACATAAAATCTATTATTAAGAATATATGAAAAAAGTAACTTTAGAATACAGATTTTTGAAATACTAAAGGATTTGCATTTTACCTATAAAGAAGAAAAGTACTATTTTGTGATTTGCTTATATTTGTATTTATTCTTCATGCCAATCTTATTGCCTTGCACTCCCAAGCAGGTTTGCAAATTAGAAGATATGGCAGAACTACCTGCTCCTACAGCTTGTTATGCACCAACTCCCTACTCTAGCAAATTTTCATGCACTTTCCTATAGTGTAAACCTTTACACAGTGCGCTAAAAGAAATAAAATCTGATTTCAAAGATAGAAAAAAAAAAAATAACAAACTCCATCATAGAGATAGACACATGATTATTTCACACTTATAGCTTTGACACTAAGTTCGGTATGTGGTGGACTTAGTGACTACTCTGACCAAAATTATAAATGATCAGTTTTTAAAAATATACCAGGTCTGAATTTTCCAACTCTTTTAAAGTTTTCATTTCATAACTAATACTAAAAAAATATATTATATTTTGAAGACAACGGTCAAGAATGCATATTAGATACATACATGCTCTACTTTGAAAAAGCTTTACTAAGCTGACTAGAGCCATTATAGAGATCACATATTATGTTTATCCTAATCAGAACAAGTACATTACAATTTTAAAGATTCTTCCAAACTAAATTACAATGCAAATTGCACAACAGAGACTTCAAAAATAAAGCACCTTCTGTTTCATGTAATTGCCTCAAGGGACTGCTTGGAAAAGTATTATGGCATTTGAGTATCTCCACTGCCACGACCCTGGCAGATAGGCAGAGGAGAAAAATATATATTTTCTTCAGCTTTGAAAATAAATGTCATGTATTCATACCTTCAATAAACTGAGCTATAAGTATTTTAACATCAGTATCATCCACTGACAAGCAAGACTACTGCATTTAAGAAGCTTAATTCCAGCTCCTCCACCACATATTTAATTTAATCAATACTTTCAAAATTGCAATTAGCTTATGTTTAGACAGCACTATGTAAACTGCTACATAAGCAACAACTAATTATGAGGCTTAAACAGCATTCATCAGCTTTGTGTGAATTCACAAACAAGTAGCTCTTGAAACTATTAGTACAGATCACTATTAAATATCTCACTCTATTCATTTTAAGAGATTAGCCATGAACCTTCTGAAACATGCAATTTACATGTACAATACCAGCCTTTAAGAAACCTAGCAGAACTGTAATTCTATCATAGCTCTCATTGTTACCATTTCTGTTCAAATAATTTATCCTATTTACACATCGGGAACTACAGCATTTAGTTAATACTGAAAATGAGCATCACTTCATTTGAAAAAGTGGCTTCAAACAGACAACTCAGCCTGCAGTGCTTTTTGAATTATAATTCACTATGTCATTCTTTTATTTAAAAGAACAATAACTTAAAGACTTAATGTTCACTTGTACAATCTGGAACTTGTCCCAGAAAAGATGGTACAATCTATAAGTAATATTGCTGAAGATCATTGATGATCTAGATTTGCAAATGAGGGACTGTATTTCCTGTAACTTCCTTGCAGCTGTTGTTCATTAAAATCGAATCAAAACCACATAAAGGAGAGAGGCAGTAAGATATCAAATCAAATTAAACATTTATTCTGCTGGTACAGAATAGCAGGCTTTTTCTTTTTCTCAAATACCTCTATGAAAAAGGAAAGGAAACAATACCGTACAAAGACTTCCAAAACTAGCACTGAACAACACACTGAAAAGTACAGTGAAGGGAAAGCTTTCATTGCATGGAAATGCATTAAAGTGATATCATTAACAATTCAGCTTACAAACCTCTGTGACTTAAATTTTCTTAGTTTGAAGCACCTGCTGATTTATGAAGACAAACTCGTAACTTATTTTTCACTGCACAAAAATAAGCATATATTCCCATTATATGCAACCTTCCAATAATTGTAATTTCAAAAATGGTATTTACATTTGTGGTAACATTCCTATGTTAGAATTACACAAGTCAACAAAAGGCAGTAAAAATACAGAGAAAGACTGAGAGAGTTATTGCAACTTCACAAACTCTGAAGCTGCAGCTTTCGTTTTGTCCACATGAACCTTAAAAAAACAGAACAAAACAAACACATTTCTCTTAAGAAGAGCTGCCAAGTATACCAGCAATTTAAGAGTGTGGTAGATTGATTCAGTCTCATTAAAACAGGCATTTCTTAACTGGGCTTTCTGAGAAAAATTACTATATTAAAAGTAAGCAATTATAGCCTTAATTTGAGAAACACTCGCACTTGTTAGCTCACTGTATATGGAATTCAACAAAAGTTTGTTAGTCTTTTTCAGTAGAAAAGGGCAAAGATGAAGGCTGGTGGATTTTTATTGTGCAATTAAAACATGTTCTGCACAACTTTTTGGTTCTACATGGGAATACTCCTGTCCTGCTTTCAGAAATCAAGCTCTCCAATTATATGGTCTTGGGAGTCTTTTGTGATCACTGCAGCAAAGGATGTAACAGTCCAATTCCAAGTAACTGTTCCTTTACTAGGAATCACTTCATTCAGGGATGAGCAAAGCTCTCTGGGCAACACTTTACTTAGACAAGTGCAAGTACTGTAAAATAAGTACCTTTTTATTTATCATTCATTTGTTATAGTTGTTTTACATTATGAGTGTCAACAGGAAAGAATCCACTGTATCTAAAAATCGAGGGGGAGAAAAAGGCACATGTCATCCTGGGCCCCTGTTTCCTCAAGAAATGAATCCTGGCTGTTTTAACTATACCTACGGCTGGAGTCTGGCCAGTGACAGGAGATCTAGAAGAAGTCAAAGAACAAAAGATCATTTGATCCACACAACCCTCTTCCAAGGCACAGTAAAGTCACAGACAAGCAGTACAAGAGATCAAATATAAGTGATTACTTCACACTGAATAGGTTAATCTGCTGTGTATCAGGAAAACGGTGGCACTAGCAGCAAATCAAAACAGACTACAGATTTACATTTTCTCTTAGTGGAAGAACACAAAGTTGCTTCTTGTTACACTTTTACTGGAATCTACTGAGCAAATTACAGACTGAAACCTAGATAAACCAGGTTGTGTTTATAAATGCTGTCAGTTTGCTGAGCAGCTCCAGGTGATTCACATCCTGCACTGTCTCTCACTTTCTCCACTTCTCAGTAAATAATCATTTACTGCACTTTAACAGAAACTGATGTAAAGTCCTGCATAACAGCAATAGAAGCTTGCAGATGCAATTCAGTATCAAGATCTTAAAGGGTACAAAACCTGTAATTCCAGGTTTGTACAATAACTTTGTACCTTTCTGATCTGGATCTAGCAAGAAATAAAGTTGAATCCACTCATACCTATTCAAGTAATTCAACTGGCAGTAACTTTTCACTGCTTTCCTGCAAGTAGTATCCCTGACTAGAATCATTACAAGCTCTTCTGCTAGTTTCCTATATTAGAACTTGCAAATGTGTCCCTGAAAGTATTCCACAGCTTTCCTCCTTACCTCCGCCACCAGAAAAGTCTTTCCCAGACAGGTCCAGGATTAAGAGTTATAGTTTGTGAAAGCATTCTTAGCCCTTTGAGTTTTGTCTTTAAGAACACAAGTTAATTAATTGTCTATATTATACTCTTCAGATACCCAACCAACACCAAGTTCTGGGTTCTCTGACAGACAGCCCTCTAAGCAGACATCCATTTGCTAAGCTGCTAACAGGGATTGATGATGTTGTCACAAGATCTTAGGTCTCCAGATTGACTTGAACGACTTTCATTCTGGAGGACTAATCAAACTGTCTAAACACAAATATTTAGTGCCATCAGTGTCTAGCACCTCTGTGCCACCCACAGTGGTACAAGATACTCCGTTTAAGCAGCTGAGTCCTAACCTCAATTCTGCTAATGCTGGACATCCAAGCTGGAGCCCAAGTCACTCAAGTGCAGGAAAAGGTGCGAAGGTGCTTAGGCGTCTCCTGGTACCAGCTTTAACAGGAAAAATGCAACATTTACTGACAGTCTGGGCCATACCTCTAGGATGACTTCTGGAACTTCACCCCAAGTTTCTGTCCCTGCTCCTGCTCTTTGTTCGCTTTCCAAGACCACTTTTATGCAATCAGTATATTACAGCAACAATTAAACCATTAACCTCTTTCCACCTCCTCTGAACAGAGTATCCATGTTTGAGGATCTTTTCAGATTTACCATTTTGGAAGGGAGCATACCTTAAATCCTATTCCATGCAAACTTCAGTGTAACTGTTCCTGCACCAGGCTCCCACACAGAACCTCCTTTCTCAGCTTAAAGCTCTGTCTTCTGGCCCCAGATGCTACAAGTTCTTGTTTTTTTTCTGACTTCTTCTAACGATGCATAAAAAGTTGATTATTTGTGACTTCTGGTAATACATTGAGAAGCCCCTGTGTAGAAGATGAGGGCTTGTGGCATCAGCCCATACCATGTTACATCCTGCTATCATTTCCTGCTACAACAGCACACTATGTAAGAAAAATGGGTCAAACTAAAGAGCAACAGCTGTCTCCTTTAGAAGTTACATGGACAGTAGCAATGCAAGCTTCCCTTGTGTTTCTAAAGGGCTAGGCCTAGAATGGTAAAGGTGGTCTTCTCAGCAAGCTAGTTAAGTCACTAACTTATCCATTGAAGCAATCAGCAAATTCTAACTTCTTGCAATGGACTTTCAGGATATGGATATATAATCATACTACAGGAGACTTACTAGTTTTTGACAGCTTAAAAGACAGAAAACCTAGGATTTGATATAATTCACACTGAAGCCAACTTTTTTTTCATGGACTCCAGTGTTACCAGGATTTTCTACTTTATTTTGTAAAACTAGTCTTGAGTAATCTCTCAAGATCTTAAATGCTTAGTTCTTTTAACACAGAAAGCTAGATAATACAAAAATATGCACAGGTTTTGTTATGATCAGTGTTCAACTTGTAAGTATTTTTTTTTTCAGAATACCCCGATTTACTAACCCTATAAAACAAGGACTTTGATAAACGATGCTGTTCAGCGTAGCAAATTATACACAATTTGCAGCATTAAGAGGTATTGCTATGAAATGGAAAGAGAAGCAGTACTAATAGTGAGGCAAGGGTAGGGAGGCACAGACACTTCTTGCAAAACAGTTTAACAGGACCAGCCAAAGATAACTTTTATGCACGGGAATAGAGAAGGGATGGAAGAGTAGCCTAATTAACGGCACTGGTGGAAAGGAAGTAAAAAACAGGCACATGCAATGAGCTTCTGCTGGGAACAATGCACTAAGTGCCAAGCATACACAGACAAAACAATATTTCCTAGTCCTTCGTGTAGAAGAAAAAAACTTACTCATATACAGCTTGGAAGGAAGCCCCATAATGAAAAATCAATTATGATTTTTTCTTAATTGTCCTTCTAAACAAAAATTTATGGCTACTTGGGCCACAGTGTAACCCAGAAGCTCCTCAAACTACCACTCAATCACTACCAAATTCTGATTATCCCAAACAAGTGTAGCACAGAGAAGATGCACTATTAAAAAAACATATGTTGAAAGTCACTTCAATAAGAAGTGCTGTACAGTACACGGTTCTAGCAGAGACATTAAACTATACTACCACTCACTGAGTTACAAAGTCCTAGCTGGTGTCTGTTGCCATTTTAACTAGCATGACGGACAACTGGTACCAAAATGTATGAAATCCAACTAATTTAAGTAAGTTCTAGCACACAGTTTTTAAATGTGGGGGATGGAAAAAAAAAAGAAAAAAAGAACAAGCACAGTACAATTTTAACTACCAAAAACTATATTAATAGTTCAACTTACTCTTTTACTGAGGCAGATAACTGGCCACATACTACAACCTAAAGTGCAGCAGCAGCAAAGGCATCCACATAGTAGCCATCGTACATTAACTGGAAGGTTCTTCTTAAGACAACTGTTAACTCTGCTGATGCTGGCTTTGAATTCTTCAGGTGCAACCTACAATGGGAGAAAAAAAACAAACAAAACCTAGTACCACAGCAGTGCAATTTATTTCTATTACTATGGTCCACACCTAGAACTCTTGTTTTTGTAATAAAATTTTAATTCTAATTCCAAATTCTTATTCACACATACTTACCTTTCCAGTTAAGGATGAAGGAAATTCTGCTTCAAATTTGTTGCTCAGTCCAAACCTGCAAAAACAAAATTAAGATCATACCGAAATTGTAAATCATTTCAATCCATGCCACAAGTCACAAGCACCTCATAACACTCTCAAGTTTCATATCACAACAGCATCAATTTCAGGAAAAAAACAGTAGTTATTAAAAGTAATTCCTAAAATTATCCAAACAATCAAAAGTACACCATCGTACACAGCTTGCCTATAGCATCCTCTTAAAGTTCTGTTGATGCTGTTAACTCTTCCCCAAACTCAGCAAAATCTTTACAAGCCATAGTGACAAATGTGAAAAGCGAAGAGAAGCACTCAAGGGGAGAGGGGAAGTTCAGGCCACAGTTTGAATTATCCCCCTCCTCCATCAGCACAGATGTATCAAAGAAAAGCTCATCCACTGCTATTCCACTCAGGCCATGATAAATAACTGTTCTAAGCATAAAAATGGAACCAACAGCTTGTTTATGTAGAAAAAAATAAATCTACACTAATAAGTTTCAGAACACAACATACTACCTAACAAAACATGATAACTAATTGTAAGAAACATAGAATCAGAGAATTGTCAGGGTTGGAAGGGACCTTAAAGATCATCTTGTTCCAACCCCCCTGACAATGGCAGAGACACCTCCCACTAGATCACGTAAAGCTATGGAACAGTTCAAGATGTGGAGTAAATGACTATTCTGGGCTTCAAAAGATGTAAATATTATAAGTGTTTCTCCTGTTCTATTAAAAAAATTATGTTCTGCAGTATATGTATATATACTATATATGCATAGCATATATGCAGTAGAATAATAGAAACACAGAATTATTTGGGTTGAAAGGGACTGTCACATAGTCCAGGCCCCCAGTCACTAGATCCCATTGCTCACAGCCCCATCCAACTGCACCTTGAACATTTCCACTGATGGGACACCCACAGTTTCTCCAGTCAACCTGTTCCCGTGTCTCACCACCCTCATCATAAAAAATGTCTTCCTTATATCCAACCTAAATCTACACTCTTTCTGTTTATAACCATTGCCCCTTATCCTGTCACCACAGGCCCTGGAAAGAAGTCTTTCTCCATCTTTCTTATAAGTTTCCTTATGTATAGAAGGGCCACAATAAGGTCTGCCCAGAGACCTTACTTACACCTAAGTTACCTAGCACATCTGAGTATTTGTAATTAGAATAGTAGCTCTACAACTCCTACAAACCCTTCACAACTGATAAAGTAACAAATGGAAATTGTTAACCGGAGAAATATATGGCAAGTTTACCACGTCACCACAGCACAAAGAAAATCCATACTTACTGGAAACATACATCTGCCATTGAAAATCCTATTGAATACTCCATGACAGGATGACCATCCACCCTGTCCCCAAAATCCTGAGTGAAATCAAGTGCTGAGGCAAAAGTTATGCAAATGTCAGAAAGAAGCGTCATGAGCTATCAGTTAAGCGACTTAAAATTGCTGGTAGGTTGAAGTAGAAACCAAAGCCTGAAAGAAAACCTTGGATATGTATATATTTCAGAAGCAGTCAACCCTGGAGAAGGACTCCAAGCTCAAGATAAACAGCTACCATCAGAAGTCTCAAAACTGAAAGGTAACACAACTTCACTGTATAATTAATTCTTCAAGTCAGGCAGATGTCTAAAGAGATGTCTCTTCAAAGAATGATCTTCATGTACTTGATGCTTCAACATCCAGAAAAGATTTAATATGAATAATGGAATTAATTTGAGCAATTGGAACAAATTTGGAATGCAATAAATTTGAGCAATTTTGGAATAAATTTAAGCAATAAGGGAGTGGCCAACTAATACAGCCCAAAGCAGCTTTTGTTGCAATAGCTAAAACAAAGCTCAGCCCCTGACCAAGAGATGAGACAGAATTCCAGCTGTCCCTCTACCCGGAATACTAAGGAAGCCCTCCACTGTGAGGCACGGGCAAGTAGACTCAAAGGCGCAAGGAAGCGTCCCTGCTTTCACTTAAGACACAAAAAGATATAATTGCAAGGAAAGCACTGGCTGGGAAATCAGCAAGACAAAAATCAAGGCTCTATCATGAATGCAGGATCCAAAAGTATTCAAATGTTGACAGCTTCTTCAAACACAAGCAAATATTCTTGGAGAATACAAAATCCATATCCAACAGAGACAATCCTACTGGCAAAGCTCTAGAGGTACTCTAATTTACAAACACACTGAAGCAGAAGAAGGTACAGAAGCTTTGGACCAATACAGTTACATTTTGGTGAAGTTATAAGCAAATGAGACTGAGACTCCATACTCAAGGTTTGTGGTAATGTTTAATGCATGGTGGGGTAGCAAGACTGAAACAAAGCTAACACAAGCAGCTATCAACATCATTCTGAGCATTCTATATATTGCAGCTTTGTCACCACAGGCAGGTAGTTAAAAAAAGGATGACTCCATACATTAAAAGCTTTGCTAAGTAATTATGTGATCTCAGTATTATCACTCTTGATTGCAAAATGCAATTTCGAAATTAAAATATTAGGAACTCCACAGAACACTACGACATGATTACCACAAAGATATAACAGCTCTGACAAAAAAATCAGCAAAAAGTATCTTACAAATCAAAGACTGGAAGTAAATGTTTTGAAGATGCATTTCCTCAGACAGCTGTCCTTATACAGCACAAGAGTGCTTTTGTTTAATACCCCATCTTCAGTGACACAAACTCTTCTCTGCTTGCTCTAGGCCTTTCCCATTCCACATCATGTCTTCAACAGATCCATGCTCACCTCATCCATGACTATATTCTTTAACCTTTCTGGAACTTGAAAAAGTGTTTCTTCCATGTAGCTCTTCTTGAAAGGTTGACCCAAGTTCCTGCCTTTGTGTACAGTGGAGAAAGAAATGACAAGAGGTAGAAACCTCAAAGTACAGAAGTTTACAGTATAGGACACAGCCAACGAGCAATTTTTTCTCAGCCTGCAGCTCAGATCTTCCCAACACATAAAACTGACACATGCTACCCTCTTACTCTCATCTCTTACGGGACGCTAAACTATTTTTCATTGCTCTCAACCATATTCTTTAGTTGCACATGTTCACAACCCTTACAAAATAACTATATATTCCACAAACCTTAATACTTTCCATCCGTAATTCTCACATAACCCTGTTTTCACTTACATGTTCTTGATACAGAGCCAGGTTCAAAAATATATAAGCAGACTTCAGTTTAATATTAAAGAAACTGACTTTGGTGAAAATATACTTTGTGAGGGGTTTTTTCCCCTCCAAACAGTCATCTTGAATCAACACACAATGCTGATGACAAATAGCACAGAAAGGTGTTAACTAGCACATCAGAACAGCTCTCCATCATTCTGGCACTGCAAAAGACTAGTAAATCCAATATTACTAGCTATTACAGTCTAGTATATATAAGGCACATGTGTCTTAACTGGACAAGGAACAGGAAAGCACAGGAAAACAGTCACTGAAAATCACAGACACCTATCACAAATATTGTCTTTGTGATTTCAAACTCATCACGTTTCCACTCTAATACGATTTTGAAATAACTATGAAATACATTGGACTTTCAGTTCAGTTGTAAGTCAAGTTCTCTATTTTCTCAGCTTTCTTGGCATTAAGAAAGATCACCTCAAGTTATCATAAACCAGGTCAAATATTACTCCTGATTACCAAGCTATCCAACCTCTGCTTGTGTGAAGAGTTTAACTGTATATTTAAAAAACAATGATAAAAAAGAAAAGTTTTAGAATTGTGTGCAGCGTGCTCCAAACAGTGAGTTTAAGAAGGAAACCAAAAAGAAGTTTAAGAAGGAAACCAAAAGCCCCACACCCTGGGAAGGCAAGGCCTTTGTATGTTTTATTTGGATAATATTTACCTATTTTCCTTTAATTGCTTTTAACTACTCAGCTTAGAATGGACTCTTACACACTTCGAGTTTCTCTTGGATAAAATCAAGTAGTAATTTCTTTCTGACAGTAATCTGTAGTCATGGAAATTACGTATTTCAAACTCAACATTATGACTCCTGTGTAAGATCAGGGAAGACATGACAATAGACTATGTAAAGAGAGCTTCTGTTTAAATACACACAGAAGAAGCAGTCAGCAACTCTTTAAACTGCAGAGCCAGGGACAGATCAATCCAGAGTTTGCTTAACTGCTGATAATTTTTGTCACACCTTCAAAATCCATACATGCTTTTATATCATGCAAGACTAATTCATTACATCCACATGACTTGACCCATTCCTTAATCTGCCAAATGAATGTTCTGACAATGATCTAACTTATAATAATAAGCTTTTCAATCAATGACAAAAAGTGTTACAGGCTGTACAAAGGTAAAAGTGGCTGATGCTATTTAGTGAACTGTTCACATCTGGTGCAAATTAAGTAGACGAAGCCCAATTGTCTAATTTGGGAAGTAAATATTCATATTCCATTGTTCATCTAAAATTTAAAGAACAAGTATTTTAAGGAAGATCTTAAAGTAATGATGAGCTAGTGAGCAGTAACGAACAATTAATGAGGCAACCATCCTTCAACCACAGTGCCCTTACTAGTCACAGACACACCACGCAAGCTTCCTCACAATTCCAGTAACAGGCCTTGATCTCATCTCGCACAACTTTCCAGTATTGAAGAGGAGGCCAGTGTTTGCCTCCATTTCAGTTCTTTATAGTTCTACATTTGCCCATACAAAAACTATCTGGTTTTGCGCTGTTTACCAGAAACAGGCTAAGGCTACCAGCCTGTTTTCAGAGAAGTCACTGGATGGCAACAACTTCTGTTAACAATAAAGAGTCATATACTGAAAGCTTCAGCTACATGCTTCCATTCTTTTTCAGGGCCTCCTTAGCCTGCTGCCCATCCACATCCCTCCAACCATCTCTCACTCTATCATGTCTGACTTCCTGTTTTTAACCAGACAGCAAACTGCACTGCCCAGTTGTTAGTACTACCTAACGCCAACCAAATATTAAAGCAGTAGTGTACCAAACTGCCACAAGACGCCTCTAAATTTAACCTCTTGATACATCAGTATCTGAAAAATCAGTGGAGTTCATGGGACTGGGAGCAATAGACAACAATACTCTCTTATGCTTCTATTGCAAGCCTGGTCCTGTTGAACAGTGAACACCAACATAAAAAGTTTGCACTGCTGCATTTTATTTCCAGGTTGATATTTCAGCCTCTGAAACTGTATCAGAGCTGACAAGAACTATGCTTCAGTAGAGTGAGGCTCACAGAACTGACTGAAGGAAAAATAACCTGTACTACTACCCTATTGAGAAGTCCTACACTAACTCACGGTCACTTGCTGCTAAATCGTCAGAGATACCAGACATTCACAAAACAAAATTCACAGTCACTCCCATGTTAAACACAGTGAAACAACATATATCACAACTGAACATGATTTTACATGTACCTATCTGACTCACAGATGCCTTTTCTTTCCTAAAAGTCCTCAGAACTATATTAGCGGCCACATGTTAAATGAGAGTGGGTAACAGATACATAAACATCCCTAATCAACAGTCCAGCCGTCATGTGCCGGCACATACCTGTTATACGCAGGAACACAGGCACCAGGCACCTTACTTCCTGACAGCTCATCACTTTGGACAAATACTTCACATTCCTCTGCAAGTCACAGCTCAAGTCAGCCTTGCTTCCTCTCAGCGCCTCATTAGAGGTTTGCACCCGCTTGCGAGTCCCAGGCGGCACCCGGCTGCCCGGCGGGGCCGAGGGAAGCCCTCTCGCAAGTCCCACGGACACCGGGAGAAGGGGAGGAAGGAAGCAGCACCGGCCCGGTGCTCCCCCCACCCACCTCCCCGACTTGCCCCAACTTGTAACCGCCGGCTCGGCGCCATCAACCGCCGCCGCCGCCCCCAGGCCCGGCACGCAGCCGCCCCCGTCCCGCCGCCCGGGCCTCCACCACCCGCCCCGGCCGCACAGGCCCCGGCGCGGCCCTTACACGGTGACATGGCCGGAGCCGCGCACCACCACCGGGTCGGGGGAGTACTTGAGGAGCTGCTCCTCCAGCGCCCGCTCCTCGTCCTCCTCCTCCTCGTAGATCTCGTCAAAGTCCGCCATGGCCGGGCCCCGGGAGTCCGCGGAGAGAGAGGAACCGGGGTGACGCGACGGGGCCGGCCGCGGGGGGCGGCGGAAGGGGGCCGGCGAGGACGCCCCGGCGCTGGGGCGGCCGGCAGCGGAACCGCGACGAGGCGGCGGCGGCGGCTGAAGCTGCAGCGGCGGCTCGGGGCGAGGAAGCGCCCGTCACCCTCCGCAGGGGGAGGGGGCGAGGGGCGGGGCAGGAACAACAACAACAACATCCGGCCGCGGGGCCCGCCCCGCCCACCCGCCGGGCGCGGGGCCCGCCTCCGCGGGAGGCGGGAGAGGGGTGCGAGAGGGGTGCGGGAGGCGGGAGGCGGTTGAGCGGCGGTTGAGCGGCGGTTGAGCGGCGGTTGGGCGGCGGGGGCGAGCGCGGCCGAGCGCGGCCATCCTCAGGGCCGTGCCTCGCCGTGGCCCTTGGCGGTGCTCTCTGCGTGCGGCTTTTTCCGTTGGCTTGAGACGGATGTCCTCTTTCCCTCGTTTTGGCCCTTTTTAGGGCATCCATGAAAACAGCCAAAAGGGGATTGGGGGCCTGGCGTTAGCTGCTTGAAGGGTTGGCTGTTGGGCCCTCCGGCGTTGTTCAGGGAGATGTGAGGGAAGCAGCCCCTAACCAAGGCCCGCTCCTTCAGGTGATGGCGGGTGCCAAATTTTTGCTTATCCCTTGGTGCTGTTGGTGTCCAGGGCTGACATCCCACTGGTAGCCTGTCAGGCGTCCATGGAGAGCAGCACACCAAGACCATTGTTTGCATGGAGCGCAGAGCAAACAAACTGCAGAGGAATGGCTCCTTGCAGGTCTATATATATATATATATATATATATGAAAGCTGACCAGAAAACCCTGAAAATCAATGGGAGTCTTATTCTCTCTCTGCAGCTTTGGTATTTGTCATAACCAAACCCAAAGCAAAGGCTGGAAAATGCCAGCATGAGCATAATGGCCTTAGCAACAGGTAGGCTGTTGGCTGTTGTGACAACAGGCAAACGCAGCAATACCATGGGAGTTAGCAGTAGCAGGGAAATGTTTTAAAAAGGGAGAGCAGATCTTTCTTGATCTGACAGGACACTGGGGGACCATGTACTTCCAGCAGTAATTAATGTATAGATAATGTCTGTTATGGAGTTCAGCCCCAAACAGTCAAGAAACTGTGGGGCTGAATCTGCTTTTCATGACTGTAAAGAGAATTCTACATTCCTCTATTCTTTCCTAGTACTTAACTCCATATATCTTAATTACATTAGCCCCTTTCTCAGATCCTTCTTCCTCTGAAACCTACAGTTCTTTTTACAGCATATATACTGATCAGCTTATTTTCTGAAAGGCTACGTTGCCGCTAAATCTCCACTACTCATAAAGATCCTCAAGATGCATTTCTCAGGAATAAAGTGTATGCAAAGATGAGGTGGTCCTTACTGTTCTGTGTAAAACCAAGGTAGAAGCAGTGTGGCTGTGAGATAGCGCATGACGCTGTCTTTGCTGTAAAGGAAAAAAGCAGCATCTTTTACTGTCACACAGGAAAAGTGTGACAGTGTTTCTGTCGTGAGCTACTTGTAAGCAGGTTTAATTTCACAAATAACAGAATTCTACAGAACAACACGGAATTCCCCTGAGTAATAGTTTGTTTTCATACTAACATGCTTACATGTGGGGGGTTTTTTACCTAGTTTCTATTCTTACTGATGTCTCACACACAGAAATTTGGATTTAGCAGGACTGATGATTCATTGCTTCTGTCTAGCAGTCCTGAAATTGAAAGAATGGACCAAATTTAATACTGGCAAAAGCAAGAGGAAACCCACTGGTTTCGGTGAAGCTGTGCAGCCCTGTGCCAGCTTGCTCAACAGATGAACTTGCTAACCTGTTTTCAGATGACTGTTTCAGAGCAGCAGCCAGGTAGTCAGTGCTCTGCAGCACCATGCTGGAAATCTTGGAAATGACACTGAAGGGATGGGCTTGCTGACATCACACTTAAGCCCTTGTAGCTGTGCTGCAGGGGTCAGCTGTCCTGTTTGAGGTCCAAGATCCCTGTGCTGCATGGTGTGACAGGCTTGGTTAGCTCACTTGGTGGGTTTGAGATGAGGAGAAAGAAAGTCCCAGCACCCTTGATTAGTTCATTGCATTAGGTGTACGTTACTTGCCTAACAAATACCTGTTCCATGGCCTGATGTTTCCAATTACTCAGTACATGGTAGCCTTTAACAGGTGACAAGCTGTGGCAGATAGGAAGTGGAAGTGCTGAGTTTCTATGTTGAGAAGACCATGATGTTTCAGCACGTGTTGTGTAGCGCCTGGTGTGCTCAAAGCACCGTGACGGACTGCAGTGGTGAATGCATGGTGCTTCAGCATACCAGACTTCTGGGGCAGGCACTAAAGCTGAAGTGCACCTAGCCAGCAGCCACCTATGAAAAATTCAGTTTAAGTAACATTTACATCATTTCACATGGGTGCTGTTAGAGTCTTGGTTTTCAGACAGAAATTAACTGCCTTAATCTTGAGATTGCTGTTTCTCTCTGTCTCATTGGTGCCAACACCTTCAGTACCGGTCTCAGCAGTACTGGACCACTCTTAGAGGCAGTAAGTAAACTCCCCATTATATGCAGTCTTACCACAAAGGTCTCCTGTTCCAAGGCGTATTATGCAAGTAGTTGCTCTTTCACTGTTGTCACCTCACCGTCAAGTGCCGGACTCCCACCAGTTACACACTTCTGAGTCTGTGCCTTCACATCACGGCATTTGCTTGTGGCTGGTTTTTGGTCTGTACTCTCCCCCAAAATGGTGGGATGCCTTTCCTATTTACAGTCCATTGGCCTTTCTTCTGGAAACAGTGAGAACGCTGTCAGGCTTGTAACCAATTGTATTTTCAAGCCACTTATTATCTCTATATCTGAGTAAAAGGTGGTAGGCCTGAAGCCCAGGCTGAAGAGCACCGTGCTGTTGTTCGAGTAGAAGTGCCCTCCCCAGTGAATTTGCTTCCTGCACCTGCAATGCAATGGGGGAGCACTGCTGCCACGCACAACTCTCTGACCAAGGTACTTGCTGTCCTCAGGGTTGCTCTGTAAGGACTGCATACTGTCATCTAAAGGGGGCTCTAAATCTTTGTCATATTTCTTTTTCTGTAGCTCTTTATTCCTTTTCCCTCTCTTTCTCTTTTGCATCCTTCTTTATTTTTTTTCCTTTATCATTTGTCCTTCTTTTTCTGTGCATTTCTTTCCCAGTTCACCCCTTGTCATTGCTTCCTCCCTCTGCTTCCCTCTAACATCTTCTCCATTGTCATTCGCCTCATTCCTCCCATAGTATTTGGCTTGTTTCTCCCTGTCTTTTCCTTTGTTAATTAGTACGCTGCTGGACTTCTGATGGAAACTGTTTCACGCAACAGGGCATCAAAGAACAAGCAGCAGGTGCAGGAATAACCTTGTTCTTTGAACTCCTACCACCACTTGACAGCAAAGCTGGCAGGAACAGCTTCTCTTTTTCTTTCCCTGATTAATTAAGAGAGGTAGTAAGAAGGAAAACAAGAGTGGGTGGTGATAGCAGGGGAAGAGGGCAAGCAGGCAAGGATAGAAGGGTACAGAAGCCAGAGAGAGAAAGATAGAAATAATAAGCTATAACATACACTCATTGACACCATGGAGTTTAGTAAAGCTACAGGACTGTAGCAAACCTCTGAGAATACTCACATCAGGCCATGCTTTGCTTTTTCTGCACTGAGACCTCCTCTCGCATCAGTCCCTTCCCTTAACACAAAGCCTCCTATATCTCATTTGGCTCCTCTATCCTGATTAAATGTCCCATTGCTCTCAAAAAGCGTGGTTAAAGTGCTATTGATCATGTAAAAGTTCCTGCTAATGGCATCAATCACCACCACCCCCTGAGTTTCAACAAAAGAAAAAATAAAACAAAGCAAACCTAAAATTACATTTTTAGTTACAATTTTGCAGAAGAGTGGAAAGGCAAAGTCATGAACAGGTAGGTAACTACAAATAACACAGCAGAACTTACTGTTAGAGCAAAAGGATTGCATCTTTTCCTCTGATCAGTTCCACTGTGTTGTTTCTTGATAATTAGCTGATTATTTTGCAAAATCTCTGTAAAACCACAGGTAAACTAACCAAGGTTTTCTGTGCGAAAAACAAAGGGAAGTCTTGCCACCAAACCATTGCAGTAAGTCAGAGTTGTGTTGCTGACTTTATGATACAGAATTAAGTGAGATCTTAGAGTAAAAAGACGTAGTTCCAATTCACTTTGGGTTTTATTAGCCTTTTTATTTCTGTCAAGCAATTTATTTTGTTTTCTGTTTGGTTCTATATTGCATTTGTATGAGGTTATCCTTTTGGTCCTATATTGCATTTATATGAGGTTAATGAGGAGAGTTCAAAAGATACTTTTATACAGAAAATAGTATTTCTGAATGTCAGGGGTCTTTGTAAGTCATAAATGCAGCACAGAAGGCATAGATCTCATGTAAAGAGAAATGTGGATATTTCCTTTTCAGAATTTCCTTAACATGTAACAAAATGAAGAATCGAGTCTTCATAGTTTCAAGTCTGTTAAATCTGTGGATGGCTGCAGTTGGATATTTCTGCTTTCTCAAGGACCACATGGCAACCTGTTACTGAAGGCAGAATCTCCTGATCCAAAAAGAATTTGTGACATGGTCAAAAATGATCTACTTGTGTTCCATATAACCTACAGGCAAGATAAACTCTTGGCTTGTTTTAGGCATTAAATGTTTGGTTTTTTCCTTGTAGGGCTCACTGACATAAGGAATATGTATGGTCACTTGTTTCTTCCCTTTCCATCAGTAAGAGAATCTAATACAGCAGAATCCTTGCTACTTTTTTTTTTCTTTCTTTATAATCACATCAAACAGAAATACACAAAAAGTTTCTGTCTTTCATTTCATGTGAGATGGATGTAGCATTGAATTTGATGTGAGTTTTCAATGCTGCAAGTACAAAAGCATAAAGTCCACTAAAACTAAACATAAACAAAGTCATACAAACATACAAATGAAACAGCAAGCTCTAGCTTTCTAAGACATATTTAAAATGGCAAACATACTACATCAAACCTTTCTTCAGAAGATCACCTTTAAGAACAGGTTCTGTTGGAAGTGCAGAAAACAAAGATGAAGGAATACTGTGGGCTGAATCCTATGCTGTATCCATTAGAGGTACAGGTGCTCTTAGCTGGGTAAAGCTATGGTCAACTTCTATCCTAACAGCAAACAAACAACCAAACAAACAAGCTAATGACAAATGCGAGACTCTTCTAGCTGCCTTCTGAATGAACAATCATACCAGCCTGAAACCAGGCGTTTTAATTTCATGTCTATTTTTCCTTTTTTTTTCCTTCAATGTCTCATCTCTTAGTTTATATTATTTTGAGGATGGTTATTTTTCTCTCAGTAAATATGACTGAATGACTAAGTTGTTTACTCACCATCTTAAAGAAACAGCAAGAGACTACTGCAACTGAACTGCAAATCAAATCTCAAAGTCAGTATAAAAAGAAGCAGCTTTTATATGAAGAAAGTGTTAAAATCAGATTTAATAATCTGTCATTAAGATAAAATGCCTTCGTGTAACATACTTTAGAGAATTAGACAATGTCTCTGTCCATTTTTGCTTGAGAATCGAAAGTGCCAAAGTTTTTATCCTGCTTAAAGGCAAATACCCTCTGCTATGCCACCCACATGTACCCAAGCTGTTGGAAAACAAGAACTATGTATTCCTTTAGGATTGAGAACATAATTCTTTGCCTGTCAGATTATTCTGACAAATTACATTATAATTACTTCCTCATTAATTACTGTGACAAATGTTGATCTAAATAGAACAGGGGAGGATGTCTTTCATTTAAAATCATCAAAACATGAACAATTGAGATTTCCTCTGAAGACATTAATGTTCATTCATATTTGGGCATGCTAACATGTTCGTTGTTGTTGAGTATAAGCAAAGAGAAATTTTTAGCACCTTTCTCTTAGAGATATGACAATTTTATCTCCTTTTGAACATCTTTAAAATAACATCTTTTCTGTTTCCAAGTAGGTATTTTTCTCTCTGATGAGGCATGGTCCACAAAGCATGAAAAAAAAAATAGATGCTCTTGTTCTGAGAAGTAGTTTAAAGAGTGACAAAAGCATTTATAGTGGAATATATACATTCCTAGAGCATGAGGTCCTCAAGGAAGTTAAAGAACAAATAACAATTACAACCTCTGTGGTAAAACATGAGAGATGAGAATAATCTGCAACCTGTAAAGAAACTTACTTTCCTTTCAAAGCAAGAGAGATATTGGAAAGGAGTTGCCTCTCTTTAGGGTTTGCTTCCTTCTTTGTGTGCATTTTTGTCTCCTAGCAGTCTTGCCTTAAGCATCGGGCCTGACGTAGCAGAGTAAAAATCTGTGATTTATCCCATCACCATATGAATGCCACCATTCCTTGATGCATGTGTGAAGAAGCAGGAGAGGAAAGAATTGCACTCATGATTCAAAGGTTTGTGATCAGGTTTGTAAATCTCATTGTGGCTTCGTTAAGACATTGAAGTAAAGTCGTTTCCTCTCCTTGAAGAGACTAGAGTATTGATTCCAGCCTGCAGTACAGAATGAAATCAGTGAAGTTTGGGTAACTGATCCACTCGTACACAATGGACAACTTGTACCAGAATGCTCTTGCGAGCAGGAGAATAACCTGTATAAACTCTTACACACAGAGGAATGGGGAAGCTGCATTAGGCTTCCTTTGCCCAAGGAGTTATTAAAGTGTAATCAGATTCAGCAGACTCTCTGCAGTTCTGCCAGATCCCTTATGAATCACTGTTATTTACTGCAAGATGCTGAAAGATAGGACACTTTTTGTCAAATCCCAGTTCCACAATTATCTTGCTCTGGGACCCTGGACAAAATGGATTTTTTGAATCAGTACACCTTTCCCATAGCGAGTGAATTACTGGCAGGACTCTCATTGACTGGGAAGCTCCCAGGGTTTTTCCCACTGGGTGATACCTTAACATACAAGTGTTTTTTCTATGTGTGCATCTAGGAAGTGTGATAATGGTTTTTATTTTTATTTCTTTGGTACCCTTGAAAGACCTTTTGTAGCTCTGGAGAATGAGCTGACCTTTTTTGTTCCCCTAGCCTGAAAAAGGTCATATTGTGTTTAACTAACCTTTGAAAACACCAGGCCAAATTCTACTCCCACTGCACCATTCAGAATAGCTGCAGAGTAACTGTCTTATGGTTCTGTAACTGAGAGTAATATTTTACCCAAACCTTTCCTCTGACCTGCAACAAGCCTGTCTCAGTAGGTCTGAGAGTGCAGTCAGACCTCTTATACGCTGCAGTGTTAATTGTACTCTAGACATAAGCTGTTTTAATAGGAATACTAGGTTTTTGGCTCAACTTCAGCGTAACAGAGAGAACCTGGACTGATAAAGTGAGGATACTTAAGTCTGAGCTGCTCTTCAAGCATTGGACTGTTTTTTTGGCTGATGTTTTTTTTTCATCTGGTCAATGTATAATAGCAACAATATTTTGTTTGCACTTTAAAATCCTGTCTTATACCTCCCTGGTTATGTCTTCTGGTGGTTTAGGTTCCAATACTTCTTCCTTCTTCAGAAGCTTCATACTACTTTTTGTTTTGGTTTGGTTTGGTTTGTGTTTGTTTAGTTGTTTTCTTTTTCCATTTTAATGTCTTTCCTTTTCACTAGAATAGTGCTCTAAACTTTATAAACTCATTTCCATGACTTGTATCATTCTTTTTCCTATTAGATTTTGGCATAGCCTTAATACTATAGCAGACTACATAACCTTTGAAATAATATACTTACATAAATTGTATATTATGTGAAATTACTTTTTATAATTTCTCAAATGGAAAGATTCAAATACAACCTTAGACATTATATTCATTATCAATGAGAAGAAGCAGGCTATGCAAAACTCTTTTATATAGTTTTAACAAAAATCTTCATTTTCCTTCTGTTTTGACTTCTCATATTGTGTGCTCCTTTAATATGCTCCTTTCTTCCTAGCAAAACAAGAGGTAGGGTAGCTATTGCCTGTACTTCACTGAGACTCTCCTTCCTGAAACTTTTGGGTTTCTTCCTTTATTTTAAATTGAGGATACAAATACATATAAAGGGATGAATCAGCAAAAAAGGCTGCCTCCTGCTACAGACATTAGAGATTTGTTTTCACATAACAGCTGCTTGGACAAAGCTAAGACTATATTGTGAAAAGAGAGCTAAAAAAAAAGGAGATGCTAAGTTTATTTCTTGCAGAGATTTCCAGATCGTATCAAAATAAGACCAATGTTTATTCTGACTCCTGGGGAAAAATAAATAAATGAACAAATAAATAAATAAACGAAAAGCACTATATTTGGTGCACATGGCTTTTGTCTTCCATTATCTTTATGCCAAATGTAAAAAGAAAAAACAAAAAAAAAAAAAAAAAAGAAAAAAGAAAACAACAAACAATAATCAAACACAACTAAACAACAAACAAACAAAAAACCCAAACAGTTGCTATGGGAGCAGAGGAGGCAGAGATATCTAGAACACTAATCAGGCAATGACCATGGACAGTATGGGGCAGCAAACAGAAAAGATACAGTAGAGTGCTGCTTCCAGACAGCTGCTCTGTTGACCTTAGTTTCTAGGAATACTAATCCAGCATCATTCTTAGAAAATACATTCCTTCAACAACTTAAAATTAAGTCAGTACTTTGTCAAAATGGATATTAAGCAGTCTTGGTATGTGTCTTCACTCCAGAAAAAAAATCCTGTCACTTCAGGCACTGTTATATACCAACAGTCAGAAATGTGACCGTTTTTGTCTTACAGCTACTGCCATTTCATATTCCCGTTGGTATATCCCTCAGGGAGTTTCAGAACTTCATTTCTCTCAGAAGGTGGGGGTTTTATTATTTATTTCCCAGCTTAATTTCTACGTGGCCAGAGTATATCCATCTGTTCTTGTGGTAATACTCTTCTTTAGATGGAATAGCTCTTCTTGCTTGTGGATATTTAACTCACTGGTATAAGCAACAGTCACATCTCCTCTCTGAGTCTTCTATTCTCATAAGGGTCTATACTCCTATAGCTGTTCTCTGGACCTGCTCAGTTTTAGTCTTCTCTGAGACGGACACAGAAAACTGTCTGCTATCCCAGAGGAGGCTTTCCCATGGCTTTAACATTTCCATCTCCATAGTGGAATGATCTTGCCTGTTATGCTCTGTGATACCTGTCACCTGACCATGCCATGACAATGCTTCAAAAAAATGGATTAATGTGCTCAGATGCCTTTGTCACAGTATCGTGTTCAGCCATGGAGCTCCTGTCTTATATTTGCTTTGTCATTGTACTTCTATTACTGCTCTCCTCAGAGAATCCACTTCTTCCAGTGTGGTGCTCTGGTATCTGCAGATGTTGGCTTCACCTCTTTCCTGTGACTAGTGAAGTTCTTTTGGCCATGCCAAAAAACCAAATTAAGCTAAGCAATTCAACTCCATCATTAGCTGTATTGCCCTCTTCTTCCTAGGTCTGCAGGAGTAGTATAATCTCTCCTTTAAGTAGTTCCTTCATCACTCTACCGTTCCTGAAATATCCCACATCCATACTTCCATTATGAGAAAAAAAGGAAAGAAATTATAACCATTTTATTTGTTTAGTCTGTATGAAGCAAACTCAAAATTCATACAATTTTCAGACTGTGAAAGGGGGTATCTCCTGTAAAATGATGATATGTTTGATGACCTCATCGTTTTTTATTTAATGTTCATTCTCATTGATCTGGCTAGGGGAAAAAAAACCAAACAAAACCAAACAAACAAAACCAAAACAAACAACACAAACAAAAAAACACGCAGGATTTCCTCTGATAGAAAATTCAAAAAACTGCTTTTTGGTCACTGTCAAGAAGAATGCTTCAATTTAAGCATGACCTCTTATCAAATCAAAATGCATAAAGGCTGAATTTCAAGGACAGAAATGGAATAGGATATTTAGTATTACAAAGAATCTCATGGTCTTTGCTGGATTTGGGCCTGTATTACTTTAAAGTATCACTCTTGTATTGATACATCAATGTAAAACCAAAATTGGTCATGGTTGGCATGTTCCAGCATCTGCAGCAGTATTTTAATTCCTTGTTCTGATTCACATGAGCTTGGGGTTTCAGCTCCATCTTCCACAATAAACCTCCACTGAGGCTGTTGCAGGAGTTTAAATTTATCCCCTTTAAAGACACACCATCACAGCTTTCCCTCATACATGCCATCCTTAGCAGCTAACAATTGCAGCTGCTAAAGCTCTAAACAAAGGTCACTAATGAAAACAGAGCCCAGATGCTGGGAGTATCTGGCCCGAAGAAGTCCTCTGAAGAGTACCTAGGAGCATGGCAAATCCAGGCTCAGAGAAACACCAGAGAAGACTGCAGATAACAATAATCCCACTGGGCATTACCTCCTCTGACTCCTCTTCACTGTCTCTTGCAGAAGGCCCCCTGTACTCCACTCTCGTGAGACCTCACCTGGAGTACTGTGTTCAGTTCTGGGGCCCCCAGCATAAGAATAATACAGACATGCTCAAATGGTTCCAGAGGAGTGCCACAAAAATGATCAGAGGGCTGGAACACCTCTCCCATGAGGACAGGCTGAGACAGCTGGAATTGCTTAGCCTGGAGAAGAGAGGGCTTCAGGAAGACCTCATAATGACTTTCCAGTACTTAAACAGGGCCTACAGGAAAGATAGAAAGGGACTCTTCATTGGGGAGTGTTGTGATAGAACAATGGGTAACAGTTTTAAACTGAAAGAGTGTCAATTTTTATAAGATGTAAGGAAGAAGTTCCTTACCATGAGGGTGGTGAGGCACTGGAACAGGCTCACCAGAGAGGTTGTGAATTCCCCCTGCCTGGAAGTGGTCAAAGTTTGGATGGGCCTTTGAGCAACCTGGTCTAGTGGAAAGCGTTCCTGCCCATGGCAGAAGGTTGGAACTAGATGATCTTTAAGGTACCTTCCAACCTGAACCATTCTATGATTCTAAGTGCAGAAACACCATTGTAGACTTCACTATGATGAGAAGGCACAAAGGACAAGCTTCCTTTGAATTCAGACACTAAAGGGAACCCAGCAACAAGTTAATGCTTGTTTTAAGAGAGTTGAAGAGGGGGACAATTAAAGCTTACCCCCACGTATTTATGTACAGACCTGGTCCATTGAGGAAGAACCTTGCAAAGTTAATAGTGAAAGTTCCTGCTCCAAATAAAAACCAATATCAGAATAAGGCTTGATAGTTTGTCATTACATTGAAGACAGTTATCATGGTAGACCTGCAGGTGAAGGTAAAAGACACAGTCAGGCCGTAAAGGCAGAGAGGGGGCTGAAGGTTGCAGTTGGGGCTTTTTTGAAGCACTCACTAAAACTGGAGTGATCACAGCTGCCCTGAAGGACACACTTAGAAATTTGCTTCTAAACGAATGAAAAAAAAAAAAAAAAAAAAAGCCGCTTTGTGAAAAACGCCAACAACGTGAAGTGGGAGCAGCCTAATGTCTGCAAGGGCTACGAGGGGATGGAGGAGGGGGCAAGTTTCTCCCCGGCAAGAAGCTGCCACTCGGAGCCGCCCCGGAGCTCCGCCGGTGGCGGGCACAGCGGAGTGCGGGAGGGCGCTGGGGTGAGAGGGGCTTATCGGGCCCGGAGAAGGGGAGCCAGGGGCCTGTCCTTTCCCTGTGCGGGGAACTCCGCAGGTCTCTCAGACAACTTCTCCCCACATTTCCTCGGAAACGGCCCTATTTCCTGGCGGGGCTGCAGCGCCAAGTCGAGGTGGGGTAATTCACGACCGGGGATGGGGGCAAAGGAAATCTCCCGCGGAAGAGAAGGGCACTAGGAAGCTGCATCTGCGGGACAGGCGCAGAAGCAGCCCCCACACCTCCTCAGCCCGTTAGCTGCTGCCGGGCTGCGAGCAGGTCTCCGGGGAGAGGCTTCGCTCCTCTGCCCTCTGGGCTGGAGGAGGGAAATGCGGGTGCCGGAGGTGGGCAGAGTTTGAGGGGTGGTAGGGTCTCAGAGTTTGAGGGGTGGTAGGGTCTCAGAGTTTGAGGGGTGGTAGGGTCTCGGCCTCGGCTCTGCCCTGTCCTCTCGGCCAGCGAGGAGCAGGTCAGGAGTCACTGTGCGCTCCCATCCCCGGGGCACAGCTCCCGTACCCGGCGTGGCCGTTGCCGCCTGCAGCTCTTAACGAGATTCTTTGCAATCCAAAAAACTCCGAGTATTAATGTTACATCCTTATCTTTGGAGCAGCGCGAGTTTCTTGCCGCGGCGACGTCGCTTGTCAAACAATCAGCGGCTGAGCCCCTGAAAAGAGAGGCATTGCACCCTTCTTGCTGAATGCACTTCTTAGGGCATATAACGCCAGGGCCTTTTGATGTCTCACAATGCGTGTTACGCCCAAAGATTGTCTCTTTGGACAGATCTACAACGCTTGGCTTCATGTTTGGAAGTTAAATGGACAGCGAGGTTGTTGAAACTCCCACGCTTTAAACTAGCTCAGACACTTGGTACATTCGCCCGTTACTTTCCATCAGTGAAAGAGGCAGGGGTGGAGGGAAGGGGCTGCTGGTTTAATCCGTGCTCCTAGGCAAAGCGGGGGAAAAGTAACCCAGCCCAAACTTTTCCTCTCTTTCTCTTTTCTTTTCTTCACTATATTCTTGGACAGCCTTAAAATAAGAGCTATGTGCAAAGCGTGCGCCCTGCGTAGGTAGCCTGTGTCTCGAAGTCTCTGGCAATGTTGCTGCTCCATGAAATCAAAATTTATGATTATTCAAATGTTGAGGACTGTGAAAAGAGAGGAAGAAAGAGAAAATTAATATTGCAGCTGTTCTTCTGATTAATGAGAGATAATTGCTCATGAAAAGTCACCCCTGTGGCATTTTGTTGTCTCCTGGATCTTTGTTCTTTTCCACTATTATTGAGGACTTTCTTGAAGACTAAGCGGTTCTTTTCAATTTTTGGTATTCAGAAAGTGTTGCTTGGTTACAGATAATGGAGAAATCTCGGGCTATATTGGGTAAGATGTGCCACAGACAGGAATATCACAATGCCACTTTCAGAAAAGGATGGATACAAGTTAACGATGCGCTTTCAATAAAACATTAATAGACTTGTTCACGCTTTTATAATGACCTCCTTAATGGGAGCGGGGGGCAAGTCCTGTCTTTTGCTTGCGTTCGCTTCACAAAACCCGCCTTCGAGATCTCCGATCGCTTTGGAAACTAATAGGAAATCAATGTTAGATCAGAGAATAAATGAGATTATAGCGCAGGAGCCTGCGGCCCCTCGCTTACCCCCGCACAGCTTTATTTTGAGCGGGGCTCTCCCGCATAGGAGCTGACCCAGCCCGGGACGCACCCTGCCCAGCGCCACCGCATGTCACCCCGACGTGATGTTTGCGACCACGGCTGCTTTGCAGAGGCTGGTTTTGGGGTGGATTTTTGCTTTGGGGGGTTGTTGGATTGGGGTGGGGTGTTTTTTTGTGGGGTTTTTTTGCTGGTCAAAACGTGTCCCCAGGCTGTGGCTCTTTCCCCGGAGGCAGCTCTTCTCATGAACTCCGCGGAGATGTGCGCCTGAAAGCCGGAGTTTTCTCCGGGCGGGCACGGCTTTTTCTTCTGTCGGGAGCTGCGAGGTTGGGGGAGGGAAGGGAAAGAGTTGCTTTTGTCATTTAAGCCGTGAATCTCTTCTACATAAAGGTGTTAGAGACATCTGGAAGAAAAGAGGGACCAGCACCCAGTCCTGCGCTCGGCGGACCAGGGGAGCGGCTCTGATGTTCTTTTTGAACTGCTCCACTTTCAAAAGGGGGCAATTTCGTTACATTCTCATTTGTTACACTGTCTTGAACTAAAGGCAGACAAAGCTATACTCTGTCACCCCGAGCAGAATGAAGGGAATCAAAGGATTTTCCCTTAAAAGGACTAATTTTCTCCTTGAATTATGAAAGTAATGGCTAGGTAACAGCCTGTGCTCTGTACCCAACTGCTTAATACCTTCTAAATCCTTCCACGTGGCTCTCCCAGTCGTAGCAATTAGAGCTCATTATAGGCTCATAAGAGCTCTCATTTCGGGGATTACTTAATGGACAATGAAATTTTATCGGACAGAATTATTGAAAAATAAAATTGTAACGAGGCCGATGTGATGTGGGCGCACGCCTTGCATCATTCCGCCTGGTTTGGGATATCTTTGCTTTCAAATGACTTCTTTTCTTGCGCTGGCTTTCAGGAGTGGGTTTTTCTTTGTGGGGATTTTTTTTTTTTCCCTTTCTTTTATCACTGCACTTGGTTTATTATAACAATTACAAATTGCAATTTTGATCCGACTCTTGCTCCGTCTGCCTTCCCTTACGACAGCCCCCTCCCCAGATCCACTCTATCACTGCAGACAGTTTTTTCCACCGAGGTCAATGCGATGTGGTTTTTATTGTTCTTTTCTAGAATAACCGCTCGTAAAGAGGAGGGAAAAAAAATTAAAAAAAAAATTAAAAAAGGGGAAAGGAAACACAGAGATTAATTCAAATATCCGCCAGATAATCTGTGTTTTAAACGGGACGAGCCGGGCAAATTCCCATGCCTGTGCACTGTGACCGTGATTACAATCTCACCGTCCCCACCACCGGAGTTCGGGAGGCAGAGTCCCCGGCGGGGCCACCCCTCGCTCCCTGGAGGGACCCTTGGAGGACAGAGGCCTCGGCGGCGGCACAGGCAGCCGGTCCCCGCCACTGCCTGGAACTTCGGGGCCTCGTAGCTCTGGGGCCTCGGCTTGAGACCTCGGCAGCAGTTTGGGGAAAAGTAGGTGAGGTCGGAGCCGACCCGCCTAAACCCCGCGAGTCCCTAATTGTTGTCACAAGACGTTGGATTAGCGCATTGCTGGAATAGCTGTCTGTTTACACTCCGGAGCCCCGCCGGCCGGTAAACACTTTCTAATTGAATTCTAATCACATTCAAATAGCTCCATAACCAGCCTCAGCTGCAATTCATAAAACTTTAATTGCCATCCATAAATCCTCAGATCGCCGAGTGCGGAGTGTCCCTAAAAACGCTGCAGCATCGTGCCTGCTCAGGGCCGTCAGGGCGGTGGTGGAAGCGGGGAAGGCGAGAGCCAGCAGGGATGGGGTCGAGCCGGCCCCTGATGCGGGGTTTGGGGGAGGGCGTAGGGCGGCACTGCCCGCGGCAGGTTGGGCTCTAGGACTGGACAGCAGGGTGAGACTTGGCCCCTCTCTTAGCAACGATCAAGTTGCCCCCCCTGAGCCTTCCTAGTCCCAGGGGCGAGGAAATGACGTCTCCATGAGAAGGGGGGTAACAATTTTATTTTGCTGGTTTTTTTTAACAGCGGGAGAATGGGTGTGCGGGAGGGCTGGTAGGATGTCCGCGTCCCGGTCTGGCCCTTGTGAGCTATAACAGCCTCTAAGCACGTTACAGCTATTGATGCTCTCCCCAGCCTCTGGTAATCAGGCGTACTCTGCGTTTTCTGCTTTAGAGCACAATTGTCGCTTCCCTTTCCTGAATCAAGTGGAATGGGATCCTCAGTCGGTTTTAAACGCCGCTTCGCCTTTGCCAAAGAAGAACGCGATCGCCCTTCTATTAACGACAAGTCTCTTCTTAAACTCCCATAAAACAGGTCATTGGAAAATCGTGTAATATGGTGCGAATACCTTGGCTTTTTAATGCAATCTGAAATGCTCTGGAGCCACCGACCGTATTTAGCTGTTTATCCAATTTTACTTTGAATGATTGCTTCAGCAAACTTGGTGGAGATCAAAGAATCCCTCCCTGACATGTTCGCCTTTCATTAGCGCTGTGCGCTGCAGTCCTGAAGCGGTTGGGGAAGTTCACTTGGAAGTTTTCCGTTTTGATACCATTTGGCTGAGAAGTGTCCAGATATTTGAAGGCTTTGTCCGTTGAAGTAATTGCCAATTTGGCAAGATTCACTCGGGGTGAAAGGGGCGAGAGGAAAACAAAAAAAAACCCACCAACAAAAACCTAACACAAAACCCCAAAACAACAAACAAACAAAACTCAAACGATCCACTCTACATGTGTATGTGTGCACGGGCACACACATGTGCGTGATCCCTAACTTTATGTCTGTTTCTGTGACCGTGGCTCCTCTGGTGCTGAAAGGGCTTTCTGAGCGAGTTCGTACAGGGAGAGGACCGTACCGGGGAAAGGTGTTGGTCCCAAGCCTCCGTGGGAATCGCGGCCCCTGGGATGATTCTTTGCCGGAGGGGGAATCGGCGTTGACCCCGCTACGTCACCTTGTCTCCTTTCTCCTTCCCTCCCTGCGGGGAAAAGAAGCGTGCTTCTCGGGGAAAACACCCGGACAGAAACGCCCTCCGACTGATTTTACCCCCGGCCCCCCTGAGCGTGTTGACAGGGGGATGTGCCTTCGAGCGGGACCGGTGACGGGGCCGCGGCGCAGCCCGGGGCAGCCGCCCCCTCACTGGCATCCCCGCTTCTATAATTTATCTAGGGAGGAGGAGAAGAACTGAAGTAATCGGGCAGCGAACGAGCACGCACACTTTGCGGCCCACCCCACCCCCCCCCCCCCCCTTTGCCCCCCCCCTCCGGCAGCCTCTCCTGCCTGCCTGGGAAGCCGGGGAGATTTAGATCTGCGAGGCTTTCAGCCATCACGTGTTTAAATAGTTGATATAAAACCCCGGCGCAGGGGATCCAGGCGGGGGGACTTTAAGACCAGCCCTCTCCAGGGACCCTTTTGTTCAGCTCTCAAACATAAGCACCTTCTCGCCTCGTCAGGACTTCAGTGGCAACTTGGCCAAGCAGGAAAAACCCGACTTCGGGAGAGCCGCTCCCGGCTTCGGCAGCCCTCCGAAATGTCCCGCTCTTTCTATGTCGACTCCTTAATCATCAAAGATTCCTCGAGGCCGGCTCCGTCCCTGCCTGAGCATCATCACCACGGCCAGGACTTCTTCATCCCCCTCAGCATGCCTTCCCCCCTCGTCATGTCGGTGTCCGGCCCGGGCTGCCCGTCCCGCAAGAGCGGCGCGTTCTGCGTCTGCCCGCTCTGTGTCACCTCGCACCTGCACTCCTCCCGCGGCGGCGGCGGCGGCGGCGGCGGGGCCATCCCGCTGCTCAAGAGCCAGTTCCCTGCCGCCGCCGGCGAGGCCCAGTGCTGCCCGCGGGCCGGCCACGCTCACCACCCGCCACAGCACCCGCCGCCCGCAGCCTCGGTGCCCGCCGCAGCCGCAGCCGCCCTGGGGCACCCGGCGCATCACCCACCTGCCTGCGCCGCCGCCACCTACAGCGTCAGCGACCCCCGGAGGTTTCACTGTCTCGGCATGGGTAGGAGCCCTGCGGCCGCCGGGGAGGGGAGGGCAGCGGGTGAATGGGTTCCCCCGAGGGAGAGCGGTTGCCACGGGGAGGAAAGCTGCGGGAGAATGTCTTTTTTTTCCTCTCTCTCTCTTTTTTTTTTTTTTAATCTTCTTTCCCCCGTCCCACTGAAGTTCGTGCTTCTCTCCCGTCCAGGAGGGTCCGATTCCAGCCAAATTCAAAACGGGAAAAGGATGAGGACAGCTTTCACCAGCACCCAGCTCTTGGAGCTGGAGAGGGAATTCTCCTCTAACATGTACCTGTCCCGACTGCGAAGAATTGAGATAGCCACCTACCTGAACCTGTCCGAGAAGCAAGTGAAAATCTGGTTCCAAAACAGGAGGGTGAAACACAAGAAAGAAGGCAAAGGTACCCAGCGAAATTCTCACGGGGGCTGCAAGTGCAGCACCAGCCAAGGGCATTACCCCAGGTCGGAGGACGAAGAGTCTCTATCCCCCTCTTCGGCTACCGAGGATAAGGAGATCTCCCTGTTATGAGCCCGGCCCGGAGCTCTGCTTCCGCCGCCGGATCCCAGCTCGGAGCGGGGCGGTGGAATGACGGCTCACCTGGCACCGCTGCCCCGGGGACAGCAACCCTCCGACCTGGAGCGGGCTGGCTCTCGCCGGCCGGGAGGTGCACTGTCATCCCTTCTCAGTAATATATATATATAAAAAATATATATTTTTGGAATGTAAATGTTTTAGTCGTGAGAGTTCAACTAAAACGTTATTTATGTAACCCCAGGAGCGGGCACCTGCTCTTCCTAACATGTAACACGGGACTGGACTCGCACGGCCCAGGGTGCCTTCCCCCGCCTTCTTCACGGGCAATTTAAAGGAAAAAAAAAACCAAAC
>JANVCC010000035.1:14657187-14692522 GCA_025345505.1 Todiramphus chloris collaris | reverse complement strand
GAAAAGCAATCAAAAACCTGCAGAACTGAGAACCTCCTGGACGGACTTCTTAACAAAAATAAGAAAAGAATTAAATATCGGTCGTTTGGGTTTGGGACGGCGGTATGTTTGTGAATAGTTTTATATAAAATTTATATTTATATTTATTTAAATAAATGAGATCAGACGAGAATTTAATTTTTTTTTCTTCTTCTCCTCCCGGATCCCTCCCCCCCCGCCAAGTGCCAGCGGAGTCCAAGCAGCGAAGGTGGGCTGGCTGGGGCAGGGTGCGTTTCTTCGCAGTACTTTGTACGGTGAAAGCATTGGTGTATATGTGTCAGACCTCCGTAAAGACTAGAAATAAATGCCATCGGCTACTAACCCGAATATGTTCTCTGTTCCCCTGTGACTTGGACCGGCTAGGGGGGCGGAGGAGGAGGGGGGAACTCCGCTCCGGTCGAGCGGAATGCAAATGAAGTCGCTTTTTTTTGAACGGAGCAGCTTTGTGTTGCTCTCCAGCCGGAGCCAGCGCACGCCCTCGCCACGGCTGACAGCTTTCTGCCGTCTGCTCGCCCGGCGGCACCGCGCCGGGGACACTCGGCTGCCGCTGGCCCGGTGCTGCCGCTCCCGGCAGCGGGGCCGGGGCGAGGGGCTGCGCGCCGGGACACCCACCCCGGGCCCCGTCGGGGCGATGCTGCCGGGCCCGGCTGGCACTACCTGGAGTTTTCCCCACCGAGGGGGCTGCCTGCACACCTCAGCCCTTCGCCAGGCTGAAACTCCGCTTATGTTATCCCGAGATTATGTTAATCAGAGATCAGAGATTGTTTTTTTTTTTTTTCCTCAAGCTCCGAGGCACTATCCAGTATTTTCTGTGTTGATTTAATTCAGGCGCCTCGGCCGGGCTTAGGAAGAAGGTCTGAGAGCAAAGCTACTCGTGGTGTGAGGCTGAGATAGAAGTCTTCTGCAGTCTGCCCTAGGTAGTGGCTGACCACGGGCCCCATCCTGCCTCTGTCTTGAGTGGTCTGTCCCGAGCTCCTCGCAGTGGGCTGGCGCAGAGTGGAATGGACCTGGAGCTGGTCAGTTCCAAATGAGCTTCTTTATAACTTTTTTTTTCCTAGTTCCTGCAGTCCTGTCAGCATATGAGGAGATCAGAAGTGTCTTTTCGACATTATGTTACTCTCCACTCACATGTTTTCTTTGGGTGGGTTTCCCACTAACCCAACCTGCACTTTTGACTTCAGCCTCTGAAACTATTGCAATACCTTCTTGGTAAATAATTGGCTAGGCAGAACAGAGGGCCAGAGGCTTGTCGGCCTTATGAGTTCCTCCCAGGGGCACCTCATGGAAGGCCTGCCTTAGAGGGCTGCCTCCTCTCTTAACTGAAAGTCTGCTGAGGTAGGCTATGGAAACTGTTGCTCCTCTGCTTCAGTTCACCTGTGTCTATCCTGGTCCTATAAATCCTACTGAGTCTTTCCCAACCTAGAAGCTCTGGGAGGAGGTGTTAGCACCAAAGCAAGTCCTGCCCATCCTCTCGGCAGTGTCATCCCCATCCTGTAACAGGGCGGAGTCAACAGGCCTGCAGCAGCCTGGGGAAAGCAAATCTTCACTGAGGGAGGAGAAGCATCACACTCTGTGAAATCTAAGACTGGATGATACTGCAAAACTCGAAGATGTTTTTAAAAATGCAAAGATATTTCCTTGTAGATTGTATCTGTTCTCATTGTAACTGTGGAAACATTCACCTCCGTGAATAAATGGGTATTCCTTTCTGCTTCTAGAAGATACAAAAGAAGGGATCTCTTCACTGCAGTATTTAACAATTTCTTCAAAGTAAAAGGACAATTAAATTAGTTGCTATTTATTGTAGTAACCAATGTTCATAGTAACCCAGAAAATAGTGTCATACTATTATTCCATACAAGCTATACCATTGAGATAGTTGCTGTCATCAACAGGTTTTTTTTTTTTTTTCAAAGCAAATGTTTCATCTTAAAAAATTTGGGAAGGAGGAGTGGTGCAACAATTTTCCCTGACACATCTCAGCTGGTTCAGCTCAACACAAACCTAGCACTGAGGAATCCAAGCCAGTGTGACAGGAGCACTGCTGGAAGTTGTACATACCCTAACTTGCAGTAAACATATTGTAGGGTTTTGAAGTCCAGCATTCAACAGTTAGAAATTTAGGCAAATTTACATTATAATGTGTTGGGGGATTCTTTCTTTGTTCCTTTTTTTTTTTTTTTTTCTTCTTTTCCCTTCTTTCTATTCTCCCTCCCGCAAAGTGCAAGTTGGTGGGATTTTTGGGTTTTTTTTTGTAGTGCCCAAGATCGTCAGTATTCAGCTCCCCATTTATTTTTCCTCTTATTATTAGTTTTCTAAGGAAATAAGGATTATGCTGTTGCTTATCTTATCTGTCTGCCACTTATGCTCATTCCTTCATAACTCTTAAATCCTGTGATCAATAACAACTAGAAGGCTGATATGATAACTCTGTGAGGGTCTCCAAGATGTCAAGTTCGTATGAGTTCTGCAGAGCTCAGCAACAGGATGTGGAGGACAGACCTGGGAGATGCTTCAGCTGCCACCATCCAGTCTGGCAGGAATTGAGTAATCCATAACTGAGGGGCAACAGAATGTCTTTTGCCCAACAGCCTACTCGAAGAGAACGGCTATAGGGGGAACAAGATGGTATCACAGAGGCAGACCTTGAGGCAGAGGGTATAGTCAGCAACAGGACTGGGAACAGAAGCTATAGAGAAGTCTGAAGGGCCTAAGGGACATGGGGAAGCATCGAGATAACATTTTCCTTTTATCACTCAGTGCGATCCCAAACCTTATTTATTGCAAGTGCAGTGAATAAGAAACAAACACTATCCTCTTATTTTTCTTTGGTACTTGTCACAACGATGTTTGAGAGCGCTGTAAACATGACTGCCTTTATCTTTATCTCTCCCGTGGGACCAATAAATTCGTTTTTCTTCAGAGGTTGAGAACGAAGCCTCGGAGAGTTTCAGACCGCCACTGCGGCACTGCCCTCACACTGTGAGGCTCCATGCGACTTTCCAGCCTTATTCCCTTTTTTAGCACCGGATGTGACCCAGGCACGATCCTGACATACTCCAGCTGCAGTTACTGCACTTACTGTGCCTTAGCCACCAGATGTGCCCTGCTCCGGGCAGTCAGGAAAAGACGAACATGTGGTGGCTGTCTCTGTCCGTCTCTGCTGGAGCCACTCACCTTGGCATAACTCGACAGCAGAGGAGCTGCTTGTTCCCCAGGGTGGTGATGTGTGCCCCAGATGGCTTTCAGGTATGGGACAGCCCCAAAGGCGAGGCTCCTGCCGCCCCTCCGTGCCGCCGAGTCCCGCCGGGCAGTGCCTGCGATCGTCCCCGCACCCGCAAGGGGAAGGTCTCCCAGTTAAAGCCCGTGCGTTTGCACGAGGGATGAGAGTTACGTTTGCGTGAGTGGTTCTGCTACACACCTTCTGTAACCTTTGAGGGCTTGAATGACCAAAAGGAGCGTTCCTCCAACGAAGCTTCCCCCTCTTAGATATTTATTTGCTTTCTTTCATTCGATTTAACTCTTTCCAATCAAAATACTCTAAGGAAAATAAAAACATTCGTCTTGAAGAGTCTCTCTGATCTCGATCTGTACGTCCGAGATCAGATCCACGACACCGACTTCTCCGGTTGAGAATCCCCTATTTGAATCTGCTGCCGTGCTTTGATCGGACCTGTTTGCCCAAGGGCAGCGCCGGTCTCGGGCTGTCGGCGCTTGGCAGTGCTGATGTCACGGCTCTCTCCCGGCTGCTCTCTCCAGTTCTACCCAGAGTCCCCGCGGGCGCTGCTGATACCTTTTCCCGTTGTTGGAGCTCTGGACTCAACACCCATCACCGTCGTCCCGCACGTCCCTCCCGGACTTAGGGGAGCACAGCTCTTGGTGGCAGCTCCCTGCTAGCACGCGCGGCATGGTAGGGGCACGGTGGCAGAACACGTCCTGACTCCATGTCTCGGGAACAGGGACTCCCAGAAGTGTTCAGCAGTCTCGACCGGCTGCGGATCCGCCCTGGGGTGGACGGGGCAGGATCAGCCCCGTCAGCCGGCAGCTCACGGAAAGGAGGGCTCAAAGCAAAAGGACCCTGATATCCAGGCCGGGACACTGGAAACTCTCTTTCCTCAGTCGCTCAGGTTTTAGAGGTGGGAAAGAGAGGAAACGATCTACCTAATCCCTCTGCATTCATCTCTAGCTTGTTGTAATTTCCTACTCCCGCCCCCTCCCGCTGACCCGATACCTCTGGGACATTGCCCCGGGAGCGGCTCCCCGCTGCCTGGCTTTGCCACTGCGGGCAGGGCGGGCCGGAGCAGTGGCAGCGCTGCCCAGGGCTGGGCTCTCTTCCTTCTCCTCTTTCACCGTTCAACCCGACGGCTCAAGCCGGAGGATGAGGCCATGCCCGTGAGGATTAGGCGCAATCAGGAGTTTCTGTAGAACCTACAGGAATGGTGCGAGTCTGGTTGCCAACGCACCAGGAACCCAACGGGCATCCTTTCACCAGCCCGGAGGACACAGGTGGGACGGGCAGCGCTCCCCTCCCGGATCAGGGGCCTAAAAATGACGGCACGCAGTCTTTCGGGAAAGAATCTCGACCGATGATGATGGTCATGATGATGATGATGATTATCATTATTTCTAAAAGGATCAGGGGTGATGGTGAAGGTTTTAAGTACGAGCGCGGGAACCGCAGCCCTCAGCCTTCGGGCACCTGCGTCGGCTGAGCTGGGTCCTGCGGAGAAACTCCGGGACGGGTTTGCAGCCTGGGCCCAAGGGTGCCCGGCGGGCCCCCGGCCCTGAGAAGGCGCCCTCGCCCCGCCGGGCCCCCGCCGGAGCCCGGCCCACTCCGCGGGGCGGAAAGCTGTGCACCGGGCAGGTGCCGGGGAACCCCGCATGACCGCGGAATAACAAACAGCCCGAACCCAATGTGCCACTTGGGAAAGCTCGGGGGCCGTGTCCGCGCTGCAACGCACTCGGCCCTCGCCGTGAAAGCGGCGATTTCACGCAGGCTCTGCTCCGCGCCCCTCTCCGCCCCCCTGCGCGCCTTCCAGCCGGCTCCGCTCCGGGCGATGAGCCGGCCCTTGGCCCCGACCCCATCCAGCGTGGCCGAGTGGATTTTAGCTATTGGAAGAGAACCCAAAGAGATCGGAAGCGTGTGCTGTGTGCTCTGGAAAAATAACTAGTTTCAGATTAATGAAGGAGTGACAATTTCAAGGCTAACGTTGGCACTGCCCAAGCCAGAGCGTGGGGAGCTCGCCAGGCTTTGCTTTATATTGTCTACTTTTCTGAAGAGCAGACAAAGATGGATAGAGAGACATTGAAAAGCAGGAGGCGTATTTCAAACAGTTCAATAAAGAGGGTTGTCACTTAAAGACAAGAACCATAGTGCTTTGATGACTTTGTATTAGCCTCACCGTTTCAAATAAGTGACTCTACTCTCTTTGCGGAATTCACCGAGTTTCAGTAGATGACACTTCAGTGAAGCCGCTTTAGACAGGAACAAGAGCTTGTAACTGCGGGGCAAAACTCCTCTTCGGGTGCGTTTTGCAAAGAAGATTGCCGACCCGGGGCTCTTTTTTTCTTTTCACTCTCAAACTAATGAACCTCGGTAAAATCAAGGTTAACAATTTACGTGGAACCGCTATGCAAAAGAGAGAAAACGCTCCGGCTCCATATAAATGCGAAGAACGCGGAGGGGAGACGGCGAAATGCCGGGGACAAACGCTGCCTCCCGGCAGCGCTCGGCAATACAGGGGCGGTCCTTTCTCAGCCACTTTCTACACCGTCGGAGAAAGCACCAACGCGGGGAGTTGAAAATACAGTTGTGTGCAGTCCCCCAGGCAGCTCACGCGTGTTCTCACCGGCTCTGGGGCAGGCTCCCATGCGCAGCCTCTCCCGGGTCTCGTCCCCGGTCCCCGGCCCTTCCCATCCCCCGGGAGACTTGCTCCGGGTGGGAGGGAGGACGCCTTTCCCCAGCCCGGGGGGCAGCTGGGGTGCTGCAGCCCCGGCGTTTGCGCGGCGGGAAGCGAGGACGCAGACCTGCTGAGTGAGAGGTTTCTGCCAAACTAGAGGGTTTTTTTATTTTTTTTAAAGATAGGGACCCCCAACCGCTGCAGCCCCCCAGGCTTTGAAGGCACAACGAAAGGACTTCACTGTGGGTTTCAGCGAACCATTTAGTCACTGTTTCATTAGGCACTATTTGAACCTTGCAACATGTGGTAATTTCTGGGGCAAGCTGAAAAGGGGGGATTATGTAGGAGGGACACAAGGAAATTAGCTAACGGTTAATTTAACTCGTTTTCTGGTAGAATTTTCGATACATTCCTAATTGACTGAGGAGGCAGGTGAAGTCTTCAGTTCCAGGCAGACTCATTCACGGTGAGAATAAATGGCTCTTTTTCAACTCACACTGCTCACAATATATCATCAGGGAAAAGACATGCAATGAATATGTTTATTATTATTATTATTATTAATGGAATTACACCCTGCTACGCAGGTGTGAGGGCAAAAACCTATACTGCGATGAAATCAGATTAACAATGAAATGAGAATTTTATTAGCTTTCTATGTCACATAGACCTGGATTTAAACTGTCAAAACAAGAAACAAGAGGGGGGGGGGGGAAAGGTACTCTGAAGGCAACAGTGCCAATCAACGGACAGAAGGAGTAGCTTGGTATCCAAATAATAATTAGGTGTAATTTGCTGTGAATATCTACGCTATTTATATCATATAGAAAATGTATGATTAGCCTATAATGACAGATCTCTTTTGAGTCCGGGGTTTGCCAATTAACCCTAATCACCCCGATTTGATATGAAATGGGAACATTTGTTCATAAGGTCCGAGTTTCAGTAAAGCATTGGATCGTGTTGGAAATAAACTTTGCCTGAGACTCTTGTGGTGTTCGCAAGGGAAGGGGCCCAGCCAGGTCGGAGTATCCTGGGATACTGGATGTCTGGGAGCAAGCCGGGGATCAGCAGGACAGGAGCCACAGCTCCTTGTAGCGGGCAGCTCCAGGGGCAGTCGGGTTGGAGGTGTCCCCGCACCTGGGGCGGCAGTGGGTTGGAGGTGACCCTGCAGCAGGCACCGGCGGGTCGGGTGTGACCCCGCGCTGGGCACCGGTAGCGGCGGCGCTACCTGCGCGGCGTGCGGAGAGGTGATGGGCGCCGCCGGGCAGGGCCCGCGGCCAGGGGAGCCCGCCACGTCTGCCAAGGGCCCCTTTGTAACCTGCTATAGAAAATGGAGGTATTCTGCATGACAAAGCCCAATTAAGCTCGCTATTCAGGACCTCTGCAGCTGGTAGCCCATTGGGAGAGTGGGAGGAAACGCGAATATATTAATTATGCGAAAGGGCGGTGAAAAATACCAACAACCGAGGTTCTGGGTTGGGTGTTGGGTATGTTTGTTTGGTTTTTTATGTGTCAGTCCCGTTATTTATGTGTGCATTTGGTGGCAGGGGCGGTGGGAGGAGGAGGGGTGGGGCGCTGCCCGGAGGACACAAGACCCGGGCCCGCCCCGTCGCTGCTGGCTGCGGAGTCCCCCGGGGGGCCGCTCCCGCTCACAGCCGCAGGAGCATCCCCCGCCGCCCGCGGGGTGTTTGCTCAGAGGAGCAAGGGAGGCTGCCTGCCAGGCTGCAGGAGAGGGCTACGGGCTCTGCTAAAGCCGTCCTTTAATATATACTAGCAAAGCTGTCGGTTTTCTCTAAGAATTCTCTCTATTTTTTAATTGTCACTCAACAGGGGTCAACTGTGAGCCTGCCAAAGGGCTTTCACAGGCTGAGGAGGCATGAAACCCCAGGGCAGACTGAAGACCAGCCAAAGAATTAAAATACTGGAGATCTAACGTCAAGATTGACACAGAAAATCCATTTGCTTTTCAGTTTTATCTTCCTAAGCAAACAGGCCATAACATACGCGTGGTTATAGTTGGTATATGAAACACAATTTCAGAGTCCAAAATCCAGTGTCTGAGAAATATCTTGCATGACATAGTGATCCTACTCTAAATAATCCAACTTTCATAATAGCAGATAAGTTTTACTTCAGAATTTTGTACCATTGAACACGGAATTGTGCTTGGGATCACAAAGTTTTCAACCCCGATTACAAATGCATGGATGTGACCACAGATTTTTCCCTTTTCTTCTGTAAAAGTATACAATGATAGAGAAAACTCAAGCTATTTTTATGCTATAAGTTCTCCCAGTCCCCTTCAAAATGGCATGAAGTTTAAGTCAGAATGTGTCAACCATATGTGCAGAAGACACAAAGAGAATTGAGCCAGGAATTATACTTGGCATAAGACACATGCAATGCACTTGAACAAAAATTTGGTATTCTGATTTTTCACTAGTAAACTTAGATAACCACCATGATCCTATTCTTCTAGAACAGTTGTCAGAGCTCATGTCCTCAGTGTTGCTGCTGCAGGTCAAGCAGACACCCCCAATTTAGGTACTGCAAAGGAGGGATACATTGCTTTTTGTTTCAGTTCCCCTTAAAGGCCAGTTCTGGCTTTTGGTGCATATGCTGGGTTGGATAGACAAAGATCCTATGATGACTTTTATTAAACTAGTAATAGTAAAGTCTTCACAAAGTCTTTAGATATGTGAGTGACTCAGCTAGATACAGAATTGTGTTGGTGAGTCCACCCTGCTTGTGCAAAAAATGCAGTTCATCTGAGGAGGAGATGGGATAGTAGCAGAATAAAGAAACAAACCCTTGATACCAACAGCATCAATTTTCATGTTTCTATCATCATTTTCACCTGCTCCAATAGTTTTGGGTTTAGATTACTTTTTTTTTGTAATTCAGTCAAATGAAGTAAAAGAAAGATGGATTTTAATGAGTTAATGAACAGCCATCATTTTTTTTGTTGTTTGTTTTTGTTTTTTTTTTTTTTTAATAAAACAGAGGGCTGGGTGGGGTTTTTTTTTGGTGTGTTTGTTTGTTTGTTTGTTTTGTTTTGTATTTCCTGTTTTGTCTTGATAAAAACATTTTTCAAGATCTGTTTTGTCTTTTGTTATTAATGTAAGTCTAAGTGAGATTAGGCAATGTTGTGGTGGTTCAGTCTACTGGGTTTTCAGCAAAAGTTGTCAAAGTTTTTTTCTCTTTCCATGTTGCTATTAAATGTGAGTAAGCAATTAGATGCACAGGAAATGGATTGCCTCTTGAGGCAATCTCCCACTTCGGGATAGGATTAGCTTTGGCTTTATATGATTAGATTTATCTTCAGAAATAAGTTCCAGAATGAGTTTAAGCTAAAAATTTGTTTTAGGGAAACAACACAGACCCTGAAGAATAGCTGCCATTATGGGTAAGCATGATAACAAAACCCCAGTTAGTTGAAGACCTTTAACAAAACAGGCACTGAGTCTTTCAAACACCTTGATTCAGGACTTGATGCTTTTGGAAATAACTTGGGAACAAGACTGAGATTGTCACCTTGATACTCGGAGGGCTTCCTTGTTGCCTATCAGTATAGGCAATAGGGGCAGCAGATACGTGCTTCCACGGAGTAGGAGGGCATGTGTCCCCTACCATGGTGCTGACCTCAGCAGCTGCTGAGATTGGAGCAGCAGTGCTGGAGCTCACAGTCCTGAGGGCACCGGACATTGTACTCATCAGAAAAGCAAAGGGGATGATGCTACTTCTTGCCTTGAGGCAAGTAAATGAAAGTGAATCTTGAGAAGCTCAGGATGCCAGGATGATGTGTATCAGCCTTGTTTATGCTGGAGTCTCACAAAAGAAGCCAGTGTTGTTGCTGGAAAAGATAGCCTTTGACTTCTGTCATTGCTTACCTCTTGTTCTCTGGGCTGTCCCATGCTTTTAATTTTTTCCTTTTCTGTGGAAACTTCTGCCCTTTCCTTCATCCCATTTCTCCAGAAGTATGCAAAACCAGAGGATGTGATCAGGTCATCCCATTTACAGCCCCGCACCTACATGGGAGGAGAGAGTATCAGTGTATCTTTATGACTTTTACTCCTTTCTGATTGACATTAGCTAATAGATCCCAAAATTACAGGGGACCTGTGTGGGTGGGACAAACTTGAGAGACAGATAGAGGGAGGAACAGGCAGATTGCTCTTATAAAATCAATCTCTTTAGACAATGAGGTTTACAGTATCAGCCACTGGCAGAAACAGCACTCCCATAGTTGCTAGGTCAAAGGTGAGATGGTTTAAAAAATCTTCAGCGTAAATGCAGCCTTTGAAAGAGGTTTTTTCAGAGGAAGACTTCTGCCATGCTTGAGATACAGGAGTATCAGCAGGAACATGCTGTGCCTGAAGCCATAAAGCTGACAGACTTTGGGGGTCCTTTGCCCCTAATAACTAGGGGATTCTGACCTGCAAAGAAAAGACTTGCATAAAACTGCAGGAAGAGGAGACAGTAAACATAGTGCATGTTTAGAGTAAAGGACAGCACAGATCTGTTGTTTTCATAACTGTTTTTTCCCTTGTTAGTCTTGTGTTTAGTTCTTCCCATAACTCTAAAAGGAAGCAGAAGAGATCTACTGGTTTTTTTTCCTTATGTTAGTGTTTCCCCCTCTGAGGCAAGCTCAAGGGCATTTGAAGAAATTTGACATTTGAAATTAAGGAGTAATTTCTATGTAAACAGTAAACAAGAGATAGAAATGCTTGAAAGCTATTTCTGTTTAATTTAGAACCACCAGCTCCAGCTGCTCCAGGTTCTGCAGCAAGCCACAGTCCTTGCCCAGCATGTCCTCCTCTGTATCTTCATCTTGGCCTTCCCAAGCTATCTTATTCTGGCTTCAGCTTATCTTGAGGCAACTTGGGAATCTCCTAGGTCATATTTTGCAGATAGAATTTTTTTCTTTCCAAAGGAAAGTAGGGTGTATTGTACTCCAATCTTTCTACTATGTAACACTTCTTTCACACTGAAACAGTTGGTTTTGCTGGATTTGTGTTACACCCTTTTTCTGTTCTGGAGGTCATTTAGGAATGAGATGAAGAAGCATTTCCTTCCCTTTTGCCTAACGTCTTTTGGAAGCAAGTTGAATAATGTTGGACGCCATTTTATGCTTCATTTGTTGGTTTTATACACATGCTTTCTATTAAACACACAAACGCATGCATGGTTATTTCTACACACTGAAAGGAGCTATAGGAACTCATAGGAAACTGTGTTTTAAAATAGTATTTACACATAAAAATGGTATACATTGGAAAAAGGCATGGGTTTTGGCAGGGGACACTGTCAAGCCTACAGAATTAACAGCTCAGGGGATAGGTGACATCTAGGCCTGAGACAATGCGTGAAAGAAGAAGTGGTCCAGCCATCTCCATGAGGCGGGGAGAACAGTCCTTGGAGCAAATTACTCCAAGGGGGAATTTGAACAAATGCCACCTAATGGAGAATGGGAACAACTGCAGCAAAAGACAGGATTGAAATCTGGGGTCAGTTCAGGCGCCCTCTATGGAAGGTATGATGAAGGCAAAAGGTGAAAGTTGAAAAGAGAAAGTGAAGAACAAAAGTTTTCCCCATGAAAAGGAGTATTTTGATTCATGGATGATTTTACTGTTCAGTCTGCCAGACTGTATAAAAGGGGGAGCAGGAATGACCATCAAATCAAAGAGGGGATGGGGATTTGAAAACTTCATTCTTATTGTAGCCAGAGGAGAAAATGGCACAACATGAATCCATTCTGTGGGCAATGATTGTAAATGAGAATGGGAATTGCACAAAGGTAACCCTTTCCAGTCCTAACAAGGTACACTTGTGTGGTCCTAACACCCTTTTGCTCTTTAATTTTGTGCAGTTTGCTGCTTTCTCTGGATCAGTGCATTTGCAAATACTTTTTATCTTTAAAGAACAGAATTTTCCACTTTAATTATATTAATGCTAAGCAATAAATGTCTTTGAACTGTTGTATAGCATCATGAAAGTGATGTTACAGTAGCTAACAGTAACAGCCACTGCTATTCCAGCCACTTAGAGCACTCCAGAAGGCAGGCTTTTTGTCGAAGATGAGCTATGATTATTCTTAGCATAAAAGTTCAAAGGACAAACATCTTAAACTATGTGCCTGGCTCAGATATGTGCAAACACAAATAGACCCACAAAAAATCCTTGAAGTGTCTGGGCAGACATATGTTTGCACATGCAAAGCAAGATGTGTATGCAGATGGGAGTTTACTCACACACACTAACTAGCTGGAGCAGAAAACAGCATGACAGTGTTGTTTTAGTTGCTTTAGAAAGTGAAGCAGGATAGTGATATTTGCCTGAGCCACTTCATGCTGTTAGCCATTTCCCACTCTTCTGAGAAAGCACTGGGAAGGCTTTGCTGGTTTGTAGGTACATCTTGCTGGATTTGTATCCAGATAGAAGAGAAGCGGGACAGATATTCAGGGGTAATGACAGTGATGGTCAAACAGATCCTTATGGAAAAATCTCCTGGTGACTGTGAGAAAGTTGACAAGTCTTAAGGAGTAGGACTGGAGCAAGTCTGAGAGTAAGTATGGGCCAAGATGAAAGTCAAATCTTTCCAGTTAGTAATCCTCTAACTGTTCATGGTATATGTTTTTGTGGAATGTTTGACTTTGTTAACAGAATTTGTTAAAACGTGATTAAAAGATGTGTGACTCCTATATATATATATACACACACATATACACTTGGCACCTTATCATAACACTCAGGAAATCCCAACATTATGTGTCATTTAGCAAATAAATTACAACTTAGAGAGGTACTTATGAGGGGAAATATACCCAGGCTAAGTTTAAAGTGTACTTTACATTGTTTTTAATAAAAGACTCATAGTACAGATAAGAAGATGGGATGAGGGATGGCTTCATATTTAGGGCATAATTAGGTTTTCCATCTAATACAAAAAAATATTTGTATAATTCTGTTTTAACTATCCGTGCCAGCGGAATTAGCTGTTTTCCCTCATTTGCATTTTTCAATACTTTCTGGTACTTCAGAATCTAAAAATGTGATCTTTTTTAGCACCCATTGTCCTTCTTCCATTGTGGTATTTGGAAAGCATCCACCATGTATGTATAGTCAGTGATCTCATCTTATCAGTATTCTGAGTAAAAGGAATAGATTTTGAAAATAAAAAAGAATAGGCTTTGAACAAAAGGAATAGACTCAAAGTGCTGTGCACAGAAACAAATGCAACTGTTTATCTGAACGGAACATTAATGCATTCACGCATCTCAGCAACATTAAGGCAAAATCATTTTCCAGACACACAGGTTATAAAATGGCAGGAGGTGCTAATTTGTTGTCTAAATGGAATGGACTTTCTCCAAAGGTTTATATTCAAATGCTAATCTGAAGAGGCTTTGTATTGCTTTTAGATACCTGCGGGAAAAGGAGCTAATGTTTTTAGAGCCATTTCAGCCTGTCCTCGGCAATTCTGTGGGCAACCCAAAAGTAAAAGCAACACAGGAGAGTTTCTATGTCTCCAGGGTTTTATAAGCCCAATGTTAAACCTCAAGGAACGAAACTACTTTGCTGCATTCAGAATTCAGAACAAACCCTTAGAACAGTGTTGTACCTTGATTCAAAATAGTTCTCCGCTACAAATGAATGGAAAGCTATCACAGCCTTTACACTGTTTTAACTGATCTTAGTTAAGTTTCTCAGTTTCTTACAGCAACACAAAGCACTGCTTTTCAGAGCTTTCCTAGATCGGTTTCTTAGAGAACAATTATTGACGTTCCTGTTCTTATATTAAGCAGGGAGGATGAAAATAATGGACCACTGAGTACAGATTGTTTGACAAAGACCAAATTTTGGAAATGCTGTTGATTGTATTACTCACCGCTCAAGATCAGCCTGATAATGAAGGAGTGCCAGTGAGGGCTGGTGCATTTGTCTATTCCCTTGAGGCATCTCCACTTTTGAGTTCAACAGTTCGTCATTCTGGTCTTCCGCATCTTCCTATAGGTTACCTAGAAGGTTTGGAAGAAGAGTATTTCACTTTGAGAAATGCCTACTCTTTTAGAGCATGTTTTTTTGAAATCAGTGAGAAAGTACTCTTTGATTTCATTGGTTGCAGGGTCAGTTCTTAAGGTAATATTGACTGACATAAGAATTTACAATGTATAAAATCTAGATTGTAGTAAAACACAAGACAGTTATTCTTATGATAATTTTCTATGCATTCAGTCATACATTATCCCTCAAACAATATACATTATTTTCAAACAATGAAAATTACAGTGTTTTATTAAATGCTCGGTGAGACAATTTTTACCTTGAATTATGGTGTACACAAGCTTTGTTGTCATTTTGTGGCCGTCAGACTGTTGACTTTGAGATCCAGGAACACTACCAAAGTCTTACTGCAAATTTGGAAAGATAAACAGATTTCTGGTGTTCAGTGTGAAAACTTGCAGTCTTCACTCTGAAGACGTTGAGGCGCAGTAACAAGTGGCTGTTTATTCCCCCAAAAAAGGAAACACAAATACACTTTTTGATTGTGAGGCACCTTGGGCAGAAATTTCATTGTTATCTGGTTTAGTTTTGTTTTGAAGCTGAAACATGTACACAGATTATATTCTGCTAATAGCAAATGGTAATAATTAAAGCACACATTTTAAAACAATTTTACTCTAAGCACAACAACCCAAGAGAAAATAAAATAACATGTAAGAAATACAGGCTCAGGCCACTTCAGCATACTTATGTTCCTCCATGGACTGTATCTGAGTCTGCTGAAAGAAATTCTTAGACTGGATGCTTGAGTCAAGGCAAAATGAATCCTCACTGGCTGGAAGAAAAGGAAAGTAAAGAATTTGCTATACTATGTATTTTATAGAGTGTCGGAACTTCCTGTTATTTCACATTTACTCAGACTGCAGAAATGTGAGAACTGTCAAAGACAAGAAAACATCCCACCCTTTTCTCTAAATAATGATTATAAAATATTTAAATACGTTTGGTATTTACATACTTTTTTTTTTTTTTGGTTGGGGTTTTTTTTTTGGGGGGGGGTACTGAAATTAAGTATAGAACATTGTCAAGGGATAATTTTAAATTTCTTTAAGGTGCCTAGTATACTTAGTCATTCAAATTATTTGAGAAACTTAATCATTATACTGTATAGGGGGTTTCAGCTTGAAATACTCAAAAGAGTGTCTGAGACATATACACACACACTTCACTATAAGGAAACACTTCTCTTGCTTAGAGCACAAAGAGGCATCTTGTTTACACTGTTTCAAGTGAACCATTTTAGATGTACTATAGTGGATTTAAAAGAAGAGTTGACAGTGCCGTTGTTAATCTCACTCATCAGCCTATGGGGATTTCCTCTTGGGAACCAAGTCCAACAAGCCTTTGAATCAGAATACTTTCTTATTTCATGACCTCTTTACAGATCTGATCCTGCTTCCACTTCTGCAGTAGGCCAGATTAGATAATGGCATTGCAGGCATGTGCTCCAAAGAGAAATCTTGCAAACAGTTTGTAACAGGAAGGAACAGTAGGTTGGCACTCCTAGTATTTTGTGTCCATTGATTCGTCTCTCATCATTATGGCTGTACACTGGAAACGTACCCAGGCTTTGAATTAGAGAATTCAATATGTTTTAAGCACACTTCAAAGGTTAAGTATGTGATTAATTCTTTTCCTGAATCACTTTCTGGAGACACCTCTCTCCTGCCATGAATACAGGAGCAACCAACTCAGCATGGGTACCTGCATGTAGATGGCAAGAGCCTAGGTTCCTTCTTGGTAGATACAGCTCTAAGATACGGTTTGACAGTTTCTCACTTCTGGATCCTGTATGTCAAGCATCATCAGCCAGCGTCTTCCTCTCCAGGTCTGACTTGCATCATAAAACCTTAATTCAACCTGGCATTAGACTCTATTGGGCAAGTCTGAGCCAGTAACTTGACATTAGTCTTTTGGTAGGCAAGAAATGAAAGCCACTGACAAGCAAATGTGGAATAAGTTTGTCCCTTCCTTCTCCCAGTTTCTCCATTCCCATCCAACCTGTACCATGGCTGTCAGCATCATGGGCTGTGTTTCAAAGTTGCTGTATGGAAGGTATGTGATGAAAAAATAGTAGTTGGGAATTTTGCTCTCCCTGTCACGGAGTTCAGAGCTGTTGAGGGAACACTGCTCATGCAGCCTTGGCAAAGAGGCAAAGGCTGGGCCAAAATCAAAGAGGCCCGATTTATAGCTACTATATTATTTTGACAGCTTTAGAAGGAAAAAAGAGAGGGTAGTACCAGAATGATACAATATTGTTATATACACATTAAATTCTGTGAAGTTTTTTTCTAGAAGTACCTTTCCTTTGCAAATGATATTGAGTAGTTCCAGATGGAGGAAGCATACACAGCATAAAATGTTAAATGCACTTTTATTAATGACATTACTTCTTTATAATAATGTTGACCTCAGTTTCAGGTCATCTTTATTAAGCTTCCATATTGGGCCCCAGATTTACTCTGCTGGTGTATGGTCCGAACTGGGTGGATTTCTTGGCAGTCTTTGCTTCCTCTTCCTAAATATTGCTAAATCACAGAGCATTTCTGCAGTATGACAAGGTTGGGAAAGCTGTACTGTACAACAGAAATCAGGGCTGGGACAATGAAAGAACCTTTCTTGTGATGAGTGAGAAAGACTGATGGAAAAGAAACTATATTTTAAAAAGCCAAACACATATATATGTATACAGATTAATTTTTTTTTTCCAGCTACATATAATACAGTCAAATAAAATTAACAGGTGTTAAGTTTGAGAAGTCTCTCAGGTGAAGAGAAATTTCCTGGAGCAGTTTTTATTAAATGACAGGTAACATACATACATCTCCTTTATTCTCTTACCTGATTCTTTCACGTATCAGGTGCACAGCGTTAGCTCAATGGGACCTATGTAGGCAAGAGTGGGAGCTCATCATGATGAGCTGACAAACATTTTATTAAAGCGCTCAGGAAAATATTTTGATTGATGACAGAAAATGCCTCTAATAGAGCACTCAATATGTTCAGTTGGCGTTGCTGTCACTTAAAACAGTGGGCTAAACTTTGATGACATAAATTGCTCATCTCTTTTCCCAGGAAAGTAAAAATCTTGATTTCAATGGTGCAGAATCTGACCTATCAAGAAAATAGTTTTCCCAGAGGTCTTAGCCCATTTTCAGATTTATGGGGTTAACTCCCTTACAGTTTGATTTAAAATATTATTATAATGGGCTGTGTGAAGGTTTCAAGTGATTCATTATTAAAGTAATACTGCTTTTTGCAGTAAAACAACCAACTGTTATTTCCATTCCTCCAGAGTTCTTAAGAATTATAGCTTCTTCCTGGTATAATTTGGAAAACAGTGCTGATTTGCTCCACTTTAAAACATGATGGGAAAATGTTACATACCACATCTCCTTTCAGTGAAATTGCCACCGCTGCCTTTTAATATTTATAAAGCTCAAAACTAGTGAGAATCCTGCAGTATAGTCTTTCTTCTTGCATAGAAACATAATCAACTGTCTCAAGAGGGAATAAGACTTGATGAAACTGGAGCCTGGGAAAAATGTTATCCTACCATGTTGGTGTTTGTGTGTTTATGATGATAGGAAAGTTCTTCTGCTTTGAAACTAATAGCAGGTGGAGCAATACCATTCTCCTTCTACGTTTGCTTTCTCTCCTGTAAGAAATGAAGTGGGACAAATGAAATTGGAAAAGGATTTTTCTGTTTTTCTTTGTATCTGTGTCCTGGTTTGAGTGAAAACGGAACTAATTCTGTTCAGTAATTTTACTTTTCAGCTTGGTTCTTCTAACTAACTGCACTTTCTGAAGTTAGCGGCCTGTTCTCACAGACAGTGTCTGCTTCTAGCAGTGATAACACCTTATGTTTAGAGTTACTACCAAGGATTGGTATGCAGACCAAGGCCACTGCTGGGTCCTGTGTACCACATTGGGGGGTGCAGGAAGTGAGAGGCTGCACCTTCAGGGAGGAGCGGACAGGACGGGAGACTCTAAACTGACCAGGAGGTATTCCATCCCATATACGCCATATTTGGTCTAGAGCTGAGGGACCCGAAGGGTCTCTGGGCTCTTCTCTCCCCTCTTGGACTGCTTTGCCAGCTTTTGCTTGGCTTGGCTCGGGTCCTCTCTCGGTTCCTTCCTCGGAGCACCCAAGGAGGACTGCCTTCGATCCAGTCTACGTGTTCCTGAACCCGGTACCAGAATCCAGCTCCCGAACACATCTCCCGTCTGCTGCGGGGCCCAGTCTGGGACTCCCCCCGGAGCCTGCACAACATCAGTGGTGACGGTGATGTAATTACCATCAGGGGGGTTGGGTTCGATACTGGTTTTGTATATATTTGTATATATTCCATTTTTATAATTATTATTTTCCTTTTCATTAAAGCTGTTCTAGTTTCCTTTTCTAATCGCTAAGTCTCTCTCCCTTATTCCCTTTCTCTTCCCCTTTGGGGAGGGAGGGGGGTTAACAGAGAGCGTCTGTTATAGGTTTTAGGGGCTGCCCTGACCCTAAACCGCGACAATCTGTTCTATGTGCACTTGATGCCTCTTTATTAGCATCATGCTAATCCCAAATACCTGACTGTGAGCTGAGCTGCAGCTCTGCTCAAGGGCGAAACAGTTGTGTCAGTGTCCAAGAGTCTGGGTTACAGAAGGCTGAAGACATTGCCTAGGATAAGATATTGAGGACTTTGTGCACTGTTTTTAAGAAAGAAAAAGGCACAGGCATTTTTAGACAAAATACTTTTTGGGCAAAACTCTTTGGGGTAAATTCTTTGGTGGCAGCTGGGTGGAAGACGTCCTGATGCATCTGTTTGTCCTCATCCTTACAGCAGCTCCCTACTGCTTGTATCTGCTCATGGCAGTACTCCCACAAAGCCTTTCCCTTTCTTTAGTCAACAGAGATGAACCAGGTTAACTTAATTGGTTTAAAGAGGATTTTTTTGCTCACCTGATCCGTTTTGTGAGACACATATCAGGGAGCAATCCCATGAGCAGCTGAGCAGATAGGACAGAAACTGATGGTGTCTCCGAATGGAGGTGGGTGCAAGGAGCAAAAGAGATGAGAAGCTGTAAAAGCCAAGCTGCTATGACGCTAACAAACTGTCGCTCAGCAGGTCTTATTAGCCTGGGCATGGTGCCATGCAGCTGAGGGGACAACGTGCAGTCAGCAGTGGCTCTGGCATCATTGAAACAAGTCCTGCTGCATAGTGTAGACATCTACTTTGTGTTTTCTTCAAACCACACATGCTACAACTGGTTTTAAGAGTCTAAAACTGCTCGGATTTGACAAGATACACAGAGCTGAAGTCCAAAATGATATTGCTAGCTCATCTAATGTGGGCTTCCATATGTCTCAAGATATTAAATTTCAGCTATTTATTTTCTGCAGGCTGGAACTGATCCAAAGCCTACTGCAGCTTCTGGACTTATTCCAGCAAATTCAATGGGTTCTGATTCAGGCTTTGAATCAAGCCTTAACTTTATACATTTTTGATTATTGAAAGGAGTCTAATCCCCTCCTGCCTCCATGTGTGCTGATACAGAGCCCTCATTTTCCATTGGTTAATGCTGGAATTTGTCACTCTGCAGGAAACATGCAACATTTTAAATCAATGCAGCCAATCAGGGTATTTTTCTAATAGATTTTGTAGGTATGTTAGTGGAGCCATGTGGCACAGACCAGGACACAGCTGGCATAAATAATTTCTAAAATTCAATGAGCTGTGAGCCTAGAAACAGAAGTATCATCCTTCAGGTTCAAAATACAGGTCTCTACCCCCTGAGTCACATCCCCAGAGGTGGTGGGTGAGTTATACACCCACAGAGGTGAACCAGCATCCCTGTCCAGGTACATACTCCCAAAGCTCTCTTAAAAAAAACATCTGGATGATTGCTAAAGAAAAGCAGTCATTGCCCTTTCAGCATTCACAAATTAACAATGGAAAGCAGAGTTTGGTCCAAGGCAAAATGTTTTTGTTTCTGGAAGCAGCAGAAAGGCAGAGGAGATGAAGGGATGACAGGGTAAACTCACAAAGCAAGGGTGGCATTTGCCCTGTGAGCCTGAGCAAGCAGAATGAAATATGTCCTTCCACCTTAGGAAAATCTCCATTCTGTGTCTCTCAGTAACCAAGAGGCAACAAGTATACGCAAGTGAGAGGAGGTTGGCACAGTACCAGCCCCTATATACAAGTATTTGAAGAAACTTAGATGTAAGCACCTAAGAGAGAGAAAACCCCGAGAGCAAGCAATGATGGCAGCTATGTACAGATCTACTTAAGAAATGCCCACAAGCTTTTGTGTCCTGTATCATTTCAAAAAGCAAATAGAACTAGTGTGTTGAAAGAAGAGTGCAAGGGTTAAGGGGTTTACAGATATAAATAATATGAGGTTCAGATCACTGCAAATAGAGCTTCCAGCTATGCCTGACTCAGTAGTGTTCCTTTACTTGTGGTAGGGTAACAAGACAATTATTGCCAAGGTATTTTGTGATATGCTTTCTTCTCCAGCCAACTTCTGAAGGGTTATGTGGTGAGAAGGGAGACTTCACAAACTGATGCACTAACAGCAAGCGGAGCTGTTCTCAGAGGAGTGTGCCAGGTCTCAGTGAAGCTAACAGGTTGTACTCTTGGTTCTGCTCCCAGTCTTTTTTTTTGTTTTTTGTCTTCTCTCCCAGAATTTTAATTCAATAGTGGGGAGAAACTGTAACTACCAGATAATTATGGCAAGCTTCAGAAATGTGTAATCTTTCTCATGACCTGCCCTGTAACCTAGGAAATCCTGAGCAAACACTGAGCTTCTAACAAGCCAATTAACGAACTATCAGTGCAATTAATGGTTACCTTTATTTAGAACCTTTAAACATAATAAATAGATTTATTCCTCTCTGCACTGCAGTGTTTTGTGGAGTGTCATAATTCAGCATTAATTCTCAGCATGAGTAAAACTCTGCCTCTTATTTATATCTAAAAGCTCTGGAAAAGCAGACTGCAGTTACTTAAGATTCCAGCAAAGGAAGAAATGGTGCATATATAGTGGATGTTACTGGTGAGGCATTTATTGTTCCATTTCCATGTGACTGCAGGCTCTGGGACAAGCTGTACATATATATGTACGTGTGTATATATAAATGATCCATCAGGTCAGAGCCCTGATCTTGGCTGTTACTTACTGTAAAAAAAAACTATAAAAGACAAAACACTAAGCGCAAACAAACAGTTGTATGGAAATAAACCCAACTGTGAAGGGAAAATATAGAGAAATTAAGAAAGTTACTGGAAAAACGTATGCTTGTATTATTAAGTGTCTAGAAAAGTACAATAATAAAATTGCTTCTCTATGTAGCTTACTCATAGATTTCCTTTCTTTTTATTTTATTTTTTCCTTTTGTTTTTGGTGGCAAATCAAGCTGCTTTTGACAGTTCCTGGATTAATTAGAGGAAGAAATAATGGATTATAGGATTTTTTTTTTCTTTTTCCTCAAAAAGCTGTCTTGCGAAGTATCTGTGTTGCTCCAGAAATGCTGGAATGCCCTTCTCTTCTGAGAAAAAAGATCTGTGCTAGAGGATGAAAACACAGGACATGCATTACACAACTTTGCTGCTTTATGGGAATCTGTCAGGTCATGTTAATAAAACAGTGTTCTTGAAATCAAAGTTTAAGGTGACACTGCCAACTTGAAATTATGCCTGTGCCTGTAAAACAGGTAATTATCAAAGTGGCAAGTAATATATAATATACCAGAAAAACTTGGCATATTTTTTCTCTCTCATACGGGTTAATCAGAATACTTTTTTTTTTCTAAAAAGACCCTTGTGCTAAAATAAAGCTCAATGATTAAGAAGACAATCTAGTAAGAAGAAATAATGTGACAAAAAATATTTCAAAGGCATTTAAAAAGAAATGCTAGAGATAACATTTCAAAACTGTGCTATTAGGACTTCATTTTTTCAGAGTTTTCCTCCAATAGAAGTCATAACAACCTGATAATGATCAAAGTTTGCAATGAAGCAAATTTAATGTCATGATATAACTTTCTGATTTATTTTACCACACCCTTTAGAAAAATAGGTGACCTTTGCACCTCAAAATCCTTTTGATATGATTATGGGAAACGAAAAATCTTTCTAAAATGCTATTTTCTGTTCAAAGCAGTTGCCAAATGAAGTAAAACTCAGCCTCAATATCATGGGTAGTCACACTGTCCTAAGTTTTTCTTGCATGAATGTTATCTGCTTTACTGAAAATACAGCATATCTCATTTTCTTCAGGCAGCATACCATATACTTCTCAATATTTTCCTTAAATTATGTATTTTTTCAAACTCTCCTATCTTTTGATGTAGCATAGGAACACAGGATTACAGTCACTCTGCCTGTTGAACCTATACCCAGCCACATCATCTCTAACTAGGTGATACCAGTGGCAGAAGGAGAAGGAGCGGGAAAGGAGCTGCTTGCAGATCTTTGTTCCCATACCTGTTTTTCACCACTCTGTTCTCAAAATTGTTTAGAGGAGTCTTGGATCCCTATATTGACCAAACCCATCACAATCTCCTCTCTCAGGTGTGCATCTCATGACTCAGTCTAGAGCTGCAGCAAGTATCTGTTCTGTCTGTGCCACCAGCACAGCTCAAAGACTCCGCACTGGTCTTGCCACAAAAGAGCAAGCATTGACATGTCTTTCTCTTGACCCAATTTTTCTCCTGTCCCAGTCCAATAAATGAGAACATGCTTCAGTCTGAAGACAGACAGACAGAGGAAGAGTCTCAGGATGTGGCTGTCTGTTGCAATAGCTTGCAAGTGAGCCAGCACAACTGCATCATTGCAAAAAGCAGTAAACAAGCCCAACCGGAGTATGGAGTGGAGATAACCCGGGTGTTCAGTGTCAGCTCTCAAGCTGGGAGAGTCACCACATAGCAGGGACATTTTCCATTATTCTCTCTTTCCTGTGGTTTTTTTTTTTTGTTGTTGTTGTTTGGTTGGGGTTTTTTTGTTTGTTTGGTTTGGTTTGGGTTTTTTTGTTTTTTGCTTGTTTGTTTGTTTGAGGGTTTTTTTTTTGTGTGTGGTGTTCTGTTTTGGTTTGGGTTTGTTTTGTTTTTATTGTTGGTTTGGTTGTTTTTGTGGTTTTTTTGGGTTTTTTTCTATATGCTTTGGGACAAAAAGGAATGAAGGAAACTCATAAAGAAATGTGAAAGTATTTAAAATATTTTTTTAAGTATTTAAGTACAATAAAATATATTTTTAAGTATTTAAAATTTTGTTTTCTAGTTTACAATTTGGGTCTTAATTTTGTCAAAAAAAAAAAAGAATTTCTTGGAGAAAATTGAGAAAGCTCTCACAAGTTTCTGTTAAAAATTTCTAGCAAAAAGCTGTGACCTGTTCTGGCTTGTTGAAGCTTTTTCATTTACATTAGAGACTGCTAGAAGCCCATTTGGAGTAATAATTTTGCACTGTTAGCCATGAAGGGATTTTGAATGGAAGAAGCCCTACTGAGCTACACTCACTTAAGTTTCTTCCACAGTGAAGAAGATATGGAAGAAACATATAGAAGAAACCTGAGTTTCTTCCATAGTGTTGCTGAAAGAGAACCTCTGATGTGAGGCAACATACATATGGGTATAGCACGTGAAGTTTTTAAACCATTTTATAGTGAGTTTTGGGAACACTGATCTTAGCCTATGCCTCAGGTAGCATGGACAAGCAGAAAGACTTTTTACATAAGTTATATAGAGGTATGGGGTTTGACAAAATGCCTATGGAGCCCCTGATTAATTCTTGTGTAGTTAGTACAACAAGAATGTATTTTTTTAATATATTTGGCAAAGAGCAATGCTTTCTGAGATATGTTATTGTGTGTAACTACTATACCACCTCTGAGTAACATTGCTCCCCACTTAAATCCTTCAGCAACCTCAAAAAATGTTTTGTAAAATATTTAGAATGTTACATCTTTTTTTTTGTGAGTTTTTAAAAATTATCTTACACCAGTGTTAAGAACCAGGAAAAAAACCACATTTCAGAGTGCTTAAGTGTTTGCTCTGATGCACTAGTACTGTGCTTCTGGAATGCCACCGTCGACAGAACTTGGTGAGAGGAGGGGGAAGCAGGCAGGGTAGTGGTTTACCAGCCTGCAGTGGGCATAGGCATCCTGACAAATTTCAGATTTTTACTGACCTAATTGTCCTTGGAATAAGGACCTCTAAGTTTTAATAGCTGCCTGGTGATTGCAGAAGCCTCTTTATCTGCATCCTTCCTCTGTGTGATAGCAACAAATCCAGTATCCCCACCATATGCAGTGTACAGCCTCTTTGAAGAGTGTCAGATGCTGCTAGCATGATGTACTTCGCACTTGCAGAGCACCAGTTGCTCTTCAGGGAGTGAGGGACTGGCTTAGTGATTCCCACCAGTTCAGAAGCTGGGGCCAGAGAATTTCCGCACATTTTTGGGAGTACACATGCTAGGCATGTAGGATGCCCAGCACCTGTGCACAGAAAGTAGAATAACAGAAGACACTGTAGAGAGGAAGGAAAGAAGCAACAACTGAAAGCAGCCCTTGCAGGGCTATGGAAGGATTTCATGAAGCTCTGAATCTACATTATGAAATCTACTCCCCCACAGGGTTGTAAGCTGCTGTGTTAGACTTATTTCAGATAGCAAAGGATCTCCTGGCCCCATCACTATGAGCATTGCCACCAAGGGGCCTCTGTGCAGCCATGTGTGTGCCACCAGCTCTGTCCCATCAGCTCTACCCCACCAGCTCTGTGCACAATGGAATCCTGTTCTGTTACTTCCAGAGGCGCCTCTAAATCTCTAGAGGCAGGAGCTGATTTTGGACGGCATACAAGAGCGCTTGAAATGCCTGTGTAGGGCCTGCTTCTCTGTTGTGAGAGCTTGAGGAATCTAAGCGAGCGGTCAGCTTCTTGAGATTTAGGAAACAGTCTGGTATTTAGGCTAGAGTAAAAACAAATGTTGCCTGCAAGAGCACATGAGGATGCTGTGTTTCACTTCCTGGAATTTAGGTCTGGCAGAGACAGAATCCTTTTAATTCATATCATATCAAGGTCTTCTGCACATTCCTTCTGAATGGAAGATGCTGGAAGTGGAAAGTTGGCTCTGTTTTTTATGTGTTTGCAAAACAAAGTCCTTTTGGTGGTATTCTTAACAAAGATTGGATGAGTGAAGCAAAACCACTAGAAACACTTAGAACCCCACCTTTAGAACACTGATTTTTCTATGAGACATCTAACAGACCCCAGTAGATACAGCTTGTTACGTATAATGTTTTCCTCATAGACTTTCTATTTTACCATTTCAGTTTTTCAAAAGTGAAAAACATCACAGGTGATCACTATAACTTCAAAGCAAATGGACCTCTTGGTCCGGTTCTTTGCTCACTGTAACTCTGTGGATTTCAACAGTTATTCCTCATTTACACCAGTGAAGTCACTGCATCTGCAAAATGACTGGTCTTTTATTCTATACAACCAGCACTAAACACAAGGTGATCCATTTCATTTATTTGGTCAAACCTGATCTCCTGAACTATAACTCCAAGAGGTATTTCATGTGTGATATATATGGGCTCAAAGGTTTCCAGGCTAATATGAACAGAAATGGTAGACAGACTAAACTTGCACCCTCGTACCTTTGTAGCTGCTTTAGTGAATTGCTAAGTGCATAATTAGGTTAAATTCCAGCAAGAGGACACCAACCTCTGCCTATGCTTTCTCCACAGACTTAATTCCTTCTAATCTGAATTTTCCCTGCCTCAGACAAACTTATGCTCCTAACATGGACCTATTCACTATGTCTGCTCTAATTGTCAGCAAAAATATTCCACATTCAAATGAAGAATTGAAGGACTGGCACTGATGTGTTTCAATAAGTCTGGAGACTTTGCAGACCACTGTAAAGACTAGGAGGATGCAAGCTGTGCCTGTACTCCCTGCATGCGTCATTTCTTGCACTGTGGTCCCATTCAGGTTCCAGGTCTCAGGGTAATCTCTGGATTCAGGAGACCACAGACTGCCCAGATCTTTCCCAACAGATCTTGGCTTTAGAGATGTCTGTCAGGCTGCAGGACGTCTCTGACATCAGAGGTACTCCACCAGGTTTTGGGAGTGGACAAAGCTTCAGGTGTTAATGGACACAGGAGCGAGGGAGGGTGGATTTTTACCATTTTATCATTAGTGCTCCCTTTTCACCTAACCACACAGAGGAAACTCAGTCTCTCTTCCTGCAAAAGGTGTGAAACAGTGGCATAGTAGCCTGCTGTGGAGGGATCATATATGTGTAACACCATCCAAACTTACACTGTCTCAGCTCTACCCCCACTGTTAACCCAAAGAATGAAACAAGCATAAATATGAAATTGCTCCTTGGCTATTTCAGAGCTTCTGGACAATCCCTCTTCATTCCTCCCTCCCTCCTTCGTGTAATCCCCAGAGCTGAACCCTCCTGATGCTCTGAAGCTGAAGCTACAGGGACTCTCTTTTCCAGGCTCCAAAGCCACAAAGACATGATGAGGAAAGAGTGGCCTCACATGCAGCCCATGGCCCATGTGGTTCACAGCTGCACACCTTCCATCTGCATTCTGCCTGAAGGACTGCCAGACTGCTGCCAGGGCATGCCAGCAAGCATGTCCTTGAGTGCGTTACTGTCCTGCCCCTCTAGCCACACCTGCAGCCTCATTGTGTGCTGGGAATGGTGCTCAGACCTCCCCGGCAAATGGTAGAGACCCAAGTCCACATGAGTTAGTCATTGCATTGCCATATCAATGTGTCACATTCAAGCTCTGACATCAGGATGACATCAGATTTCTTAGTGCTGCCTCTTTACCAAGGAAAGCCACAGTGCCAGGATATTTTGGATTCACTATCTACTCTCAGAATCCAAACATTGTCAAAAAAATCACTGCCAGCACGTTTTAACCTCTGTAGGGATCTGAAAGCTTTTCTGCCTGAAGAACACCTCACCACAGCCTACTTTGGTTTTGACTTTTGTGGTGTCTCCTTTCTGCTGCAGCTCCTGGATATACCGCAGGAGTTGCAGAGACAGTGAAGCAGTGGAGCTGGGCGGAGGCAGCCTGTGGTGCCTGTGCTTACAGACACTGCTCATTTTATTTTTGCTTCTGGGTGGGAAGCCAGCAGTTGATTTTAATCCAGATTTGAATGCGTCTCTCTCAGGGTTTGGCTCTCTTCTTGTGTAACACTGTGATGCTGAAATATTCTGGGACATTTTTACTAACCATGGCAGTGATGCATTCCCAGAGACTGGAGCGAGGGTGTTTTCCAGTGCAGGGCCACATGTTTGAGTGATTCCAGATGGGAAACCCACTCTCTCTGGTGGTCTAGTGGAGCCAGGTTTACTGACCTTCATAAAACTGTGCCACCTACTGCAGTAAGACCCTTTTCTCCATGCCACACACATATCCCTTCACACTGTGTACCCCAGTGACCTGGGACTTCACACTTGTTTCTCCTGGGTTTGCACAAGCAGAGCAGTTTAGAGGCAAGGATGGCAGTGAGGAGAAGGAAGGAAATGAAGCTACCCATGAATGACAGAAGGCTTTACTCTGGCTGCAGAGGACTCTCAGAGATTCAGTATGGCTTTTTGAAAGCAAATTTGTTACATCTGTAATTCTAAAAAATCCCCTCTGATGAAATGGGATGCCAACATCCTCCACTGTGATCCTGCTTTTCTCCTACTCTTCAAAATAATGAAGGGGTGATACTTAGACAAGGTGACTGCCTACCCTAGCTCCTCTTGTCCCCCTTATCTCCATTCAGATGCTAATGATGGTTTAAACTGATGTTTGCGATTCACAGGCCTAAAGCAAAGCTAGGCAGAAGGTCTGTAGACAGTACAGGAGCTAGCTACTTTTAACTCTCCTTCTTTCCTAAGTCAATATTGGGATAGGCAGCAATGAAAAAAAAAGCCAACATACGGAGAAGGAATTTGAAGCTGGGAGAGCTTCAGAAGCTGTCAGAACAAGCAGCCCCACAGGGCAAAGGGCAGCAGAGAGGCACTGGCAGGTGCTAAGTGGTCTGGAGAACCATTTGTCTCCCAGAAAAAAAAAAAAAAAGCACTAAGCTCTTCAGATATTTACAATGGCTTCTGTCTACTCAAACTAACTACCTATATATTTTAACTTCCAGTAAGCAGAACTACATGCCTCTGACTTCCCTGTTAATGGCAGAAGCTACAGTTATACTTCTGAGAGCTGTTTTGACCAGCCCCCAGCTGTACAGCTGCTGATGTTTCTGGAGAAAAGCATTTCCTCAAACCCTCCATCCTGTCAAGTTGACTAAATCCTACTATGTTTTGGAAAAGGATAGATTCACTCAGACCACCAGAGACTCTACTTGCAGCTTTCTTACCGAGATGTTCCCAAGAAAGTTTCATGGAGACATGGATTTAAATAATACCTTTTATCTTACAGTAGTATAAAGCACATTGGGAGAAAAATAACTGAGAAGAGAAAATATAAGTTCAGTGATGGATAGGAATTGAAAGAATGTATTTGGATTTACTTTGGCTTTACAAATGTTTTCTTCCATCACAAAGAAAAAGGGAAAGGAAATTCTGTATTTTCTTGACAATGAGGAAAGTACATTTCTATTCCCTTTGACCATGAAAATAGAAAATAGGGATGAAGAGTCTAGTCCCTACTCTATTCTTTCTTTGTGGTGTCCTTGACTTATGGATAGAGAGCCAGCAATAAGCACTGTTCTGATTTGGGCATTTTTTGTATGTTTACTGGTACTCTTTCAGCAATTAACCTGTTAACATAGGACAAAGGAAGCAAAACATGGGTGGAAATAGGGGTCAGGAAGGTGAGGGATTATCCCACAATTCCCTTTCTCTGGAAGACACCCCAAATGGTAACATCAGAACAGGCCCCATCCTCCCAGCTCTTGCAGCACAGGTCCTTGCAGAGCTGCAGTCTGGACTCTCCCAAGTTTGTTGCCTGCACCCCCCTCGAGGCACCCATGCAGGGTGGAGGAAGGATGGTGGGTAAGATCATTGCAGCAGGAGTCTGGGGCATGACGTGTGTCTCGTGTGTGTCTCTAACTCTACAAACCTGTTCAACAAACAGATTAACACCTGTCTCTGTGAAAGGGTCAGCTTCACTATGATGTCTTTGTTCACTGATTCACCAAGGAGTCCTCTAGGAAGAAGGTGGCAGACAAGGCTTGATATTCCTGTACTTCTGAAATAACAAACAAGATTTGACTCCTCCTATGTCCTAGCCCCACTTAAAAAGAGCAAAACACATTTTCCAAGTCCATATTCTTTATATAGCACAAGGAATCAAAGACAGATGATTCTTCCCCACCCCCCTTTTCCTACACATCCTAAAGAAAGATCTGATTAACCTGTGGTGAAAGTCTGGGACCACTCAAGAGAATAACAAATGTCCTTGTGATTTTTCTGGGGACTGAATGCCAGACCTGGAAAAAACTGGACAGCATCTTCTCATGAATTGCAAACAACTGATGGTGAAATAGTTTCTATTAGGGACATCAGCTTAAGAAATGAAGAGATATCACACAGAAAATATTAAAGGACATCTTGTCTTCTAATTCATGGGATACAGAAGAATGTCTGTTATTTTGTGGGTCTTCAGTTTTGCAATATTCTTTTAGGGACTCCTTTCAGAATTTGGTTCCAAGGGATACTAAGCAACTGCCTTCTGAAAGTTGAGTTTACCAGTCAGTTAAAAAGATTTGCACCATGAAAAAACACCTGTTGACAGATAAGGTATAAATTTAGATTTCATTGCAATGCCTGTGTTGTGGCTAGTGCAGTGAAATTCGTTACTTCAGCAGCAAAATGAATCTTGCTACTGCTGCAGCAGCAATTGTATTATTTTAATGCATTTTGTTTATTTGTTTGTTATTTGGGCAATGTCCTGAAAAATTATAAGTCTCTGTACATAACGTATTTTAAACATAGTTGGTTATCAAGGGTTAACTTGGTTACTGGAACCAAAGTGAAAGTTTTAAAATACTACTGCCATGGAGAACAAATGCTTTCAAAGTGCCTATAGCATATGTTATTTAAAAGAGCACTGAAACAATGTTCTGGTTTCAATTATTTTTCTTCACAGTACTTCTGTAAATTTATTGCCAAAGAAAAGATTTCCAGAGCCAATTTTTAATCTTAATTATACCAGATTCAATCTGGAATATTTCCCTTGAAGTCAGAGTTCCACCAGATTTACACAAAACAGAATCTGGCCCGGTTTCCACGTGAGACTATTTCTCAAAGATATATTCTAGCTTAAAAAACAGAGTATCTGACTAAAACATCCATCAGTCAAAGGATCCAAACCTACCTACATGCTGTCATATCTCTTGTTCTTGAGTCATACCAGAGTTTCCTTGCCTGAGCTAAGCCTGAGCTGTAGTTTCACATCCATGGCCGCAGAGAAGAGATGTCTATCTGCATTTTCTTCTTATCTCACTTTCTCCTTTCTCCCTCTGAAACCACCTTGCTCAAGTGAAGTGCATGTAACTGAGCAGTCCAAAGGATTGTCAACAACAGGCAGTTGTTGACAAACAAGCAAATAAACATGTAACTGAAAGTGCTCCCTGCAGAGTTAGATGACATAGAGATTGAAATTTGGTGACCTCAGACAAAATGAAAAACCTACATAGTCTTTTGTAGAAGTGACAGAGATGAACAGTTTCCCCTGACTTTTCAGTGTGTCAGTCCAAACCGAAGAAAGAAAAACTGAATGTGTGAGCTTCAGTCACTGGCACTACTTGGAATGGCTCTAGGAGCAATTGGTTCCTGCTTGATTTCTTCCACTGCAGATTAGAGTACAGAACTAAGGAAGCACACAGCGCTTCAAGGACAGTATGGTTCACACCTCCTGCCAATACACCTCAAGCACAGTCTTGGTAAATAAAAGTAAAATGAGTGACTGAATTCAATGACTAAGAGGAATGACTAAATTTGTTTCTAGGTCTGGGGCTTTTTGCTGACTGTGTCAACATGGATGCTGATTCTTGCAATTCCTAATGGTGAATTAGGGGTTGACCTGTTTTGGAAAGTATTGGAGTAAATTTGTAATCTCCACTGTCTCCACACAAACCCCAATTCTGTGAGCAAACAGGAGACATTAATGGCTTCCCATTCTCTTTATCCTTGGGATGGGGGAGATCGATGCTCAGAATCTCTTCACACTACAGAAACAGAGTGATAGTGTTTTGTTTGTGATAGTATTTTGGAACATGAAATATCCAGGAAGGGGAGGTGGCTGTGACCACTATGTCCAGGGTGGCCTTCACACCAGCCAGCTTCCCTATGCAGAACTCAGGGCCAGGTTCCTAAGCACAGCAGCCTGAGGGAGCAAAGCTGGTACTACTAATAAATAGACACAGAACCAAAGCAGCCTACTCTTGACCGTGTTTTTGTCCTACTATAATTCATTAATTACTGCAGCTTGAAAGAACAAAGTCAGAGATAATGGTCTCGGGAGTTATGAACCGAAATCAAACCTCGGTGGAATCAGCAGAGGAGGTCCTTTGACTTCAGAGGGAAAACTTCTCATTTGTGGCACGGGAGGGATTGCTCTTTCTATTTTACTTGCAGCACTTCACTTTTCCCGAGCTGTTGAGCCCAGCCCACGGCAGCCTGGAGTCGGGCAGGGCTGAACCTCTCAGATTCTCGGGGATGAGAGCGCGGAACCGCTGCTTCACCGCCCGCTCCAAAGCGGGTGGATCCCTTCATTAACAACAGAGACACCAACGGCTGGAGAGGCGTGCGGTGCCCCGGCCCGGCAGGGCCCGCTGCTCCGCGGGCTCCGGTGCCCTCTAGTGTCGCGGGCGGCGCCGGCAATGCCCGGGCACCCTGGGCCAGCGGCGAAGGGCACCTCGGGAGGGCCGGGTCTGCCTCCCGTCGAGACGGTGGCGGGGCCCGGGGCTTCTCGCCGGGGGCAGAGCGAAGTGCGAAGTAAGGCGCCGGTGCAGGGCCACCCGGAGGAACAACCCGTTTCCCCCTTGCTTTCCGGGCCGTATTTCATCACCCTAAACTGAGTTCGGGCAACTGCTGGGCCAGAGCGGCCAGTTCATCCTGTCCCAATCGAAAAGTCAGGGCGGGAGCAAAAGGAAAAACAAAGCTTGTTGTTAAAAAAATAACGCTTCCACGGCTGTTTTGGCATCGCTTACTATCAAGAGCCAAATTCAACACTGAAAGCAAAACAGCTCGACGGTGGTGGCAGCGGCGGCCTCGGTGGAAAAACGACAGGCACGGGGAGCTACCTTAACCAGCCGTGTGGGGAATCAAAATAGATGTTGGTAAGGGCAGGCTGTGCAGCATTAACTTCTTTTGTCTGGCTTCCCGTTCCCTCCCGGTGACACGGGATCTTTGCTATGCAGAGCCAAATTCTGTTGAACAAACAAAATGAGGGAATCTGGTGTTGTGAAAAGGGGGAAAGGAAAAAAAATAAAATAACAAAGCAACAGCCTGGTAGGATCGTAAATGCACACACGGCCCTTCTGCTGGCAGCACACACCTCCTGGGGTGCTTGGCAGTCCCCTAACTTGCTTCCCTTCAGCCTCAGGAAGCCCTCACCCGCTGTGCTCTCCTCCCTCCGCGATAGATGCGAGCCCAGATTTACAGCGACAAGCGATGAGAGCCCGCTTTGCTTTCTCCCTCTCCCAGGGGTCTGAGGGTTCTTTGCTCCAGGCTGTAGCTGCTCTTCACCAGGCGGGGGTTCTTGCTCCAACAGGCAGAAAGGGTGAGCGGGCTGCGGCTGACCCCCTCACCGTGCATCGCTGCAGCGTGGGTAGCGATAATCAAACCCAGACCTACCTTCCCGCCAAGACAAAAGGCTGCGGCCCCACTGCGGGGCTTCCTGAGGGGCCCAAGCTGAGGCACCCCCTTTCACCCGCGCCGCGCCGCTAGGAGGCCTCCCGGCCCCCACAGGAGACACCTATTAGGCTGCCTAATAGCCTCAGCCAGCTAAATGCTGCCCGGTTCACCCTCGGGAAAGAGCTGCAGGAAAGACTCATTACTTGGAGCAAATTGGGACTCCGCAAGGGGAGGAGGATGCTGAACAGGGAGACTCGCAGGCTCCCAGCCCCCCCTGGAAGCGTCCGAGAGCGGAGTGAGCCGCTCTGCAAAAACCCGCCCCGTCGGTGTCCTCTGCCCGGACCCTGCCCGAGCTGCGGGTCCAGGGAGGGACACCTCCCTTCCCCGGGGAACAGGTAGGGAGCATAAACAAGCGAGAGTGGCTCTAGCCCGCGCCCAGCAGTTTTGTTTAATATGTGCAGTTTCCATCTGTTGCCGCATAAACACACGCTAGCGGGATGCCTTATGCTCCAGCCCTTCGGGGGCGGGGAAGGCGGGAGGAGAGGGGAGAGGGGGCTGCAGTAGTAAAAGTACCCCCACCCCCAGCCTGTCCTCTCGCTAACCCCAAGTCCTCCGCCCCTCCCTGGACAGGATCCCCCTGCGCCACACGAGGCGGGGGGCAGAGCTCAGCAGCCGTCCGGGAGGGTTTATTTTAACTGTCACCTCTTCTGCGCGGGACCAACCCCTAGGGACGGCCGGCACTCGGGAGGGGTACCGGCCCTGCGGCTGTCCGGCCCCAGCCGTGCGCGCAGACCCCGAGGCGGCGGGCGTGGGTCCGGCCCGGCCCTGAGCATAGGAAGGGGAAAGCTACGTCGGGGAAAATGCCACCGCTCCCCTGGAGGGACCCTGGGCGGTGAGGCACCACCGTCCCGGTCCCTGCAGAGGCCGTCGGGCTCCCCGCCAGCCGGGCCTGACAGGCAGCTTTGGCGGTCCCACAATTTGCAGTTCTTATTTTTCGCTGGGTCTTGTGAGATCCCACGTGAAAGCCGTTAACGACTGCTCGATAATGATCACGACAAAGGCATTATTCAAATGAGGCAGGTAATTGCAAACAGAAGGTACCTCCTCCTTTTTCCTTTTGCTCCTTTCTTTTTGCAAAAGTAACCCTCTCATTACATCCCATCCTGACGGTACTTCGCCGGGAACCACCTCCACCGTCCCTCACGTTAAACAAGATATGTTCATGCTGGTAAATTAGGGCCAGAGCCCGACCCAGCCGAGTGGGATCGTCTCAGAGCTCACAGGCAGCAGCTGCCTCTGGTCTAAACAGCACATCTTCCTGGGGCTTAAATCTGCGAGAGCCCACAGCTCAGACCCAAGTCACCATAGGACTTTTCTCTCCGTAAATTCAGGGGTTCCGTCTGCTGGATACGCTTGCGCCCCCAGGTACAGAGTTTCTGGGTGCGGTATTTGGTGTGGTTCTTTTTGTGGTTCGTTTGTTTATTTGTTTCCTTTCCTGGGTTGTTTTTGGTTGTGTTCTTTTTGGGTGTTTGTTGGTAGGTATTGGGGTTTTTTTGGTTTTTTGTTTTTTCCATGCCTTTGACTCACTGGGAGCCTGTTGTTTATTCACAAGCATTACGGTATCCTGTTAGCATTCCGACCAGGGGCTGCTTACAGATCTGACTCCGATGATTTCCTGGAGGAACATGTGGAAGCAATAGCGAGGTTGTGCACTCACCCGAGCCGAGGATGCACTAGTGGAGGGCGCGCAAAGGGCCGGGAGCACTGCCGGGGACCCTGCGATGAGGGCCGGGGTCTCTTGGCCTGGGTGTGCTTTTTGCGGGAGTCCGTTCTCGTTTCTGCTCCTATTCTCTCTCTTCGGGGCATCTTCCCTTTAGAGGCTTAATTCTCCTTCGCTTCGGAAAGAGAAAGAACACGGAATCCTGACGCTTGAGTTTGAGAACAAACTTTTCTTTTGTTTAATATTAAAAGGGGAAAAAAAGAGGTGCGGGGGGTGAGTGGGGGAGAGGCCAGACGGGGGAGAGAAGGAAGCCTCGGGGCGCGGCGCTCAGGTCGATGCCCTCCTCGGGAGGCAGGCAGGCTGCAGGCAGGGGCCTCCCGCGCCGCTCCGTTCCTGGGGCTGCACTGCCCCCTCTCCCGCGGCCGCCGCATCGCCCCGCCGGCCCCGCTCCTCTCTTCCCCGCACGGAGCCTGCAGCAAAAGGGCTGCGAGGGCAGCTCCTCGGCAGCTCCCCCGGCCACCCCTTATCGCCAGCAGATAGCGACGGCCAACAAAACAGAGATACCCAGTGCTGGCTTCCCGGCGGGGATCAAAGCTCCGTCTGCAGGGTGTTCAAACAGAACGGATTCGGACGTGCGCTGCCCTCGCCTCCGTAGGCACCTCCCGCCCTCGCCGTGCTCTCCGGCTTGGTTATTAATGTGTTTTTGGTTGGTTTGTTGTTGTTTGGTTTTATTTGCTTTTGGTTTTTTTTTTTTTTTTTTTTTTTTTTTTTTTTTTTTTTTTTTTTTT